>VZTE01001408.1:864543-945264 GCA_013397775.1 Eulacestoma nigropectus | reverse complement strand
TTTAATGAAGACTGACTTTTCAGTGCAATTTGTGGAGCACTAGTAATAAGCTATACATAGGTGGGAAAGAGTGAAAAACTTCTTATGAAGTCAGGAACTGTGGTGTTTTCCTCCAAGTTTCACAGGCCTGAATCCTAGGAGGAATACCTATAAAAATACTTTTTTTGCCTCCAGCATGGTCATCTGTGATATTCCACAGCAGATGCATTCCATAGATCTGTAGGATTACAGGATTGCAGCCTTTTAGGATCACAAGAGTTGACACTAATCCACACATACCAAAATCCACTTTAGGTCTCTGAGTGAAAAACAGAGCCCTCCCATCAATTCACCCCAGATGCATCTATTGCTCAAAAAAACTTGTTTTCTAATAAAAAAGCAGGAGACTTGTTTTTATATTGGTGCGCCAAGAAAATCTTGCTTTGTTAGATCTAGGGAAGGAACAAGAAGGGGCATAAATGAGTGGAAAACTTCTTTAGGCAAAACCAGAAGCATATCCTAGATGAAGGAAGCTCTTTTATTGTGGAAAGCATAATGATAAGGGCTTTCAAGAACCTGGACACTTTGACATCCAAAGAACCATTGTCACTTGCAGTAGCTGATGATAAACTGAAGAGGCAAGATAATGAAATCGCATCAGCAGGATCTTTGCTTGATAGAAGTAAAATAGTAATACCTGGTCTGGGTGGAGAACCCCTTTCATATCTACTAGTAGTATTTCAACATACATTTCTTTCTGAACATCGGTATTTACCTTGCATTTCCACGAACAACACGGTTGTTGTTACCATGTTATCCTCTTGTTTGAAAAGAGGATTTTGACTGTTGCTATGTGATAGCACATCCAGACTGAAGTATGTAAGGTGAATCCTGTAGGAGAAATACTAATACTCTCATTTGAGACATGTGCCCTTCTGCTGCGCAAGGGCAGCTGGTCCTTTTCCCTGTCTTTTTTTTTCTCTGGGGAAGAAAGTTTACCACATTTTCCTGATCTGTTCAGGTCAATTTCAGGATCAATAAGCTTATTATTAGAAGATCCAAGGTCAAGAAGGAGGGTTATTATTAGAAATGCTAGAGAAAAGGAAGCAGTGAGGTTCAAGAGGCAGAGCATGGGATTGGATGGGACGAAGATACAATGAGGGAGTTACATATCCACTGTTGCCATTACAAAACTCGCTGTCAAATGGCAGTCTAATATGGAGACTGGGCTTCTAGGGCTCTTACAGCCTCTTTAGATCAAAGGGTGAGGAAATAGGCTGGCACTTTTGTGTGTGGTATCATAGAACCAAAGAGTCATTCAATGGCTTGGGTTGGAAGGGAATTTAAAGCTCATCTAGTTCCACCCCGCTGTGCAGCACTGTGTGTAGTGGGCAGTCAGTTCCCCTCTCTGCTGTCCCAAGAAGGGTGTGTAGTTGCTCTTCTTGAGCTCAGGGCCTCTGTAAGGAAGAGAATTCACCCTGATGAGTATCTTACTTTATCAAGATGATTTTCTTCTGAGGAAAGAGAGCTTAGGTTTTTTGGTTTAGGGTTTTTGTTTGTTTGTTGGGTTTTTTTAGTTGGTTTGGGGTTTAGGTTTGTTTTTTTTCCCCCTCTTTGGAAGACTAGCCACTGACAGACAGACCTCGTCCTGGGCTCGCTCTTTACAAGGTTTGGGTCTGGTGCGATTTCACAACCAGAAGGCTCAGAATAACAGAAGCAAAATGGATTTACACAAGTTGGAGGAAAACTTGGGAAACTTCTTGGGAAGGTCTTTCCTAAACAAAACTACAGTAGCTTACTGCCACAAGAGGGTGCTTGCAAGCTCATCACTGGTCATTTCAGAGAATTTCACAGTGAAAATGTTCTGGGGGCTTTAAAATGTTCTTTACAGAAGAGACAGATTAGATACAGTGATAGATTCTGGCGGTGTAGAAGGTTGTACATTCATCTTTTGCCCAGTGTCAAACTGAAATTTTTCTTTGCAAAGATTTTGTGAGTCACTACTTTTGGAGAGGTCTCCTGAAAAAAACTATGCATTCAAACACTCTATTAAGCCTCTTGCAACACATCTCAGCTACAGCCTGCCTGTGTCTGACAGAATATAACAAAAAGGAAAATGCATCTATTAAACACAGAGAGGAGTTGAATCACATGCTTTAAAGCCAAAGGGAGCTCTTTTTGACAGAGTTATGTCAGTGCACAAAATGCATTTCACATGGCTTCTGAATGCCCTACAAAATGTTTTTAAAATGCTGCAAACTCTCCTTTTCATCCTAAATGTGTATGAATGTATATGTATTTTTAAAGACCAGGAGAGAAATTAACAGTAGAGTTTGTCAGGCACAGGACTTGGAGTTCACATCTAAACTCGTTTCTGAATGTTCTCAGAGGTCTTAGGTGCTGAGAGAGTGCACTGCATACAGGTCACACCAGGTTTGTTATGTTGTTAGATGATCCACCTATGACTATCATTTTGCTTACCTTTTAGGAGGTTTGTCTTTCTGAAAATAGAATAAACAAAATGCTTCAGTGATAGAATTTATGGGAAGACTACATTTTGAACATCATATTTTGAAGTACTCTGGCAGCTGAGAAACTCTCCAAATGTTTTACATGTAATTATACTCACAAAAGGTATAGTTTGAGCTTTATTACAAACACTCTTTCTTCCAGTGATGCCCAAACCCACTGCAGCTTTGTGCAGCAAATGGTCAAAGCAGCAGGTGCTCCCAGCCTCAGATGTCCTCAGGAGGAAGCAGTCAGCACTTTGCTTCTTTGAATCGATCGATAGCTGGAAACAGCTGTTCCAAGCAAAGCACAATAATGTACTGTTCATTTAAGGATCCAGAAATACATTATCCTTGTCCACAAAATGATTTCTCGCCATTGGAAGCTTTTGAAAACATTGCATATCAAGCCAGTGAAAGAAAAAGAAATGAAATTAAAATCCACTCACCATTTGCTGTAGCAGAATCCTGATGCTGGCCAGAGTCTGTCGCATTGCCTCCCCAGCCCTCTGCAGTTAATGGTTTGGGCTGCTGATGTTCAAAGCACCTTAAAGTAATGACATGGGATTTGTGATAGAAATGCCTTCAGGGTTTATATCAGGATTCCCCCCATTAAAGTTCAGCACACAGAATCATAGAATGGTTTGGGTTGGAAGGGGCCTTAAAGATCGCCTGGTTCCAACCCCCCTGCCATGGGCAGGGACACCTTTCACTAGACCAGGTAGCTCAGGGCCCATCCAACCTGGCCTTGAACGCTGCCAAGGATGGGACATCCACATTTTCTCTGAGCAGCCTGCTCCAGTGCCCTTACAGTCCATAATTTACATTCTTTTCTGAAGCCAGACCTATCACTTTTTTTAAAGCAGAACATCCTGTGTTTTGCACTGGTGCCAAAACAGGCATAGAAAAGAGGACTGTGTAAATTTGGCTGCTATGGATCATGAGTTACTACCACCAACACTATGAAAACTTAGCACTAACACTTGACAGTATTAACACTGATTACTATGTGCAGTACAAACAGGTAGGCTAGGATTAGTAAAGACTGCATTATTTACCAGGGATCATCACTATTTATTAGTTGTACCCAACATGACAGTCTAAATAAAAAGAAAATATGAAATTTAACATGATAAAATAGGTGTTGCTCCCCCTACCATTTTCCCACCCTACTTTCTGTCCTTTACAGCCAGGCACCTCATAAACAGAACACAGAACACTTTCTCAAAAATGGAATTCTGGGCTGGTTTGCCATGTTATTGAATCCTGAGACAACTTCCTTTTATCTTATGCATAATGATGGTAAGCTCCACTAGATGGCCTGTCAGATCATTTTAAGTATGTGTTATTTGTATTAAGCAGTATTTCCTTAAAGGTTCCTTACTTAGTCCTACTCTGAAATTATGCCTTGTTTAGTTCTGCTGTAACCAGAGATCTTGCATACATTGCAAAGCTTTATTTTGGACTGATTGCATACATCAAATATCACTCTTTGGGAAAATGATCCCAGTTTCCTCTCTTTCCATATAAATTTCTTGATTCTGTATGTTGCTTTATTGCATGTCAGTCGGCTGTGACTAGCAAAGGAACTTCTTTTTCCTGCTGAAACTTCAGATTGATGAGTAGATTCCTAATCCTTCAGCAGCTGTCACTGAAAAATAATACAGCATTTTAACAAAATTGATATTGAGCATGAATGTGTGTATCTGCTAACATCTTGAGCAGTTTTTTTAAAAAAAAGTTAGTGAAATCACATTAAATTTCCTAACTCAAGCATCTCAACGTTAGAATATGCCCAAGTTAGTTGTGGCTGCTGCTGGCTCTTGTTCACATGTTCAGTTCCAGCTGAGGTTCAGAGAGGACAGAGCAGTAAAAGATTTTTCATGTGATACCATAGATCCAGTTGCTGCTGTTTCAAGAAGTGTCATCAAGTATCAGCGTAAGTCATAGGAAAACAGCTGGCAATGCAGCCCAGGCCTCCTGCCACTCAGTCAGCACAGCATCCCTTGGCTCATATTTTTTCTGCAGGGTTGCTCCCACTGTTAGATGTAATCCTGAGTGTCCTCTGCTTCTGGCCTACTTCTGCCATGGAAATGATGGTCAAGAGGAGGTGATACAGCCAGGATCAAAGCAGCCCTTTTCTCTGGTGATGGAGAGAGGAGGGGCTGGCCATCACTGGCTGCTGGTCTGGTTGTACAGTCAAAAAATTTCTTCTGTGTTTCATCAGCCCTCCAGGCCTTTGGACACGGTGTGATTTGGGGTGAGAGGTGGCGGTGTGTAGGGTGAGAGGTGGCGGCAGATGCAGCAGATAAAGAATTGCGAGATGAATCACCCTTCCCGGCTCCTGGAGCATCCCTGGGGTGCAGGATGAGGTGCAGGGCTCCTGAGCACCCAGGTGTTGTCTTATCTGGACTCTGCCTCATGGGAAGATGAGAACTCCCCTCAGGAGCAAGGAGATAAAAAATGATCACTATTTTTGGTGCAATGCTCCATTTCTCCTCCCATCAGGCTTCCTATTGAAGTTAAAAATCATCTCTTCAGTTGTCCTCTCCCCTAGACTTTGGTCAAGAAAGTTGTGCCAAAAGGCAACAGATAGCTGATATTGGGATATGTGGGGCAGTGCAGGAGCTGGACACATGTTCCAGCCTCCCATGGAACAGTGTACAACCCTTAAGTCCCCATCAGCTCATGAGGTTTAGATTTCCCATTGAATTATTTGCTTTTATTATGTGTCTTGATATTAAAAAAAGAGAATAGAGAAGGATTAATATCTCATAAGCATCTTTCAGAATTGCCACATATTTCTTATACATCCCACCCACTGGAATATCTCTGACTACACAGCATGTATTTATTTGTCTTGTAAGTCCCTTATGGCTCTTAGCAGTTACTTCTGAGGTTTCTGCCAGCTGCTTACATCTCCAGTGATGCTGAAACCAATTCAGACGACGTATATGTTAGTAAATAAGGAAGGTCCCAATATTTTTATTATCTTTTCCTGTTGTCTCCTTTATTACACAAGTGGCATGGGTTCTCTTCGTTGTGTAATGCAAGCTTTTGTAGGCATAGTAAAATGAACTATCCTGGGACTATTTTTAGAGATGGTCATGGGGATTTGGATTAGAATAGATTAAGTAAGGATTTCTGCAGAGATGATACATATACCTTTACTTAAAGACATGTGACCTGACTGATTGAAGAGGTGTTTATGAAATAAGTGAAGCTGAACCTATTCCAAAAAATTGGAGTGGAAAAATGATGGGTCATCATCTGTGTGTCCATGGACTGGCCTGTGCTTTTATGTAGTGGAGCCCAGTCCATACTGGGAAATGGGTCTATAAATGCTCATAACGCTGCTAAGCAAAGGTGGCAATTTTGTGCCTTCAGTATTGAGGCACTGGCAGGGGCAGTGCCACTTGAGCTTGGTTTTGGATACAGGATTGTGCTTTGGGCTACTCTGTTCCTCTGCAGAGCAGGCAGAGAGTTTTGCATGCTGATGCTCCATCCCTGCTTGGATACCCTTTTGTGCTTCCCTGATCACTTTCCCTGGCAAAATTAGAGTCTCTTCCCTTACCCCCTCCAGGCATGTGAGATTTTGACCAAGCAACAGTGGGACAAAATTTATTTAAATTTCCAGTTCTTTTTTTTGGCACTTTCCCAATAGAAATGTGCATGTGACTAAGCAGACCTTTCTTTAAAAGGTCAGCCTAAATTATTTTCTGCAGATAATATCAGGGCTTATGTGCTTGATGGATTTCTGTAGCACATAAACACCACTTCTCGTGGGACTGATGACCTGAATAATTACCTCATCTCTGTTGCTGTTGAAATAATCAACGCAAACCAAATATAAGACAAGCTGAAGCCACATTTGAAAGTTTCTCAGAGTGCTGTTTTTATACTGGAAGGTTTTGTGCATGATACACAAATTAGTATATAGCAGATCGTAGTGCTCAGTGCTACGTTTTGCTCTTTTTTATTACAATATAAATTTAGAATCTCTGTTAAGTGAAGACTCACAGAGTTGCAGATTTTTTAGTGAAGATCAGAATTACTTTCAAATGATTTTGGGAGATTTACTTTTAAATACTTGACCTGATTTTAATTTTATTTTTTTATCTTTGTACATGTATTATGTTATAGTGAGTGATAGTTATACATATAATTCTGTTATAGTGTGTGTTTTGTATAAGACAAAATATTAAGCATATGAATTATTATTTTAGTGAATCAACAAGAAAATGTTTAAACACAACTATTTATTCCTTTATTTTTCATTATTCTTCCATCTCTACTACTTTTGATATCATGTTTTTAACTTAGACTTAATTTTCATAGTTGTCCTTGCATGTGATTATGGATTACGATGAATCATTATCTCATTTAATTCAATTACATGTGGTTTTAATCCCTGCTAGTAAACCAACCTTGCAGAATTGTCATTAATATTTACAGATATATGCAAAGCAAACTGGACAGTTGTTTATCACAGTGCTTATGGAGAGCAACGGGTAATGCCAATTTAGTCTTTTGCCAGACTCGTTTTTGTCTGGGGTAATTGGCAAAAAAACTATAATAAGCTGTTTTCATTCTCAGCATCTTGGTGGAAAACAAGTTGCCTGAGGAGGTCTTTTAAAAAGCTAAATTAATTGCAAGCTGTATGTGATTTGCTCGTTATTCAGCTTGAGTTCAATATTGATCCTTGAGTATTTCTTGCGATCTCTATTATCTGTAATGATCTAGCATAAAAATAGCCTTACATCTGTAATTGTGTCATGATATCTGATTTATAAAATTGTCTCCTGAGATATCCATGACCTCACTTAATCAGACAGGTTATTATGTCATTAGCCAACACAGCTGAGCAAAATAGCATTTATTTTCATAGTGGCAGCACTATTCCAGTCTTACATGAAATCAAAGGCATGTGAAGAATTATGATTTAAAACAGAATCAAAAGATTCACTGCTTGAGGAAGGTGTTGCAACACCTGATTAACTTCAGGTAGTCCCATGCCTGAAATGTTAATTTGTGTACTGTGAGAAGAAAATAAGAAAAGTAGTAGTACTTTGTTTAGAAGATATGGAAGATAAGTCATTTATCTGAGACTGAGTGTTTTGTCATATATTCTAAATATTGTTAATTTTGCTCTGTCACTTCAAAACAAAGGGGGATCTTTCAAAACTGTGCTAGTTACACAAAAAATCAGATACATCATGTACTACAGAAAAACTGTGGGAAAGCTCTGTGAAATTCCAAATACTTCACAGAGGAAAGATAGAGCCCCCAACATCTGGAAGCATTGTGGCTTCTACTTGGAAAAAAACCTGTTACTGAGCTGACTTTTAACCTCCCCTTCTGTGGAAAAACGACAGTAAAAATTAACGTAGTTGGTGTGATGGATGACTCATGCTTTCTTGTTACACAGAGTCTGTGTGCGATATTTGAAAAATGAAATAGGATCTGTTGCAAACCTGGTTTCATATTTTACATCTCTTATGCACAGAGGATCTGTTTCACTGATCTGGGAGAATGAAAGGCAGCAACCCCGCCCAGTAATCAGGAGAGAGCAAGTCAGATAACAGAGTATCCTTGAAAAGCAGGGATAGTGCGCTTGCATAATGTGACATATCTACAGTTATGCTGCCTAATAATTGATGATTATTACTATATATTAATGGGAATAGTTTGAGGTTTTATTATTATTTAACATATGTGGTGTTTGAGGACATACAAAATGGAAGAGAGGGGTAAGGATGCTGTTGAAGGAGAAAAGTCCTTTTAGACAAAGGACATACTTTTAAGAATTATCAATCTTCCTTTCTCCTAAAGCCTTCACAAGTAGTGAATACTTCTGAGAATTGATCTTACTGATGAAAATAAGGGTAAGATTCAATTTAAAAAATACTTCTTTTTCCCCATGTACACTGACCATTTCATAATTGCGCTGTGGCCTTTCATATGAGAGGCAGAATAATGGATGCCTTTGGTAGAACATTAATGTCATCTCTCTTCTCAGGGTAACCAGATTGTTCAGGTTCAGTATTTTCTAACTAAAACTCATTTATTTTTAGGTTTTGAAAAGGCATTAAGTGCACAGCTGTATTTTCCTGCAGGCTGCTGTGACACAGGCTACTGCTTTACTGATTGCTTCAAAAGGCAACTTGCTGGAGACTATTTTGTATCACTTACGTTTGTTAATTGAGACTGGTGAAGGAGTTTTTAATATATTATAGTAATTATTGGTATATGAACTTAAAGATTCCAGACTAATAACTCACTCTAATATTGACTGATTGCACATGGTGGCTGATCTGTCTGTACTAGCTTTCAGCAAGCAGAATATAGACAGGGCCAGAAACGGATGCAAAGGGGAAAAAAATAGGGGAAAAAAAAGCAACCTGATAACACAAATTATCATTGTATCATTGAATGGGGATTTGGGAAATAACCATCAAATCCAGAAGTTTATTGCAACTTTGATTGTAAAGCTGCAGCCTCCTGCACCCCATTTTAGTATCTGACTCATTTGGAAGGGTTATGCAAAGGAAAGCAGTCCCTCAGCAAGCAATCTGTCTTACCCACCTGCCCACAGACATGTAATGGGTGAAAAACCGCACCAGCTTTACAGAAGGGATTTGTTTTTATGTCCTCCTGCCATTGCTTGTTTTGCTTCTCAACCAGAGACTGCTGGGTGTACACTCCACTGAATATCGGGTTCTCACACTCTTATCTGGCCCACTTCAGATTTGTAAAACCGCCCTTCAAGGATGATTTTCCGTGCTACTGCATCATGTAATCCCTCAGAAAGCTCCTACTCTCTGGTGCCTTTCTTTATCCTGAAGCAAGAAGTCTTTGATAGCATCTTTGGAAAATAAACATCAGAAAATGCTGACACCTAAGTAATCCTTCTGGTTTGTAAACTCAGAACAGTGAGTGAGTTTGATTGATTCAATGATAATTTGTGTCTGACAGCTGCTGAAATCAGTGCTAGATGCATTAATTCCTATCTAATGGAGGTACCCACTAAAAGTAGGTCAAAAGTCCCTGAATACTGTAATGCAAAAACCTCTTGCAAAAAAAAAACCAAACTAATGTTTGTTATTAATTTTTTTACAATATTTTACTATATCTTTACAATATTTTAACTTTACTCTTTTACAAAGAGAACAAAAAACCCCAAACTTATTTTAAGCATCTAGTATTTATAGAACACAAAAATGTTCTGTGAAAATATCCTCCAGATACTGGGTGAAAGAGTTTTTTTCATTCGAGATGATAGCTACTTTTAGTTATTCTTACAGCCTTTTTGAAACTATTACTCTCTTCAAAAATGGCGTTTTTTTCAGTGAACAATAGAATCTCTCTTCTCACTGTCAAAAGTTTTTAGTCTCCAAACAATTGTAAACTTAATTTTCTGCTATCATAAATAATGGATATTTTACTGAATGACTACGTGGAGTTTTAAATGTGCACAGCTTTTGGAGTTGTAAAGACCTATATCCTGAACATCAGGCAAAAATTAAGTTATTAAAGAACTGAAATAATGCTCAAGTCCTTGCAATGTGGACATCGACACATTTTTCTTAAAAGCTAAAAACTATTACATTACAGTAAAACTTGGATTAATCTGAACAATCCCACCAGGAAAGTACATACTTTTAGTGAAAAAAAAAAACCAAAAATATATTACTTTTAGCAGAATCCTCTGTACAATTCCAATAGAAGGCTTTGAAGTATTACAGGTTCTTCACAAGGAAATGAAGCTGCTCTTTATAAAGCAGTGGTAGGTGCTTCATGCTTCATGCTGAGGGCAAGAGTGATTTGAGAACAAAAGAAAGCAGAGTAATTATTTTATTGAAAGATGTAGTTGAGAAATAACCTACATAGCCTATGAACAGCATAAAGAGTAGATATCACTCCTATATCTCAATGGAGCTGTTTGCTACCTCGGCCAACAGAACCATCTAGAAATTATATTAATAACTAACTGGTTGTGATGACAATAAATCAAAAACCTCAGTTGTCATCTGGTGAACATTTCTGTCTTAGTAATGTCCATGGGAAAAAGAAATAAAGAGACTGTGTAGGCAAGAGAAAAATGACGGAAAAGTCAGGGTGGGCCAATCTGTTTTCATAACCAGGTTCTCCTTGCAAGTCTTTTGTGTGAGTGCATTTCAGGCAGGCAGGGTTACCAGGCAGTTTGAGATTTGTGTCTCTGCCCTTATCTTTTTGGCAGTCAGATGCTCACGCTGAGCTCAAGCAAAGTGAGTAATGCGCTGGCAGCGAGGAGGGAGCACAGGAAGCGCTGATTTATCTGCCCTCCTCTACCCCCATCAGCCCCAGGCAGATGAACGAGGGCTGCCCAAGTAATCCTGAAGACCAGAGATAATGGCTTTAATCCTACTGGTCAAGTGAGCAGCCAGGATTAAGTACTGCGGTTCCATTTAATTAATGACAAGTGTATTTTGCTGTATTTTAAGGAAGCTGTCAGTTTGCTGCTGTGGAGTGAAACACTATCTGGGTACCAAGTGTAGTTACAAGGTTTACCTCCTGGCTTGGCTTCCTCCTGGAAATTTTACAGCCTCCAGCTGTCATAAAACACATTAAACAGAACCTCTAAAAGCAATTTAATTTTTTATTTATGTTTATAAAAAAAGCAGGCCTAGTTCTAATGGGAAATCTGAATTATTTAAAGATAACAACAGGCAGTATGAACAGAACTCCTGCCTACCACTTCCCCTTCATGGAACAAATAGTCGTTTTTCAGAGAATTAATATTCAGAGCAGGTCCAGTTCATCTTATCTGCTGGGCTCATTTTATTATATAATAAAATCAGATTTATTCTCATTTGGATATAGAGTATATAGCCATATAAGCATAAGCCATTAAAAACAGTTACTTTGCATGTAGCATAATATAGTACCTACTCTCTTAGGTATTTCTGAGGAGTATCAAACATTACCTGCCAAAGGGCAGAGATAAAAATAAGTGTTTTGGATCTGAACATTGTTCCTGGAGCTAATCACTAGTTATGGTGACACCTTTTCATTTCTTCAGTCTGGAAAAATCAATAAAATAAAAAAGCTGTCTAGTAAGCTTCTTCGGTGAACTTTTCTCAGTCTGGCAAACCTAACTCTCTCTTTGTATTTTACTTACAGAATGGTCTTATCGTTGCCTGTTACCAAGGTTATGTGGATATTGTAATGGCCTTAGCACAATGCCCTCACCTTGATGTGAACTGGCAGGACAACGAAGGGAACACAGCTCTAATTACAGCTGCACAGGCAGGTAAGGCTCTCTGTATCACCTCTTACATGCAGGGTCTTGGGAGAAGTGTGTGTTTTGGCTATTTATTTTTTAGGATTTTTTTTCAAATCCCTAAAAGAAATTATGCTGTGTAAAATAATCCTGGCCAAGCCCACTCCCAAGTAAGTTTGTCATGATTTTCCTTGAACTAATTAATCTACAGTACTATTTATCCAGTAGATTAGGGCAGGAAAAGTGATACATTTTTAGTAGATGCCATTAATTATTTTAAATTAAAAATAAAGAAAATCTTATCCCAGGTGTGCAGTATTATACTGCTTTGTTCTTTTAAGCTGATTTTCTGATGTTTGCTCTGGCAAGAGACGAGTGAACACTGTGGAGGTGTAATGTGCTGCATCGATGCTTTTCTCCCATGCTTGCTGCACCTACCTCAGAGCGTCTGTAGCAATTGATGACTGTAGGAAAACCTATCATCATTAAGAGATACCTTAGCTGCTAAAACATTCTTCATCCACTCCATAGTTAAAAAGCAAAAAAAACCTCATCAGGATTTAGTGTTTGCCAATGATCCTTTTATAACAGCTGGTATCGACATCGACCGTGTTAATCTTGATGCAGGCTGGAGTGAGAGCAGGGGTTAGCACAAGGTTTTCTTTTATCCCACCCAGCATGGTAATATTCAGTGAACGAGTGTAATAGATCACTTAGATGTAAGAGAAACTCCCAGGAGTGTTCCTTGTTTCCAGTCTTCAGTTAGAAAACAATAATTTGATTATTTCTGTTAAAACTGAAGGGCTGTGCTTTAATCTTTAAGGGAAGCTTTAGTTTTTTCTAACAAGTGTTAACAAAGTGCTAATGCATGTAAATCAGGAAAAAGTTCTCCAAGGAAGGATGCCATCACTTTGTAGTCTAAAAGCTGCTCCAGGGGCTGCCTAGAGCTGCATCTCTGGTTTCCTTTGCATCCTTCAAGCACGCTCTGCAAAGGCAGTCACTTTACAAGGAAAGGCATAGCTGGTCTTTACCATGTCTGCTGACTGATGAAGAGTCTGGGATGTTTGTGGGAATTCATGGTACATAGTCCTCACTCCCAGACACCAGCTGCCTGAAGGGAACAAATTTCCATCAAGGAATATCAGTGGACGTTACAAGCCATGTCTAAAGATTGGAGCAGTTCGGTTTTCATGTCAATTTAGTAATAGTGCCACTGGACATTTCCAGGTAGTGCCTAACCTTGCTTTGTGTTGTACCAAAAAATGAACTCTGCTCAAGTTACTGCAAGATGGGTCTTGAATACTGGAAGAAAGAATTGTGACCACAGTAGGCACACTCATAGCGAAGTCATGAATACATTAGCTTTCCAAAGAAGGTGGAGAAGCCTCCAAAACACTAATCTACTTTTATTTGTCTTCCTTAATATAAATTTGGACTAAAAAATGTTTAACACTGCCTCCTTCTTGACCTTTATAACTCATGATAATGAGCTCAGAATTAATCCAGCAGGCTGACATTGACTTGACACTCTCTGCCAGAACTTGCTATTGATCCCCAAAGCAACTGGAAATTACTGTAGTCAGCAGAAGCTTATACAAACCCCCAACAACCTGGATGTTTTCCCCTGCCTGTGCTAATCCTGAACTACAGTGTTTACACCAGTTATTTAATTAATTATCACAAGATACTGCTGTAGTGTTAATAGGGATTACTGTGAGGCTAACATTGCAACCAGAGGAGCTACAGTGCAATAGATGCTGCTTAATTATTGCTGCATGTTAAGTAGTAACACTGAGCAGTGTACCATAAAGACTTGAAAGCAAAGCTTATGCAAGCTTGCCTTTAGTGGAGAATTTATTTGTAGGGGGGGAGGTTAACTTTAGGCTGTGAAAGTAATCACATTTTTGGAAAATAACTTATTTTGAGATCACTGTTATTTATACCAAAACTATGGGTTTTCCTGTGGAAAGTCTAATATCAAATCCACATTATTTCAGTTATTTGTAAGGTAGTATTTGAAGGTTTCAGAAAGTGCTGCCATTTTTGTTAGGATCCACTGGCCAAGTGGGACAGGGATTAAGGGTTCGAGGCCCATCTGGGGTGCCAGAATTGATGCCTTGAAGTGGCTACCTGAAAACAGAGGCTAGACAAGGTTAAGAGAATAAAAGTGGTTCTTTATTGAGGGCCTTCAATAGGAACACCTTGGGAGTCAAAAAGCCTCTGAGGGGCTACATCCAAGATGGCCACTGGCTCACGAGTTTTTCACACTTTCATAAGTTTGGTCCATTTGCATATGAGGGTTAATTCTCCATTTACAATTTCAAGCAATGAAGTAATTACCCCAAGTTTCCCCCCTGCCCCATTCAGAGGCTTTAGTTTACATATTTTCGGGCCTGGGGCAACAAGGTGTCCTTGAAGTGCAAACCTAGAGAGGGTTTGTTGAGTCTAACCAGAAGGAGACAACAGTAGCTATCAGGCTGTATGAAGTTTCAGAGTTACATACTAAGCAGTACAGGATCTGAAAAATATAAAAGTCAAAACCTAAGGCATCATCATGTATGGCCAGACCCCAAAGAGGAGCTAGATGGGAAAAAAGGTGTGGTCCTGAGGAATTGTTCCTTGTGTTTCTTGCATCATACCATATTATGAGGTATAGATACCAAAAGAGATGACAGAGAATTCTCTTTACTTGTGCTGAGGAGTTTAAAACCCATGCTTGCCTATGTTGTTCCATGACTGCCCAGACATGATGCTCAAATATGGGCATCAGCTTGAATCAAAGAGGATTAAATTAAAGAGCAACTAGAGTCTCAGAAGATGAGTGAATTCTGTTCCTCATATCGCTTTTGATAATTTGAGATTCTTATCCTCCAACAAAAGTATCTAAGGCTGAAGTTTTCTGGGCTGACCAGAGAAAGACAGGTTGGTCAGGAGGGATAAGTGAAAAGCAGTACTTTTGTAACAAGCTTATTAGTATAGAAAAATAACCACAAACAAAGTTCTCTGCTTTGTGTGTAAATTTCACATTTGACAATTGGTCTGTTCATCTGATTTCTCAATGTTTCCTATTTCTTATATCCCTTTCCAAAGAGAGCTTGCCTTCCAGAACTGTAAATGCATTGCAGTCTGCAGCAGGTGGTGCCCAGAAATGGGTGGTGATGCTATTGAAGCAGAAGCAAAATCATTAGACATCATTACAAGGACAATGCAGGAAAAAATGGGAGATTGATACAAACAAGCAATTGAAATAACAAGTGGAAAGAAAGGGAGGAAGAAGAGTGATTAAAAAAAAAACCAGGAAAAGAAGGAAAAATACATTCTTTTTCTCAGTTCTCCTGCTGATGGGGATATAGCTACATCAGTGTATAGTAATTGGCATGCACTGGTGTTCAGAGGGAGTTGTATTGGCTTACAAAGTACAAATGTTTTATGTTACAGCCACCAGTTTGGGGCAAGGCTGTAAAGCTGGGAACACAAAATTGGAAGTTTTCCCAGCTACTCTTTATTAAGAAAGACATGAGAACACAAACACCTGAAAGACCCAGAGGAAAAAGCATTCTGGGTGTCCTTGGTTCCATCCATCTGTAAGAAAGCATTCACTACCCGCAGGTCAAACACAAGCGTTTTGCAGGTACAATTCAGGAGTTAAATGTTATTTGACAAAGCATCTTCCTTACTATGCAGCTTAGCCTTCTGCCTGTGTTACAGAGATTATTAGGTAATATTGTCATCATTATAGGCCTTTCCTTTGTGGCAGCAATTAAGTGAATTAAGCTATTACAGACATCTGTGCTGATCTCTAAATATGGCTCGCAGGGAGAAGAAGTGTACCCTTAGCATGCCAGTTCTGGTAGGAGATAGAGCTGGCTTACAAACAGCAAGAGCCTGCTTTGAATTCAGTATCACCAAACTGGCTGAGTCCAGGCTCGTTTATTTTAGAGCTGCATACGGCTTGCATAGCAGACTTTACCTCACAGGAGACTCACCCAGTTTACAATTTAGGTACAGGCTGCTTGTTCACCCAGACACAGGAGAACCAACGCAAACTTCACGGCCTTAAATCAAAAGCATATGACAGGGTTTGAACTAAAACTTGGCAGCTCTGAGTTTTGCTTTGATTTTGATATCTGTTTGAACTGGAAATTTGAAGCAAACCTCAGAGGACAGAAGATCCTCTAGATTAAAATTGCGGTGGTCTTCAGGAATCCCTGAGACACAAAACTTCTGGGAATCACAAACTTCTTAATTTTCTTTCATATTTTACTGCTGGTATTTTTTTCTGTCTCATTTGAGGCTATTTCTAGCCCCCTGGGGAGTTTTGGTTAAGCAAGGTCTTTCAGGATTAATACTTAGGATCACCCCAGATTGGCAAAACATCTCTTACTGTAATAATACTTTTGGCAAAGAGAAGAACATCTTTAGTGATGTAAGAACTGCTGAAATGTCTTCCACCTTTTTATTTCTAGTTGTTTCAGTTTGTCTCTGTTTTTTTGTGGTCAAAAAGCAGTATTTCAGCTGTTCCAAAACCTTAATGAAGACACATGCTCTACATCACTGAAACAGAGCATGTCCTGCAAAACAATTTGGACACAAAGATTCTCCCAGTAGCAACTGATTCCTTGCTAGGATTTGATTTTATGCCAAAAAATCAGTATAGCTGAAAGCTCTGTATTGAGTAAGCAGGACCAGGTCACTTGATCCTGCCCTGAACCCAGTTCCCTTTTGCTTTGTTCAGCTTGTTATGGTTTGCTGGATATTTATATTTCATTCTCATTGGACTGCTCAAGGTACAGGGAGCTTTTTATTTGGTTTTCTCTGACTTGGGAGTTGCTCATCTGATCTGCACCATCTCTACATTTGCTCAGGTTTCATGAGGGTCTCCAGTTACGCAGAAAGGTAATAATAAAAAAAATTATAGGGGAGAGAGTAACACCTGCAACACATCTTAAATGAACTGGTAAAGACTTTCTTAGCTTGCTTTTCAAAGTGAATGGAGGACCGTGTTGGTACAAAGTGACTGCTGATGAAATCTACACCAGATGTGACGCTATAGAGTTTTAAATTGTCCTGTATGAATTATAATCTGCTTCAGTAACATTTCAAGATGAATTTGAATGGCATGCATCACAGAATAGTCAGCTGGACTGCAGAGCGAAATGAGAGAATATTTTTACAGCTCCTACTAATTAAATTGTGATTGTTGCAGCTGCCTGACAGACGGCATTATTTTATAGAGCATTAAAGCATCATAAAATGATTGACAAGTGAAGGGAAAACTGTTTTGAATGAATCATTATGGCACTAGCTATTCGTCTGATAGTCCAATTATAAAGATTTGATGTCTTAATTGGTCTTCCAACCATTTAGCCAGAGATATGTTCAGCTCCTCAGTATAGCCTTGCAGACACCAGTTATCCTGGCATACAAGGCAATGAATGGCAACAACAGTTGCTTTTAGAAACAGAACTTAAATAATTTATTTTGCTACCAAAATTGAACATCAGTCCCATTTTCCAACTGCAGGAGAGTAGACAAGTGGCTATACACTGTCAGATGGAAAAATAAAAATGTGGGATCCTACACAAAATATTCCTTTCTCTTGTATCAGGCCTGCCATGGTTTGTTAGCATTACTGGCTGGAACAACTATGTGCAATCATCACTTTTTAATGAAGCACCATGATTGTAAGGCTCAAATTTACCAGAGGAGGGAAAAAACTGAACCTTTGCAGTCAGTTCCCCCTGGTGATGGAACTTCCTTCCATAAGCTGTAGGGATTCCCTTTGCAGTGCTGCTCACTGCGTCAAGAAACTGGGGCCCCTTGCAATCTCAGAGTGACTGTCTCTGGTCTTCAATTATTCCCTTAGCTTAAACTATCTTTTCAGAAAGGAGAGAAACATGAAAGAAGGTGGGAACCCAGGTTTTGCACCTCCTATCCCAGCATTCTGGTCACAAGTCAGGGCCACTTAACCCTAAGGCTGATGACTGTGATGGGTGGAAGAGGACACAAAGAAAAGAGATCTTATCGATTATCTGCATTTTTCAGTTAGCAGACCTGCCGGAGTAAATTTTTGGTTTATCCTTGAGACAGAACTTTCATTCTGTGACTTATATTTTTCTGGTTTTTTGTTTCTCTAAAGGGCACATAACCATTACAAATTACTTGTTGAACTATTTTCCCGGGCTTGATATTGAGAAGAGGAATGCGTTTGGATTCACAGCACTGATGAAATCTGCAATGCAGGGCCGAACAGAATGTGTGAAAGCCTTGGTGATGGCAGGTAGGCAAAGTGCTTTGCTTCTTCTTCATCATCATCTAACTAAATACTAACAGCTACCAAGAAGAAAACTGGCTCTTGGGGTGTTTCCTCTGACAACTATGGTACGGCCTTCCCTGGAAATGGGTGCCGCTTTTAAATAAGCCATAGTTAAGGCAGTGAAGGCACGTGCTGCCGGAGCACTCAGTTTGCCTGTACAAACCCATGAAGGAGCTTTCCTAGAGCTCTCAGGGTGAGATTGATTGTCTCCAGGAGAGTTTGTGGACCAGGATCATCAAAATTTGTAGAACAGGAGTTAATGAAATCCATGACACAGCTGGGAAAGGCACGCAGGGCTCTTGCTGCCACCTCTGTGTGTGACAGTGCAAGGGTGGGGCCACAGCCAGACCTCCACTTCTGCCTCGAACTGTGGCAGGGACTGGAAATCTTTGGGGGGCTCAGGCTCCCGTCAGGAGAGCTGGGTGTAGGGGCCCTATCCCACAGGGAACATTGGTGGGAAATTTAATGAATTAGGTTTTTTTTTAATGCCTCTACAGCTCTGAATTTGGACTCCAGGTTTATGGGCAACAGGGCACCAGCAGGTCTGTCTCTGCTGCAAGGAGAGAGCCGGGGCACAGGGAGTGAGCACGTCTCTCTCTGCCCACCTGTCTCTGTTCACATCTGAGAACAGGAATTATGTTTCTCGCTCTTGGCTCTTGTCTGCAGTTGAATTTCCAGCTGTATTGCATTGCAAGGTGAAGGGGTCCTGGAGAGGAGACTCAGAAGGCCCCTTGAGGGGCAGCAGCCTCTACAAGAACATACAGCATCTTTCAGCCACAACATTGTATGGGTTTTTTTATATGAAGTAATTGGTATATAAACTGTTAGATAATAATTAAATAACTAGCTTATATTAGTATATGTTCTTGTTTTTCAGTTGCAAATATATGACACAAATTAAATATTATGGAAATAATAACAAATGGCATGTGAATATTGTTACTGTCTAGATCAAGAGTCCCACAGGTCCATTTCATTGAGAGAGATCTTGAATGAGGAGATCATTTCAGTGATTTTGCTGTCACAAGAGTCTAACCCCTCAGAATATTTTAAGTCGCAGGCTTTTATCAAGCATAGTGATATTACTATCCTTCATTTCATAATATCCAGTTTCTAGACTTTGATATGACACAGAAAACATGATGTGGTAACTGTTGTGTTATTTTCTGCTAGGTTCTATAGCCTCTTACACTGGAATAAAGACTTAGGAATTGGATCATTCATTTTAGAGTTAAATTTTTATGACAAAAAATTATGAAACTGCTGTCAGAGCTTGAACACTGCTAGAAGCAAATGCATTTTCTGGACTCACACATACTTCATGCACATGCTAGTTCAGAATTTTCCAGTGCATGTTATAAATCATCACTTCAAATGAAACTCCAATCCTATGATTTTCTGACTTGTCAAATTAGCCTTACGGTGTCATGACCTATTATTATCACTAGAGATACGAGTGGAGCTTGTTCTTTCCGTTTGGGTCACTAGAAGCTGTTTCACAACCTTTCAGCTACGTAAATAACTCAGTACTTGTTATTCTGATTCTTATACTAAAAGTATCAATATCAAAGTTCACTGCTGTGGTTGCTGCCTCTGACATCTGAATAGCCACTTCTTGTTCCCATGATCCATAAGAAAACAGAATACTGGGGAGAACGAACATTCAGCCAGCCAGAAAATGGCTTTCTTAACCTCCATCTTGGCTTTGCCTACAGAAAGTTTTATCAGCCTGTTTTTGCATCAGAGATAGTGAGGATACGAAAGATCATCTGCTGACTAAAGATGTGTAGAGTTAATATACTTTTGATTTTCTAAATTGCTGTTTCAGTGAGTACTTGCAGTTCCTCACATTTTCAGCTCAAAATAGGGGCCACAAAGGAAGTGTGGTAAATTGCCTGCACCCATTTTAATATCTGAGTATTTTTTAGCACTGCACAGTCTGGTGAAATGGAGGAAGGGAGGAAAGGAGGGAAATGCTCATTCAGAATGGATTTAGAAGTATTTTGGGACTTAAGGGACACTGAATATCTGCTGACAATGAAGGGCTAGTGTGCTGAAGAAGGTAAAGGAAGTTGTTATTTCACAAATAAAAGAGTAAAATTCTACATTAAAATGTAAAAATGCATGGCAACATAGAGGGGAAACACCCATAGTCAGCTGTGAGTCTACTTGCACAGCTACAAAGCAGATATGTGTGTTTAGAAAAGAGTTACAGCCAGGAGGTTTTTAAACCCAGTATCCGTTCAATGGCTTGGGTAAGACCTCTGTTGATGGCCAGCTACTTATTGCAATGCAGGAGGTCAGTAAAGCAAAATAACTCACCTTCCTAGCTGCCTTAGCATGGATTTAGCACAGTCAGATGGGGAAAGAGGTAACAGCAATGTGTGACAGATGGTTGGAGCTGGATTGCCAAAGTGACTGCTCTTTCTGAAATTTGAGTTCCTGGAGGGGGGCCAAGGTCAATCACTACAAGATTAAGGCACTCTGAGACACTTGGCCATAATGTTGCTCTTTCCGAGGGAGTCTCTGGAACATGTGAATTTGCTATTCGTGAGTGCACAGCGGGTGAAAGGGGGGCCCGGTCTCCCATCGGCAGTTTGTCACAGGCTGCTGCGCTGCCAGCACCGCGCCACTGCCAGCGCTCATCAGGACAGCCAGCCAGAAATGCTGGTTGTTATTCACGTGTCAAGCCCTGCTGTAATCTCCAGCGTAAACTCAGTGCTGCTTTAGTAACGTTGTCGGAGTGGCCCTAGATCTGGAGACTGAGCTTTAACTACCACCCACAAAATGAGCCAGAGCCTCCCCAGCCTGTCTTTAAACTCAAGATGCCAGTTCTGCATCTCAAAAGGACATGTCTTAATAAAATAGGAGGATATTTATACCCTAAAGGAGCATGCGTATTCAAACTAATTGTTCTGAAAATGATCTTCAGGGAAACTTTTAGGAAAAGCAAGGCAAGTGGCAGGTGCAGCATTCCTGAAAGAAAACTTGTAGGCCATACTCACACTGAAATGACAATTAGTTCAATAAGATTGCTATCACATTTACAAGGGGACATGACTACTCATGGCTATTCAGATAAGGCATTCTGCTGAATGACAAGTTTGTTCAGGAACGTCTCCTGATTTTTGCAGAAAATCAATAAAACTATGGTAAATCATGCCTTAGAAGAGATTTTGTGATACAAGGTACAAAGTCAGCATCGATTTCTGTCGAAAGGTTGGGATTTCAATACTCTGTAGTATTGTTTTCTGAGATAAAGTTTCCAAAACAGCTGGAGACTCATCTGTCAGAAGGAGTGGGCTTCTCCTCAAAGGGAGGTGAGCCAAGGGTGACAGCAAGGCCTTAGCACCAGCCTCATCAACAAAGGTGCTCCTTTAAAGAACGTGGCAGGGCCGGTGAGAATAACCTGGATTAGCCAGCACTGCAGTGATTGCCAGGCAAGTCCATAGAGCCAAGTTAGGTCTGAGGTCAAACACGAAATTAACTGTGGGTCAGGATCCAAACCAGCGGGGCACATGGCCAGGCACAGGCATAGTCCAGACAAGGACCAGAGCTGAGTGCAGCCCCCAGGCAAAGGTGGGGAACTCCCAGTGAGCACTTTGTCACACTGCTCTTTTCGAACTACTCTGCTGCAAGGTCTCACAGCTGCACTATATCAGAACTGGAATGACTTCTTGAAGATAGTGGTAAGCAGCTGTCTACACCTCTTGCTTGTTTACAAGCTGAGAATTAAATTTTGTATTTGAAGACAATTCCTTTAGCTGCTGTTCTTCCTGTATTAATTCCTTGCCTGTTACGTGTACACCAAGGAAAACAACTTCCACATAGTTTGCCACAGTCACAGTCAGCTCTTGTGGGAAGGGGCTCAGATCCAGGCAAGTGTTAAGAAGGGACCAGAAAAAGAGGCTAGCCAGAGATAAGAGAGATTCAAAGGTAGGAAGCTTGGGTAGGGGGGTTCAAAAACAGGTTAGTAAAGCAGGAGGGCATGTGTTTGTATGTCTTTTCCCCTCCCCTCACTGATTTATCTCCAATTTCTGCAGTCGTGAACTTCATCAAACCGTTCTGCCTCTGAGGCCTTGCAATCCTTTCTTCAAATCCACAGCTAGTGAACTCTTTGATTTGATTGACTCTTCCTCCTCTTTGGCTACTTTCTACCTTGCAGTCTGGGCCCCATGCTTGACTCCCTACAGTGCCTCAGTGCTCTCACTCTGAGTGGTCCTTTCTGCAAATTTCACTTAAATTACTCTTAAACTGTGATCAGCAATTTCACTTAGGGGTGTCTCCTTCCACATCTGTTCTTGATCTGTGTCTCCAGCATCCTCTTTTTAGGGATTTTCTCAGAGACTTAGGAATTAACTTAATAGAGTTAAAATTGAGGTTTTTATCACTTTTCCCGTGCTCTCTTTTTCCCTTTATTTTCCTGTAATGACAAAACATCCTTTGTGGGAAAGGTTATACCAAACCCATCACAAACTGGTTTGTGGTCGCTTTTCCTTATATCAAGTACTCCTTTATTCTAGTCTGAAATGCTGTCTCCAAGGTAATCCACCCTGAAAAAAAAATTGTCATGGTATTCTCTGGCCTTTTCCTCAGGTCTCTAGACATCTCCTTCTTGCAAAGCAATGGGAGAGACTGTCACTTTTGTGACAAGATCTGTATAGGTCAGTTTTGTGTTGCCTGTTTGAAAATGGTCCTTCATCTGGTAAAGCAGCTCTTCAATAAATCAAATGTGCTTTGTATCCCAGCTTTAAACTCTTTCAAGAAACCCAGAAATTATCTGCAGGGCCAGAGATATGAGTAAACCATGACTGAACGTTGCAGAGCTCAGTATGTTGAAGGCAGCTGGGCAAAGTGCCCGTGCCTGTCCCAGGGAACGTGGTGCAGACCTGCTGAACAGTCTGCAGCCTGGAGTGTGCAAAGCTCCCTCTGAGATCAGTCGAAGATCAAAGGCAGAATACAAAACAAAGAATTTTCAGCTTAAGAACTTGTCTGCCTGACACCAGAGAGTATTCACTCATTCTGCTACTGATTTCATTCATTCACCTTCATACCCAAATACTGTAAAACATCAAGATGTGTGCGCCCAGGATCACTTGGATGCAAAGCACAGGATGTGGTGCCAATTGTCAAGTCTTTGACACATCTCTGAGATTCTTTTTAATTGGTGCCATCAAGCCAGTTTTTGGACAGGTCTTTTGTATCCTTTAGCACTCACCAGCTGTAATCTGTTGAGTATTTGCAACAGTGTCCTGCTAACTTCAGCTTCCAAAACCACTTCTTTATTGTTGTGCAGTTCTTCCACAGGTGCACTCTGAATTGAGCTTCCTCTGTCCTTCACAGAGGTCTTCTCCGTGAGCAGGGCTGGGCACATGCCACCCTCATTGACAAATGCCCACAGTCCCACCCTAATATTGTGGGAGGACCTCCCTGCAATTTTCTGGTTGCCAAGGAATGTGGATACAGTACTAAAGAAGTTGTAAAGGAAACCATAGAGCAGACTAGGATGCCTGCTTCTCCTTTTACTCTCGTATCCTCTCTTCAAGCATCCAAATGCCCTGGAGGAGGAGTGTAACTCCACTTGAAAACAAGAGTGAAGAACAAGGGCAAAAGCCAACGTGTGGGGTCTTAAAGGAAGATGGAGAGATCAAAAGGAATGCAAAGATGGAAAAGGATGCAGAAATATATGAAAAAAAAAGAATGGTGATGGGGACAGGTGTCAGAATTGGAGGGATAAAGATCACAAATTGGGAATGGGAGGAGGATAGGCCACAAGAAATAATTTCCTTCCAGGACATAACACTTCAAATGTCTAAGCCTCTGCTGTGTAGCCTGTATCCCAGCTGCCTCTTATGGCTGGTCCACTTGCCAATAGCAGAGTGTTTTGGCTAACAATTACTTCATTTCCTTAAGGCTGGTAATCTCAGGTAGATAAGAATGGCTGCTCTGGGCTCAGACTGAAGGTCCATCTCACCCATTATCCACTCTCTGACAGTTATGGGAATTTTCCTTACATTTGATCACTCTTGTTACCATACTCTCAACATTTCCTAATTCTACAGGGTCCTTTCAGACCTAAGAGAGCATGAATTGCACATTTGTTGTTTTGTCTATTTCTCCTTTTTTTACTTTCTATTTTTTTTTCATTTTTAATGCTTTTTTGGAAATTAATTATATTTTATTTGCTGTTTTTACCCCTAGTGAGCAGTGAGTGGATATTTTCATGGAACTTGCCATCATTAGCCTAAGATCTTTCTTCCAAGTAGCAGTGATTGGTATAAAGTCCACTATTCTATATGGGAAGGATTTCTGTGTAGAGAATTGTTTCTTTCCATATCTGTAACTCCTTTCTTGTGAGCTCAAGTGAATGGATATTAAAATGACAGTCAAGATTAAATGCAGATGAAATTCATTATTTCATTATTTGTAATTTTAAGAGAATTTCATAAATAAGTCTTAATGTCTTTTACCTTGTTTTAAAGAAACAAGGAGTTCAGAAAGTCAGGAACCTGATCTGTCCTTAATTGCATCTTTATTTTGACACAAATATCATTGTGTACTTATGTTACGTTTTCTTGCAGGGATGTGCCTGACTCACCTCTGATCACAGCAACAGGAGTGTGGGTGGTTTAATTTATTAACACTAATTGTTTTTCTTTTTTTTTTTTGAGGGGCAAATGTTCATGCAACCGACCCAAGCCGTGGGCTGACTTCATGGGAATGGGCTTGTTTCACAGGAAGGTCAGAGTCTGCCTTGGTCATGCAGAAGCTGATGGACAGGCCATGCCCAGAACAGTTTTCTGATCAATATAAACCAGAATGGCCAAAAATGAAGGAACTTCTGGCCAAGGCCGCAGAGCCAAAAAGCTGTTTGCAGAAGATTTCAGAGTGCGTAAGGGCAGCTGTCTCCTTCCGGTCTTTCTGTGGCCCAGAAGAGGACGGGGTCCTTGACCACATGGTGAAGGTGACAACAAGCTTGGGAAGTCCCTTCATTGCTCTGGCCTGCCGGACTGTGTGCCCAGGCAGCCCACCTTGTGTGGGGAAGCGCAGACTGGCAGTGCAGGAAATCCTTAGGAAGCAGAGAGCAGAGGAGATCCGCTTTCAAGACAAAGATCACGTTAGCAGCTACGAGAAGCTTTTTCAGAACTCCAAAGTCACGGTGATCCCCAAGAAGAAGGAGCGTCGAGCCAGCCTGCAGCCCATCAGCATTGCAATGTCCCAAGTGAACACAGTAGCCACGAGGAAAGCAAGCCTCCTGCCGCTCCACCTGCTTCGACGGAGCAGCGTCCGGCCCGGATTTGTCATCCCCAAAGTCCGTGTCAGCAAGGCTCCCCCACCCACCTTCCAGCCAGAAAAGGCCAGAAGGAGGAGCAGTGCAAAGGATGACCCCTATCTGCAGATTCCCAAATGGAGATACAAGGAGCTAAAAGAGGAGCGGAGGAAGGCAGAGGAACAAGAAAAAAATAGAGCAGCAGAGGCTCAAAAGCCAAGGCAGGTGTCTCCTGCCCAAAGCAGAACCTGATTTAAAGGCAGTTGCTGACAAGGTTCTTGAGCCGCTAGTCTTGTTATCCTAGCAAGATAACAGACTGGATGCCTTCGTGCATGCCCACTGCTCATGGAGCTGGAATACTGAGTCATGGCCTCCAAGGAGCAGAAATACAGTAAGGGCTATGCCACAGCATGTCTGATGGTGGAGCAGGAAGGTATTTTGAGGTGGAAGACTTACTAAGTTTACCTGTCTGCTATTGACGGGAAGTTCCAAGTGGTGCAGTCCTCTCGTGGATTCCTGTTTTGCCAGCTCCTGGTGAATGATTGAGAAACAGCTCGAAAAACGTGTGCGAAAGGATCGTATTTAGTGTTTGTTCATTTTGTAATGGACAAAATTAAGGAGTTGTGTTTTTGACACTGGACATTCCTCCCTCTCCTTTCTTAGGTAGACATACTGCAAAGGTTTATAGTAATAACTAAAAGTTTAAAATTTACCACAGTGTTGGTTGGCAGTGAAAATCCAGGTCTACAGTTGTTTTGGATATACTAAGCACTTTATTTCTATTCTGGTAAACAGATTTTAGGTACAGGTATTGAAGTCTATGGGTCTATACAGTCTGTATGGTTGCAGTTCTTAATGCTATTGTTTGCTCTGTTGAATCTAAAAAGGGCTTAATATGAAATATCTCTGCAGTTGAGGTATTCACATCTTCTGCAAGTATAAATCTGGTGCAGGGACTGATTTCTTTGAAGAAACAGAGAAGCTGAGATAATTTTTGATTGCCACCATCACCTAAGATTTGCCTCCCCCACTGGATTTCCCTTTATTCATTATCTGTTGTCTCCTCATTAGTCTCAGGGAATTTTTTGTCATTGCTTTTAACTGTGAAATAAGGGAGATGGGTCAAGCACAGTGGGTATTTTCTAGGTTGATATTTAAGTTTCTTTTTAAAAAACTCACCAGGTTTATTGTGAGCCTTTCCAGATTATAGCCAGGACAAAAATATCAGGCAGCTTTCAGAGGTGTCAAGTCCAGCTATATGCTGTGAATACCCAGTCAGAGATGCAGTACCAGGCAGCTCAGCCACTGATGTGGCCAGATGTCGCTGTAAGCTTTGGTACTACACCTCTGGGTGCCCGAAGAGGGCAGTACCTCTTCCCTCTGTCTCTACACTGGGAGAAAACCTTCCCTAGTATGGAAGAGCATCTCCAAGCGGCAGTTCCCATGGGTTGCTGCAGGTTTCTGTGCTCCACATTAAGGCTTCCTCTGGTTGTGGCAGCAGTCAGCCTGAACAGCATGCCAAGCCCTGGCAAATTCTCATAAGGAAGGGCTGTAAACCTGCTGCTTGCTGAAGAAAGACCACACTCTTACAAGTAGAGGTCCAATGCAAACAGCGTAGAGCACATGCTCAGGGTAAGGTTTTGCTCAGGCTTTGCCTGCATTTGATCTGAAATGTGCTGCACTGTGTCCTCCTGAAGGTGTTCCTGTACTGGAGCCCGGGCAGACCCAAGCTGCTGCTGTCACCAGCTTCTCCACCCAATTAAAGAGAGGGAAAACTTTTCCATCCTTTAGTCCCACAGCACGAAGGCTGGCCACAGTCTCACTGAATTTGTAATGAAACTGTGCACGTCATGGGAGAAATAAATTCAGTTGATTGAAAACTAGTGCCCAGATCAGCACTGCCAGCTCCCGTCTCTGGGGTCTGACAGAGGTTAGGACAGATGTGTGAAACAAGGATTTTTCCACACAGCCTGTTCTTTGTACTTCTGTGCTGGCCAGACTGCATTGCCAGGTAGCCTCCTAGGTAAGAGCTGGAGGAATATGCACCTGCTAATACACCTGCCCAGTCCTGGGAATATGAAGAAGATTTTAATCCACAAGTGCATCAGTGCTGTGCAATTCATAGGCACCAATTTTATAACGGCTTTGGAGCAAGCAGAATACAAGCTGAACTCATTTCTTTGGAAAGCAGGAAGACAATCTTTTGGCTGCCTGTGGCAAAGGTATCAGGATAGATTTCAAATTGGTACACTGGATTGAATGGTTTAACTGTTAATTTTTGTTTACTGCCAACCCAGGCTTTTGAAGATTTAGCACTCAGATTCGGTATCTGAAAAGCAACCTGTGCTGCAGCTGAGCACTTGAATTTGCACTTTCAGTACCACCTGCAAGAGACCCACAGTTGACAGGTGCTCTCAGGGATTAACGTACAGTATGTTAGAATTAGGGGCTGGAAATTAAGCCTATTTTCTAATCCTTTGTACTTTACTGTGTTTATGTGCATAAATGTGATATTTCCATTAAAAGAGGCACAAGCTGTTAAACTTATTTGGCACCCTCATTCTTCATAGGGGTTTGGGGATGCTGCCTTTGACTTTCTAAAAGCCCATTCACTTTCACCAAGGGACTCCTCAGCACCACCTGAAAGCAGTTTGGTTTCCCTGGAAGGAGTTTATTGTGGGTTAAGTTCCACTCCTAGTGAATTCTTTCCCTAGGAGTGAAGGAAAACTGCTACAATTGTCCCCCACCAGGTTTTGGCTGGTCATCTCGCTGGAGAGAGAAGCCATCGCTTTGCTGGCCTGTGTCCATGTTGCTCTGCTGCAAGGTGGTGGTCTCCCAGTATCCTTGCAGACAGTGTGACTCCATTTTGGGCATCTGTGTAAAGCTTTGCACTTGCTAGTTTTGGAAGTGCAGGCCACAGGTGTCTGTGTCCTCACTGTCTTCCTCCCCTGCTGCCTCACTGCTCCCCAGCTGTCTTTGCCTCTTCATCACTGTCCTTACCCTAAAGGCTGCACCCCTCACTTGCTGCTTGTCTCACCTGTCTGAAGGCTGTAGTGGGCAATGCTCCCACAGAACACTTCCTGAAACCTGTGGCAAATGGACCAGAGTGGAGAAGGAGGAGGCACACCTGGCTTGCTTTCAGCCATCTGCCCCCTTGAGCTGCTGCTGCCAAGGAGGATTTGATTTCTGTTGCATTTCAGCACAAATAGAGTGGTTTGATCTGTGTTTTGTTGTGGATTTTTTTTTTTCCCAAGAGACCCATAACTATGAAACCCCGGGCAATACTGGCTGCACTTCAGGTTGCTCCTGGTCACTCAAGCAGCACAGTTTACCTCCTAAAAAAGAGCAAGCAAACCCTTGGCAGCACCTCCTGGCAGCTGGAGCCCCTGAGGGAAGGCAGAGGTACCGCTGCAGAAAGTTGCTCCTCAGAGGGAAAAGGGACATTTATTCCTAGGGCAGAGGAAGGTTTTCTACCCGCCTTGAGAGCCAAGCTGCAGTCTGGCACATTGGTGGGAAGAATGTTCCGGAGTGTTGTAGCTGGAGCAGGGTCTGCCGTCACAGCCATTGCTTGTCTCGGTTGGATGGGAACATCTCACCACAGTGCTCCCAGGAAGCTCCCAGCCCCGTGGGCTGACTTAATTCTGCTGATTTAATTCTGCAGTAACTGTACTAACAGGGATTTAATACAGTGACAGTGGAAGGTGGAAGTCCAACTGCTTCCCAACATTCTCTCAGATTATATTGCGCTCTCATCTCTGGCGACGAAGAGCTTCAACACGTGGGTCCCTAGCAGCCTTCCTCCTAGAAGGTACCATCTTCCCCATCACCCAACACCAGCCACTGTGCTGGAGATCATCCAAGTAAGGAAAAAACAAAAAAAAGTATTCATAGATACCTCCAAAAGTATCACAGGCTGCCGCAGTATTAGAAAAGAAGCCTGGAAAATGAGAAGGGCCAGCTCATCTTGTTTTGGAGAACAGGAATTCTCTTCTGTCTAGAGAATTCCTATGTATAGCTAAATACAGCATTTATGGAAAAAATTCATGAACTTTGGACCCTTTTTTCTTTGGCTGTGGAGCTGTTGGCCACTGGGAAGTATAAATGATATCAGCCAAATCCATGCTGAGACTGAGTTGTGCTTTATAATGCTAAATATGCTAAATAAGGAAATCCTAGGCTTGGTAAACTGGATGCTCCAAATCAGGTCTCCACCTAGAAAATACCTATATAATTAAGTTAATTTAATTATGCATGGTATTATACTAAACCATATCTATAAAACTACATACTGGTAACACAGTCACGCATAAACATCATTCTTATATAAAGTAATAATGAGATACATGTATAAAACATACATATATATATATATATACATACAACATTTTGAACATATATTATTAACACATACGCATAAAAAGCCTCTTACCTCCTAGTGATAATGTGGAGCACTTACATATGTTAATGATGACCATCTCTCAAAAAGCCAGTATTAAATAATTGTTCTATAAGAGGAACAAATCATTTGGGGTATATTATGGAGGCTACAAAGGGAAAACAGACCAGCTGCCTTTTCACTGAACACTATGGAGCACTTGCATTGGAAGAAGCAGGGGATTATGTGAAAATTGTACTTCATCGGATACTTAAAGTTATTATGCACAATAATTTTGCCTAGTCAGGTTTAAATTTGCCACTTCTCTTGGCACATTTGAATTTACAATGGCTGTAGCATGCTTTTATATCTATAAAACTGTTCACAGGTTTGTGGATAATTAGTGGGCCAAATGCTGCTGTTTCAGTCTGCTCTCAGGGAAACAGAAGAGGTTAGGAAAAGGGCTTCAGGTGGTTCATTTTCCCCTTCCCATTATAGCAGCTTCCCACATGAATGATAGTTTGCTACTTTGCCCCAAGCCCTTCCTCCCAAAAAGATAAAAAATGAACAGAAACCCTCCAGAGGCAGATGTGCAAAATCTGTGCTCGCGGGTGCCATCCTGGATGCATTCAGTGGTTTCTCACAAGGCACTGATGGAGCAGTGAGCTCCTGTAAATGTGGATCAGGAAAGGGGCACAGGAACTGCTGGAACATCTCTGCTCCGTGTGTGTGCACGTGCGTGCGGGTGCCAAGAGGATTTTTACTCTTGGTGCCATAGTAACTGAAGTCAGCTCAGAGCGGTGCTAACCACCAAAGGTGCTTCCTGAGTCTCTGTACACAGCTTTCTGCTGACAAACGTGATAAAATATTTACTTTCACACCACATGCAGCAGCAGGGAGTTAAGGTTTCCTTGTGTTTGCTGCCACTATACTGAAGCCAGCTTTTTGCAGAAGCCAGTAGTGGGGGGATGTTCTGCGTTATTGTGTGAGAGTGCTAATGGGACACAAATCAATAAGTAAGTGGGGAATTTAAGTAATGGCTCCACTAAAAGTTCTGTTCCATACTACAGTGAAGTAGTGTTTCAAAAGAATTTACAAACATTGTTGTGCAGAAAGCAGACATTCTGTATAATCAGCTTGGCTGCTGTCCCAGGGAAGTGTAGTGGAATAGTCAAGCAGTATTTACCCAGCTTCTGTGCAAATGGAATGTGGTCTTTGACTGCCTGGTATCCTTTTCAAAAAGCTGCAGTTGCAGCCTCCTGAAGTGTATTCTTATGAGTGAAATAAAACATTTGTTTGGTGAGAAATAGAACTGAACAGACCAGCCATATTAAAATAATTTTTCTATGTTTTGGTCTCAAAAAGTTGCTTAGCAAATGGAAATTCCACTAACATGTTCATAAAAACGTACTTTGTGGGTGTTTTACATTATCAGTTTCTCACCTGTGGCTTTTGAAAAATGTGGGGTTTACTCTTCACATGATTGACTGCATTACCCTTTTTTTAATGTTCATGGGCACAATGAGCAGTGTTTGCCTGTGGTTTCCCAGCTCTTCTGCAAGAGCCTTTTTAGGCTTCTGAAGGGTTTCTAGCCCTCATAAGAGTCTGCACCTGCTCTTTGCTAGGAGAAACTGTCAGGTACCGTGTGGCTGATCTACAAGAACCAGGCGTTGCTGTGTGACAGTGGCCATCTTGATCACAGTGACTGATGGGCACTGCTTTTGGTTGTATGCTCAAACTGCATCCTCCACATTCTAGGGTAGTCCCTTGCCCAGCAATTTGCCCACTTATGAGCCTTAAATACCCTCAACTGTGTCAGGATTTGCATGGCTGACTAGGATACTGTACTCAGAGAAAGCCAAGGAAAAAGTGCTTCGCATCAGCTGTCCAAAGAAGTGGTAGCCAGGTATCATGGTGAGGTCTGGTCTGTATTTAAAAACAACACCAAAAAAACCTTTTTAAGCTGTTTTAACTGAAAAGTTAAGCTGAACTAATGTGCACAGACTCTCTTGGGTTGGTGTTAATCAGGCTGATATTCACTTGACTTAACCAATCAGACCAAGTCTGTGATTAAAAATATATAAGTCATTCAGCCTGAAAGCAGTTTCCATGCAGAGAGCTGTGGCAGCTTAAGTGAGTTGTTTCCAGCAAAGAGGGCTGCCCTGCCACATCCCTGACCTGGGCTCTCTGCCGACCCGTGCTGGTTTCCTTGCAGCTTCCATTTTTCCAAGCAGGTACTTGTTTCCCATTACAGCTCATCGTTGATGAGCTCTCTCACACACAGCAGGCAATGGCATCTCCTGGAGCCACTCAGCACCTCTTGCTCACCTTCGGCTAATTGCCAGTGTCACTTTCATTAACGTGGCTCACTGCTGCCAAGGGTCCTTCCCTTCACACCATCCCCAGCACCACAGTGCAGCTTTGCTCCGTCATTTGGATTTGGGAAACTCTAAACCGCCACATGCAGTGCTGGGTAAGAACCACATTGTCACCATCCTCCACAGAGAACTGCTCTCTTTCCATCAAGTAAAACACTGGCTTAATCTTTAATTCAACACTGTCTTTTGAGGATCACAGCCCCTGCTCAGCAACAAAGTGAGCCTGACAACAGTCAGAGGCAGAAGATGAAATATTAATCCATGCTTTCATAACATCCAGGCTGGATTATAGTAATTCCCTGTCTGCAGGTCTCCCAAGGCTGCCTCCTACAAAACATGGCTTTTACAGAAGCCAGCAGTGGGGTTTAACCATGTACCGCAGACAGACAGTGCACCTCCCAGATTCTAAACTTAGGGCTTGTCTGGAGACCTCTCTTCCTTCTTTATCTCCAGGTATGCTCTTCAATTGCCAGGTGCAGATGACATACATGACTGTAGCTATTTTTTAGTCACTAGAAAAAATCCCAGCTTCAAAATATGCCAAATTAAACAAAAAGCATAAAAGCTATAAACATGGGAGGAAGATTTACAAATATGATCGACTATGGCTCTGGCTCTTTCTCTCCTAAGCCCATCATCCCAGGTTATATGGGTCACTCCTCTTCTTTCAGGGCATTGAATGGCATTTCCTTGGGACAAGGATTAGTTAAATTGGAAAAGCAACAAAATGAGACCATGGTGAAGAGCTGAGTGTTGTACACCAGTCAGTTTGGATACGACCAAGTAAAGAGCATGTGAGGTTGAATGAGAGAAAGAAATCCACCACCACAGAGGGATATGGCTGAAGAAAACACTGAGGGAAGAAAACAGGTTAAGGCCAAGCTCACGATCTGGGTACTCCCAGAAGCATCAAAGATGCAGCTGTTCCTGTGTTGGCATGTGTTGGATCAAGTGCAGGGCTTGTTCCAGTCAGACTTGCTTATCTCCTGTGTGCCTCAGTTTACCCCTCAATTGAAGAGAAATATTTTCCTAAATCCCAGGTTAATTCGTAAGGTCAGCTCTTGGTTATCAGGTAGTGAGGGAAAAGCATGGATGGGAAAATCCACAGAAACAAAAACACGCAATGAAAACTATGTCAGTCAAGCAGACAGAGAACATGTCATCTCTTGGCTTTGGAAAACCACACAAAGTTCTTGAGAGATGGCAGAGGCAGCTGGGACAGCCGGGGCCAGAGTGGAGCCTGTGGCAATCCCAGTGGCAGTCTTCAGATGTCAGGTGATGGTGATGGTGAGGCCGGACACATGCAGGACACAGATCATCTGCTGCTCATGGCTAGAGAGTGGCTGAGTCCATAGAGCTTCTGAAGGGCAAGAGTGCTCATATATTCCCCAAAGTACAGACACATAACATTAAAGGTATCCTCCTTCAAAACAGATTAAAAAATTATACTTCCCTCTGAGTAACAGGAAGCTTACAGTGTCCTTGGCCTGTTTTTCCCAAGTGGTTTCCTTAGGTAAACGAATATTTGCTGTATAGCAAAAAGTAGACAGAAATCTTAGCCTAAAATGCAAGACTAAGAAAGTTTTGCGTCATATACCACCATCATGCCCTACTTTTCTGAAGAGTTCCAGCTTTTGAAGATTCCAGTGGGCTATTAAAGAGATTTACGAAGTTACGAAAGTAAAAGTCAGGTCCATGCAGTTTAAATGCCATTAAATCCCTGTGTCACCATTTCCCATTAGCTGGGTTCTTCTGAAAGCCTTGTGCCAGCTGAGAAGACACATCCAAGAATGACACTTAGAGGGAATTTCAATGAACCCAGGGCAGGGAAAAAGAGGAGGGAGAGGCAGCAGCAGCAACCCAGCAGCAGTAGTTAGTAAAACAAAGCCAAGATCTAAGTTAACAGTTATCATCCCCCACCCAGCTATTTAAAAATCACATTAATGTATGAACGTGAATCTTCTTATAGAATTGTGGGTTTACATTCACCCGAAACAGCCCTTGGACTCCTAGACCCATGGAAGAGTGAAGAAATCCTTGTGGCCTGAAGGTCTCTCCCTCATGCCAGAGAAGGCTACACTGCTCCTATTTTCAGGGTAGCATCAAGAAAACCATAGTGGTGGGAAGGAGTTGAAGCAGGAATTCTTGAGTACCATGCTACAGCCAGACCTCTGCAGCAAGGCCTACACCTGCAGAAAGGTCTACACCTGTGAAATACTTTGGGAGCCACTCATACCTTTCCTAAGATTCCTTGCAAAGTGTTTCTGCTAATTTCAATTTTATGCACATCTTTCCTTTGAGAAAATATCTACTGAGCCAGGCAGTGAACGCTGGGATGCTGGCAGGGCACGTAGCTATTTAAGGGCTTTTTCACATCTGTTTTTACAGGCAAACCCTATTAAATTGTAACAATAAACCACATGGATTTTACTGGTAAGCAATCAATTTCCATGAAAGATAACAAAAGCTTTCACTGAAATGGGCTAGAAATCCAAATCCCTTAAAATCTGAGTCTGTACTATAAACACTACGCTCTAGGCACTGCAGTAAGCACTGCTTTTTGGGGGGCTCAGGGTGTGCTTTTCTTAGGTTAAGCACCACCAGCAGATGCATTCACGTGTGGTGTGGTAACCCCACACGTTTTATGCCTGGTGGAAACTCCAAACATATCCTGTGGTCTGGAACAAAACACTCTTTTTGGCCCCTCTTCCATTAACTGCTCACCAGCGCAAGCCCTCACAGACTCTCCTGGTGGCTGGATGCCTCTGGCCACCAGAAATGCCTCACGTGCTGGGACTCTCTGAGGTGCCTGACCCCCAGGGACCATGCAAGGCAGTGCCCCGAGACGCGGCCCTGGCAGCGGCCCTCCAAACGCCTACGCCAGTAACACTTGGGTACAAACCTTAGAGACCCTCACCAAGGAAGGGTACAGAGATCACATCCTGGTCTTCCATGCTGGCCTCTGGCTAAGACCAAAGGCTGTCCACTGCATCAGCCAGAGAACTGACTGGGACAGCACACCATCAGGAGACTCACCTCTAATACAAAATGATCTTGAGAATACTTAAAACCACTTTCTGATACTTTATAACACCTTTCAGGTTTTGTTGATGCTCCAAGGCATCAACATTTCCAAGGTGCATTTCTAAGAAGTCTGTAGCATTTCCCTCTCAAAATACCAAGGTTAGAACAGCTCAGTTGCTGTAGCATCTCGCCATTGTTTTTCATTAGTATCGTCCCCAAATTCTGTGCATCAGCTAAACCATCCCTCAGCCGATCTACAGAAAATGCCTACCTGATGCTCGGCATCCAGCGGCAGTTGCAGGGAGCAAAAAGATCCAAGTGCATCTTGAGGTGTCTCCCCTGGATGCTCCCCCAGCCACTGCTTTTAGTCACCTTCCCACACCTGGATGAGTTCCCACCTCTAAGCAGTCTAGCCCACCACAAAACAGTACCAGTTACTACACCAAAGTTAATCTGTGGCTTTGCGAGGCACAGGCAGGAGCCAGGCCGTGAGGTGTCATGACAGCCTGCCCTTGAGAGTGGCAGCACTGGGGAATGAGATGCCAGCAGATGACACAGGCCTACATGTTGGACAACGCTGCCTCTCAGTGACTCCAGGCGCACAGGGATTGAAGATTTCTCTTTAAGAAGCATTTCTGTGAAGTTTGCAGAAATACAAACAAGTTCACCTCTCCTTTTACACTTGAAGATCTTCTGCTGCACAGCTGGTGAAAGGCAAAAAGTCTTCAGCTCTATCATTATTAATGCCAGCAAATATGGCTGAAAAAATACACAGGGCTCACATTCATTCCTTGTAGCTTATATTACCTATTAGAACTATAATGCTATCAAAGTAATGTTCTCCATTTACGATGGCTCTAGCATTTTACCTTGAGTATAAATGCTACGCTATTAAAATGCAGTGCTCAGAATGAACATGAAGGTGCCATCTTTTTTCAGCCACCTTTCAGAGCACTAGTACTGGGTCACTAATGCTATTTAGAATTGCTTCTCAGGGTAATTGGTACAGCTCTTCTTCCTGCAGTGCTGTGCTTTAATCTTTTCACTCTCTCATCTCAGCCACAGAAATATTTGTATTTTCAGAACATAAAGGACAATAAATCAAGAGTGAAGTTCCTGCTTGATTCTGACTATTAAAAGCATTTCAATAGCACCTGCGGGCTGAGCAGACATCTTGCCAATTGTTTTGCAATCTTGCTTGATTATAGGCAAAGCAACACATAAGTAAAAGAGAAACTGCAGAGCAGCAACCCTGGGACTGCTTTTGTAAATAAACAAAGTATATAATTTTTTAAATACACATTTATATATAATGTTTATAGAATTCCTCAAAAAAGGGCTGTGGTTGGGTTTATACTTGTTTCTGCTGAAACAGATGGTATGCTTGTTTACTAGTAAATGAAAAATTAGGATCTTTTCCCCTAGCTATTAATATCAGGTATACTGAATTATACAATATGTTTATGTTAAGATGTACATGTACATCTGTGTGTTACAACAGTGATTCCCCTCACTTCTATCTCATAAGCGAATTTACTCTGAAGCATTTTGTTCAACTGTTTTCGAAATAACTCACATTTTCACTCATATCATCTCTTCTTCTAATCTTGCTCTTCCAGCAAAGAGCACTGCACAGACAGGTGCTCCTTCTTCCAAGGAGCTCTGTTGAATTCCAGTCCCCTATTTTTGAAATCATGGGGCCTACACAACGACAGTCTGAGGTCATATTTTGCATGACAAATTTCATTTCACGCCCTGAAGCCAGAGCTTTACAACACATTTGTGAGTCAGGAAAAAGCCCAGAAATCAATGTTAAAAAAGGGGCTTAGCAGTGACCAAGCTGCAGAACTGAAGATGGGACACAGCCCTATAACTCCAGCATTCCTCTGCAGAACTCCACAAATACAACTCATATAAAGGAAAGGATCTGCCCACAAGGCTTCTCCACCACTTTTCAGGTTGGTAGACCTTACAGTGTTGGAAAAGAGAGATGTTTGGAGGTCTCTACCTCATGTAAAATACCTAGTTTGACTCTCTAGTCCTGCAAAATAAATCTGAACTTACCTTAATTCCTTGGAGAGCATCACTGAAGTTAACAGGACTATAAACACAAAGTAGAAATCCTCTAAAAGACTGGTGGCCTGCATGGGACAGGAAAATAACCTGCCCTGAAGGAACCGACACTTGTAGGAATCCTAAATCTCCCAGGAGAGATCTGCTTAGATGACACTGGTAACATTTTCCATACTTTTTAATGTATAGATTCTGCCTTTTAAGATCCTGCCTGTTTATCCTGCACCCACTAACAAAGTCATTCCTATTGTGAAGGACCAGCCATCAGAGAGTGACAGCCAGGAACAAAACCAGGTGCGTAAACAAACTAAACATATGAATCTAGGGGAGGGGAATATTATGGGTCATGACAAATACTCGGATCAAGCTCTCTACTTTCTGTAAGTATTTACCTAGCCACTACTGGCTGGTGGTGGGCCAGCCATCGGCACGCAAAGCACAGCTCTCACCGTGACGTTTTCAGTGTGGACGTTGTAGGAGCTCTTTGGGGCTACAAAAAGCAAAGTCTGAGTGTTTAACCATGATCCTCATAACAAGCTCAGCTGACAGGCTTATTTAAGGCTTCAGCCTTTCATTCCAAACCCCTCCAGCTGTCACAACTGTCACATCAGCAGCAGGCTAATGTTTATTATGTTCTGGGTAATAAATCAGGCCCTAAAAGGAGAATTCTTGCATTTGCTATTCATTATCTCTTGTCCAGAGGGAAGGAATTAGATAAGGAATTAGCTTCTGCTGTGGGTCTTTTTATTAGCAACTCAGATGTAACACAGTGAATAGCTACCTGCAAAAAGGATGTTAAAGGTGTTCATCCAAACTGTTGTGTTCCAAAGAATATGTTGCTTAAGATCTCTGGGATGAATAAAATCTTACATGCTAGTTTTTAAATTTGACTGTTCTCTCATTGTCGGGACATACACACACACAATGAATATTAATTAGGTCTCAGTTCAACTGGAGTATGTCTTAGTTCTACATCCTACGTGCACATACACCTAGTGCTGCCTTTTCCAGTGAAGAGAGACAATATATATTTCTTTATGCTTAACCTTGTAGGTTAGAAGAACCAGAATTTATTAAAATGTATTTGCATTTGCAGATTTCCTTCATCCAAAGGCCGCTTCCACGCAAAAAGATTCAAGGACATGTAGATTTATGAATCAAAGAATTGTCCTCTCAGTTTGTAATTAGGCAGTGGAAATTGAGGTCACTGAGCAGCATAAGAAATGGCCAGTATACACAATATGACAGCTCTGTTTCTTTTCTCTTATCATTTTCTAACAACAGTTTTACAGAGCATAACTGAATCCACTTCTGTGCTGATTAATTTACTGTTCTACTTTTAATATTTAAAGCTTTACTTCTCTAATCACAGCTCCTGTTCACTGCTGATTTAAATACACCAGAAAGTAAAATGAAGTGTGCAACATTCCACTGGCATGCGCCCCAGTCTGCTGGTCTTCAAGGGACAAAGCCAGAAGACATTTATCTTCCTCAGAGACATCACTCGAAAAATTAAATATAGCTTAAGATGAGGTGCACATGACTTTAGAAATAAGGCTTTTTTTTAGTACCAAGCAAAGTTTTCAGTTAAATACATCAGGTTCACAAGTAAGCAAGTGATGCCTCTCTTCCTTCAGACCCAAACACTGGCACACTGGCGCAATTTTACTCAGAAAGGCACTGAACATGTGGTTTCAGTCACATTTGAAACATGACAAGACATTTGTCACTTCAGCTGCTATCAGCATGCAGAAATTAGTGGCTAGTTTTTGCTTTTCGTTTTAACTAAATCCACTGCTCTGCATTTCAAAAGCCACTTCTCATTTAAGGGGGAAGCCAGGTGGGTTCCATTGTGATCTTGAAATTAACTCAGTTGGCCAGAGCATGGCGCTAATCACACCAGGGCTGTGGCTCCAACCCCCATATGGGCCATTCACTGAAGAGTTGGATTAGTTGGATCCTTGTGAGTCACATCCAACTCAGAATATTCCGTGATCTGGAAACTGTGATCTTGCTGCTGTGCTCTCCTGTTCACCTGCTTCTGTATGAGTAACAAACTGATGTCACTATCCATCTTAACGTGGTATTAGATAGCCATTGACACCTGAGACAGCTGCCACACATGGCTTTTAAGAACTCATTTTACACACCTTCATAGCCTGCCACTTGCTTCTCTGCTAGAAAGGAGGATAAAAATAATTTTGCTGAACCAGCTTTAGCCAGGACAATGTGAGAATACACCAAAGGTAAAACAACGTTACCTTACTGACATTGATGTGAGCTCCAGTGTCACTAGCAGCTAACCAATTTTCATAATCCTTAAAATCACTGTGGATTACTAAAGCTTTTCCTTTTCTAAAGCTACAAGTGACCTATAGAATGCCAGACACTCACGTTTTCTAAAAATACCTCCAATGTAAGCTGGACAGCAGAGATTATGTTACAGGGCTTCTTTCAAGGTCACTTCCAAGATCTACGCTTGCCATGGCTTTAATATCCTGCATTTCAATTTTGTCACTTGACAGGCATTCTGTGTTTTGCAAAAAATCATCAGCAACCATGCATGCCTGTCAGCTCCAAATAATAATAAATTACATTCCTAGAAAGAGGTATCATATTCTTTTTCTCACTTCTGATCAGCATTCTGAAGGGAAGGGAAACAGTCATTGCAATAGAAATTACTTCTTTGTTCATGGAGTGCTTTGTCAAATACAATGCACTCCACCTCTCCTCTCAAGCCTCATATCTGAATGCTAGTGCTTCCATTCTATGAAAAGATTCAAGAAATAGTATACACTAGATGCAGTCTTTTCTCTGATGGGGAGATGAGGAAAATCAATAAATATACAGTCTTGAAGGAGACCCAAAAGCACAGGGACAAGCAAAATACAAACCTCCACCTTCCTAAAAAAGTATCTTTACTAATTTTATATAATACAATCGCACAGCACTTACCAAAGGTTACAGCTACAATGCACATTTACTTTACCCATCTGCTGAAGAAATCCAATGATATACTGCTGCAGACTTGACTCAGTTTCTTCTTGCAGAGTCAGCCAGTCACTGTGATCTGCATCCCTCTGCATCCTTACAGAGCAGATAATGTTAGCTGTAACCAGCCATATTTACGTCTTTATCTTGAGAGGTGTTTCTGTGCAAAGAATTTAAATTAAAACAGAGATTTGTCTTCTTAATTCTTTACATCATTGCAGCCTCCAACCAGCAACATATCCCCCTGTTGGAAAAGTAACTGTACCCATGCTAACATCCCCACATTTTCTAAAATGCAATTATGTGTATCAATCCAACAACTTAAGGCACTAGCCTAGACTTAAATCTCATTTTAAACTTAATATACCCAAATCTGAAGGGGACACAAGAGGTGGCTTATAAAGCTCACACCTCCCTCCCCCATGAGCACGGCGAGTATTCAGAATAAAGTTATTCTGAAGGGATAAAAACATATGTCCATTAATTCCCTTCACCTTTGTATGGAAGACTGCTCTGAGTATTTTCATTAAACAGCCAGGAGCATGCAATGACCACACTACTGTAGAAAAAAGTACAAGACTTCTGTTTCAAGGCATCCAGTGACAAAAGCGTGGATCATACTGTTGACATTAGAAGTAAAAAATTCCTAATTACTAATAACATTTGCAATACTGGTGATAACAAGGCCACGAAATTTGGAGTAACAATGGACAATTCAATCAACAGCATGCCAGATATCATGCACATGCTTTTTTCCAAAATTTTAATAAAAGAAGCCATCATTTGAATAACGTAGCATGAAAAGGAGCCTGAGGGGAGACCCTATTGCTGTTTACAACTACCTGTAAGGAGGTTGTAGCCAGGTGGAGGTTGGTCTCTGCTCCCAGGTAACAAGTGACAGTATAAGAGGAAATGGCCTCAAGTTGGGCCAGGAAAGGTTTAGATCGGGTATGAGGAAAACTTTCTTCACCAAAATGGTTGTCAAGCATTTGAACAGGGTGCCCAGGGAAGTGCTTGAGTAACCACCCCTGCAGGTATTTAAAAGATGTATCGATGTGGCTCTCAGGGACATGGTTCAGTGGTGGGCTTGGCAGGGCTGGGTTAATGCTTGGACTCAATGACTTTAAGGGTCTTTTCCAAGCTACACAATTCTACGATTAAGTGAGCGCAGAGTCTAAGGATGTTGTTGCAGTAGTCCCAGGCCAGGAGCCATCATCTCTGCACTGTATCACATACATTTGCTGTATTAAACACACACCACACATACACTAAACACAGGACACCCAAAGTATCAGAAAGGTCCCAGAAACACTGTGGCAATTCCTCCATATTCTTGAGTAAATCACTTATGTTACAGCACGCATCATGTAATGTTAACTGCAGCTTTATGAAAAGCTTGCCACCTCTTCTGATTACAATACTTGCTTTTTCTGAAACACTAGAACTTTGAAAAGCAATGGAAAAATGTTACATTTAATTTCCTTTACCATCCTGATTTAGTACCAGGATTAGATTCTCTAGCTTCGCAGGGGCTGAGTGAGCACTCCAACTTCACAGCGGAAAACAGCAACTCCCACTCTAGCTGGGAGCATCTACTTCTTATTTTACATGAGACTGGACTATTCAAAACAGCTCATCCGCTGTGTCATAAAACTTCATAATAAATTTCACTATCTATAAAATGTTGATCAGTCATGCAGCAGTCTGTAATAAAATCCCATAAATCCCACAAAGCTGCATCCTGCTGATTTACATTGCCCTTACAGAAAAAGAGAGCCCAATATACAACTTCATGCTTTATTGTTGCATTATTGCCACATTGACAATTACAGAAAACTTCTTTTGCAGTCATTTCAAGGTAACATCTGAACATCTCCTGTGCTTATATGCTATTACAACATATTTTAAAAGTATCAATAACCATCAGTAAGAAATCCAGTTCACCAGTTATGATTATCTTGGACAAGGTAATGCTTTGGTAAGGCCATCTATGTATAAACATGGATACCACCCAACAACATATAATACGCTTTCATACAGAGACATTTTTTAATCATATATGAATTCTTGCACTCTAAAAGCCACTAAAGCTATCTTAAGAGCCATACTCCATTGTACAAACTCACACATCTATCTAAGTAATCAAAGACAAAAATCAGGTATTGTCTATATATGCTGTATATATTGCATTAACAACCAGGAGCAGTAGCTTGTAACTCGAAAGCATCCATGCTCCTAACTTTTACTGTCAGAATGGAGATGTAGTGTGGCTTTCCAAAGCATTTCTACCAGCTGTTACAAGACATGGAGCAGAGGTACCCAGCCCCACCTCACTGTGTTCCTCCACACGGAGGTTTAGCTTTCCACTGCAGTCAGCATAGCCAAGAGTGATCCAGCTCATCCTGAAAGACACTTCCCTTTGGCCAATGATGCCATACCTTAACTCTAGCAACTCTCCTGACTGCACCACCACTGACTACACTGGGGTCTAGACAGTGCTTCAGATGTAGGCACAGCACGAGGCAGAGCTGAACCCCACCCAGCTCCCCCTCAGACCAGCAGGTACCAGAAGTGCCCGCGATGATCTGCTCCATTGCTGATGCTGCACACAGACAGCTCCGGGCTGCACCATCAACCGCCTCCTGTCCCGAGTCTGCAAACATTCCTGCCAGCAAAGCATCTCCTGCAGAGATTCCAAGAGGCTCAACAATGCTACCCTTATGAACGAGTTGCTCAGGGGTGAATCACTTGTACACTCATAAACAGTTACAAACAAGGCCTCTGCTGCACCGACATCAGAAACAGAAAGCAGATTTGAAAAGTTACGCGTATTCTAATACAGAATAATTCTTACAAACAACACTCGTTCCTTAAGGCAAGTATGGCTACCTAATCAAATTGAAAATAAGGGCTGCATATATAGATTGTACATCCTTTCTTGGGTTTAGAATAAACATATCCATGCATATAATTTGCAAAACATCATTTCCATTTCAAGCCTGTGAAGAGATGGAAATGTCAGGTCCCTCGTACCCACATGAAGTGAGTTATTCCCCTTGTGAAATGGGCCGTACTTCCCATTATTTTGTTGCTGTTGTTTTAAATGAGCTACTCAGGAAATAATTATTTAATCTGAAGAATTTTTAAAAAATAATATTTTTAAACTTTCCTCACTGTTTTTTAACAGTAAATGAACTGGTAAAGCCCCAAGTGACCCTAAAATTTCGCTGATTTTCCAGGTGAATGGTTGCAGCACTAGCTTCCACTTTTTTGAAATCATCAGAAACTTTATAAACCTAGAGGGTACTAAAGGCTATATTGTATTTGTAGTCAGTTAAAAACAGAAGGACACTTAAAAAATGTAGGTAGAATGTGTAAATTTTTTTTCCTGGTTTTTACAGAGATGAGTTACAGAAGGAAAATGATAGAGCTAAGTGATTTTGAACTGAAAAAATTAATTATGTGGTTAAAACTAAAATAATTGCTCTATTTGAAAACTTGCTTTTCACTCCCTTATATCACTACTGTCCTTTAGAATAAGATTAGAAAAAACACATGATGCACAAAAGAGGTTGGATCATAGACATATTTACTAATGGCATCTCTTAATTTCAAATGGTGATCTCAAATTCTAAATTAAAAAAGGTAAACAGATTTTTCACCAACTTATTTTAAGTTCAATATGGAGGGTCATGAACTCCTTCAGCTTATTATTGGAATGGAAAATCCATCACCTCAGAAATATAGCCCCTAGCGAGACCCCTGAGATCACAAATGAGTTGTCTACAGCAGCAGTGTTCTTGTAATTTTGATTTCTCTCTCCTCTCCATACCCACAGAGCACCAGAGGGAAAAATCTCAGCAAGACTGTGCGAGTGCAAAAGGGTGTAAAGAAGATTCAGCCAAATCTCTGCCCACTTGAGAATGTATGAAGGCCCTTTTATCATCTCCCTTGCTGAATCCAGAGGGCACTGGGGTGTAACACCATAGGATACTGAAGGCTGAAAGGGTTCTATGCAATCAAGACAACCTCCGACTTCTGTCTCAACACACACAACCAACTCCCTACAGACAGTAAAGGTACCAGTACAAAAGGGCTGTCTTCTTTACTGGCTTAGCGTAAAAACTACATTAACTATCTGCTATTGTGAGTCCACAACTAAAAGTACAAATTTTAAGCTCATTAATCATATTATTCATACTAAAGTTTTTTATCTTGGCAGTAAGAAAATCTTATAAAAAAGCACCCCTGATCAGCAAATACTCAAAACAGAATTTTCCATCTAGGATAACAACTGAACAATGTCTCCATTCTTATTAACCCTTGAGAATTAAAGTAAAAGAAACAGCATATTATTTTAGAGGTCAATTTTACTGATTTGACAGTATGAATCCTAAAGGGTTTTTGTCTTCTCTCGAAAACTTATTCACTGAGAGCAGTTCGGCAGAGACTCTGACGAGGAGCTCATTTGCGAGGCTGGTGGATGTGCTGTTTGACATGCTGTGGGTGAGGCAGCTTTTCCACAGAAGGATGTGGTTTCTGATGAGCCACTTGAGCCGCAGCTGGAGGGAAATCCTTATCACCCTGTTTGAAGAACACAGCAGGAAAAGTTTAGGAATCTTAAAAGTGAACTTTCCAGTTCAAACTGATCTAAGTTCTAAAAAGTGTGAAAATCAGATGGAAAACAGTGTTGCATGTTACTCTGGAGGTCCCCTGTACACAGTCTATCTTTCTATTCTTTTAGCCAACTTCAACGTTTTTCATATGCAAGCTTCACTTCTTCCAGTTACACACACTATCCAATAATAGAGTATCTTAACGTGACCCTAGGGAAAAAAACCCCAAATATTCCTATCTTCAGATGTGTTTGGTTTTCACAAAGCCAAAAGAAAGAACAGACTATTTCAAAAGTAAGTTAAGGCGGCATGAAAAACTACCTGCACAAAAAGCCTGCTTTAGGAACCAGAATCATAGAACGGCCTGGGTTGGAAGAGACCTTAAAGATCATCCAGTTTCAACCGCAGTGCTACAGGCTGGGATGTCTTCCATTACACCAGGCTGCTCAGGACTCCATCCAACCTGGCTGTGAACAATTCCAGAGATGGGGCATCCCCATCTTCTCTGGACAACCTGTTCCAGTGCTTCGCCACCCCCACAGCAAAGAATTTTTCTTAACATCTGATCTAAACCTACTCATTCAGTCTGAATTCACTCCCCCTTGTCCTGTCATTCCATGCTTTTGTAATTAGACTCTCTCCATCTTTCTTGTAGGCTCCCTTCAGGCAATGGAGGGCTGCAGTTAAGTCACTCCAAAGCCTTCTCTTTTCCAGGCTAAACAGTATCTGTTCTTTAGGAAGAAAGCAGGATCTAAAACTACTTGTGACTCAAATCTTAGGGGTGGCTGGCTTTTAAGTTTAACATACTTTTTTAACCAGGTCTGCTAGTGTTAGCTCTCAGGTTCTGCTGTTGGGCAGTCTCAGTTCAGGTGTAACCCATGCCACCTATTTGCCACGGCCATTTCTAGGGTCAGTCCCATGAGGCTTTCAAAAAGCAACAAGGAGCAAATACTATCAGTGCTCAGTGACAGGGGCACAATAGCACCACAACTTCCCTCTTCAGAAAGTGGGACAAACATATTATAAGCCAGAAGCTCCCAGCATTCCATTGGCTCACAGGGCAACAATCTTGCATGGTTTTGTTTTGTTTTTGTTTTAATCACTATGTTAACTTGTTAGATTTTGCATTTTTTTCTCTACTCCAACTTGCTTCCAGGTTTCAAAGATTTCCTCTCCTCATACTCAACATTTTCTACCTTCCCTGATGCTGCCAATTACCCATTCCTTATGGGCCAAGGAAAATGGCATCAGCTCACTCTTTCCACCAATGGGATCTGACACAAGCACGGCATCTTACAGTAAACCACACTACAAACCCCAGCGATGCAAGGTAACCATCACATAAAGCCATGATAAAAACCCTGTCGCAATGCAGAGGGCACAAATTACTGATCATATGATTAATGGCTAGTTAATAGTAAGGATTTACAGGTCCTGCCTGCTCTTAAAATCCAGGGAATAACACCCTGAATCCCAAGTAGCTCAAGGCACATATGGCAGCTGAAACACATAATCTTCAAGCGTGTATCCTTACAGGCAGCAGTGTTGCTCCTCATCACAGATCAAGCTACAGCAGCAGTTTAATAGGCAGCCGCTTCCACAGGAAATGAATGCAGTAATATCTAGCTTAGATACAAAAATATGATCCAATAAACTTAAAGTGCTAAAATTCAAAGAAAAACGGTGGAAATAATTTCAATGAATAATTTCAATTTCACACAAACTCAGAAAGAATGCTCAAAGGGCCTTTCACGAATACAGAAAACATAAAGCCTCTTCTCACAAAAGAGAAAGGAGTATGAAAACGATTAATTTTGCTCTGATTGGCAATAATTCTGAAAAGCTTACAGTAATTTTGCTATGACTGAGAGAAATTTACTGATAATCTTACCCTAGCAATGACACCGGAGATGAACACCGCTGGTTTAGGTGGGCTGAAAAAAATAAGAGGGTTTATTTGTACCAGTTATTTAGAAGGCAAAAATGAAAAGGACATCATACATACAATGCAAAAAAAAGGTGGCATTTTTGGCAACTGATTAATGTTTCAAATAGACAAGACAAATTTCCTCTTCAAATGACTACTGCCTTAGTAGTACTTACTGCAGCCAAAACCAGACCGGTAGGTTTTGGCTGCTATTACTTCACATTGATTGTGACAGCAGTAAGAGGCTAGTCCAACAATACTGCTTCTTACTTAAAGCTGAGTCTTTGTTTGCATTGGTTTCTTAATCCTCAAATTTTATACATAAGCTGCCAGCAGTACTTTAGGTTTAGTGTATTTGTATTGAACAATGAAAACTGTAGCTGGACAGAAGTCACTGCTGTGTTAGAGAATAAAATAAATTTCAAGTTTACATCTGTCAATCAAATGAATTAGGATTCTGAGTCTCAGAAAGGGCAACACAGTACTTTAAATCATAGATTTTCAAGCAGGTAGTCTACTCTATTACAAGAAAAAGAAACATATCTGTAATAAAATAAATATTAAAAAACATAAAGCGAAGTGTTTCCTGATTTTTCATTTGCAGACCCTCCATCCGCACCAACAGGAAGAGACTCTCCACAGATGGAGTTCTCCGAAGCTTGGTCAGCACGAGCCATCAGTTTCCCTGGGTCACTGATCTCCTGAACTGACCGCCTCTGCCTGGAGGCCACAGTACAGCCACGTCCAACTGCTCGCCCTGCTGGCATTGCCCGAGTCTGACTTACAGACACTCAGCACCCTCAGTGGCCTCTGTGGCAAGTAAAACCATAGATCTGCATGGAGTCTGCAGAAGGGTTGAGACATGAAGCTTCAGAAAATCTCCACAATAGAGGTAATTCTCCTGTAAGAAAACCATGTAACCTGAGGCACTGCAAAGGGAAGCAGAGTGGGGAGGTGAAGGTGTCCCTCCCTCTGAGAACATCTGTAACTGAGGAGTCACAGCAGGCGGTTCATTAACCTGGACCACAAGAAGGGTTCTACCCTGAGATGTTACGGCTCACAAGGTTGGAACAACACAAAGCAAACACAAATCAAATTACTTATTAGAGGAATGATAGTGATTACTATGATGCATTTTACAACTACACAGCTTGTAAAAATTTATTAACATGATGTTGTGTGAAGTTAAGATAACAAGCAGCACAGTATTAGACTTGATATAATGAACTCATAAATATTGTCTGAGCCCTATTTAAGTCACGGTATTGCTACTCAGTCTCTGAACAGCCTGGTAATTTAACAAGGCTCAGCATCCCTCCCAGAAGTTTTTAAAAAGTCAGAAAGAGAAAGACAAGATTAGAAAAAAAGGAGAAAGGAAGAGAGTTCTGCTCTAAAATACTTCCATGGAAGAGTAACAATGACATTTCCTGCAATAAGAAATAACATTTTGATAGCTGTATTAAACTTTTTCAATCTAATTTTCTTTCAGTACAAACTAATAACAAGCAGAGATCAATAGCAAAACACTTCTGTTTCATTCTAATTGTACTGAGCCAATTAGTATGTTACAGTCTGCATGAAACTTACTGGATGCTGAGCAACAAACTCAAAGAAATAACTCTGACTGAGAAAATACAGATGTACTACAGTGGCTCAAGGTATGATTCACAAACTAACACCATGACATTATAAAGGAAATGAACAGTAAATGAAAAAAAAAAAAAAGGTGTGGCAATTTATTCTTGAACTATACATGGAATCTGGCTTTAGTCACACTCAGAGAAACTGGTTTTTTCTTGACATTATGTTATTAACAATACTGGATAGTGAAAAAGTCAAATCAGATGGATTTTTTTTTTATATTCTTAACATGACCTTTCAATGTTCATTATGCTTGGATGATGCATGAAATTCAAATCAACATTTCCCCAACAGAGCCTGCATTTGCTGAATGTGCCACGACCTGTTCACCAACTACCACACTGTATTACCTGCTGCGTGGTTCATAATTCTTGCTTTAAAAACAAGGGTAATGCTTCATGGCTTTGGCCAAAAATGACAACCAGAAGGAATCTCTTGCATAATGTCATTTCAAACAGCTTTTACCACTGCAAATTGCAAAAATCTTCTGAGAAACCCTGGTCACCCGTTGAAATGTCATGCTACTAATATTCAAAGGACCCAAACCTGCAAGTATTAAGTTTCTCAAGTACATGATAGATCTGGATAGAGTTAGAATTTTTGGCAGATTTCTGTACTGATTTTAACTTAATTGTATGTTCTTTTGTCTCAGGAATTAGGCTGAAGATCCTGTAAAGATCATTGTCATTTTCAGGTAAGCTAAAATCCAGTCTGAGGTTTATGCTTCAGGTAGTACTGCAGAAGCAGCTAGCACATCTTTATAAAGAAGACAAAAGTCAGCAGTACCATTTTCCTGGTAAAAACTATATTCTTCAGACACAAAGCATTTATCTTGAACTCTACCATGACGTAACATATTCAGCCTTGTTTGTATGCAATGGGTTCTGTGACTGTCTTTATTTACACTGCCTTGCAAATAAGACGCGGATTAGGGCTCTCCCACAGGTGTGTGGTAAGGCACCAAAACACCTCACCTAGGGTTCATGTGGAACGTTCTAGGATAGTGCTGACACATTGGGAACAACCTAACAGGAAATCAGAGTTGCAAAAATTTATCTACTCCCAGATGCAGCTGGAACAGTTTTCTCCTCAACTTTCCCCCTTGTTTGTCCTCTCCATGGATTTTTGACTGGACTCTTCCTGCTTTATGCTAGATTTCCAGCTTTTAAACAGAAAAACTAATGGGAACACTGACCTGGCTTCCAGCTGAAGTGCCTCTACCCTCCATCCACAAAGATCTTACAGAAACCCTGGCATTTGTTTCTGGCTGCCCTTAGTCTCCATGATCCGCTGCAGGTGCACATGGCAATGAGAGTTCACCTGTCAACTTAACTCATTGCACAGGCAAAATGCTTCACTCCTATGGATGACACACCAGCCTAATAAGAAGCTCATTTCCATGCATTAATTATCCTGTAGCAGGGAAAAAAGACAGAAAGCTGGCCAGAAATGCGAGTGACTGAGTGCATCAGTATTTATGTTCTATGTCAAAACCACTGGCCTTCCCTACTTTTTTACCAGATTACATTGTTTCAGAAAAAACCTTTAAAAATTTTATTTTATTCATTATCTTTGATGATCTATAGAACCAGAATCAGGCCAGAGCATACATAATCACACATCTACACTAATGAAGAATTCAACAGATCAGAGAAAGACCGGGATAATCAGTCACTGATTCATGCTTTAATTTCATTCCTAATGAGAGAAATCTTTCCACAGATGAACTTTGTCATAATAAATTCAATTTCTACTGCCAGACTCTCAAACCACGGGCTTTTGTGGACTCAGATTAGCTGCCAGGACCATAACTCTGTAATTGCACTCTGAGACATCTACTGGGATTGCAGTGTTGCAACATCCCTCATTAGCTTTCCCAAGAACCTCCTGAAAATGGAAACAAAAATGGAGAACAGGCACAAGCTATCATAGCTACATTTGTAAAACACTTTCAAGTGTTTTAAATTCTATTGGTGTTTTATGCAAAGCACAACCTACATTTCCAGTATTTTGTAAGCTGTGATGGTTGCTCTGAGGATATACTTAATCTGATGAAAATCGGTTTGACAGATGTTGTTTGAACATGCAGCATTCCTTTGTCTAGGCATCAGTAAACAAGAAAGAAAAAAAAATTATTTTCTGACAAAAACTGATTTCGTTTATATATATATATGTGCTTTACAGCTATTTAATGCACATGTTTATTTAAAGTTAATTAATAGCCACAGCTGACACTGTGTAAGGAACACAGTTTTGTGTTTGCCAAGACTGGTTAGTGTTTGTCTCAATACTTTCAGAGCAAATCCTTATTTTGTTACAACATATGGAGGAAACGAACACATCTGTTAAGATCTAAGCGTTCAGAGAACTTACCCTGATTTTACATGTGCGATGCTGCACCTGTTTAACATCAGATTCTCTACTGGATTCATTTATCCTGATTGTATTCAAATAGAATAAAGGTTTCTATTATTTCATAATACTTAGCTTAAATAAGATCTTTATCTGACATGGAAGGTAAATCACAAAGAAGATGGAATACTTGAAAAGATCATTAACTAGAATAAATGAGGCATTAATAACACTAAAATCTTATGCCTTCACCTTAGAGGGATTGGTTGAACTGAAGTACGACAGACATGCTGTAAAGACAAACCCAGTGACACAGGAGCTACTGTGAAATCTCCTAGAGGCCACAGAACACACATAGGGCAGATGAGTATTTATCCAACTCCATTAAAATATAGAAACTGAATAAATCAGTTTTCTAATTTAACAGGGAAATTTACAGTTAACTGTATCTCTATCTTTAAATGCAGAGAATGTGCACACACACGTGCGGAGGCTGTGCATGTCTACACACAGAGATTACACAAATTCATAGCTGTTTCAGAGTGGTCCCAAATGCAGAACAAAGAGCACATTCCCACTGCTGTGGGAGTGGATGAACACCTGCAGCCACTCTGCTGTTTGCAGCACCCAAATTACCTACTGCATTCCTTACCTGGTGGGATGGATTGGATCTAATGCTGGCTTCCAGCAGCAGTTCGAATTGGAGATCCAATCTAGAGGAAGGACTATGAGCACTGTTCACAGTGCAGTCCAAACCAAGGGCTCCACTCAGAGCTGACAAACCAGGAAACATCCCCACGCATAAGCACCATTCCTGTCCACATGAACATAAAAGCTCCTAAAGTGGGAATTGGGTCTCACTGCAGCCTGACAGTGCAGAAGGTGAGCGCTCCATGTACACTGGTGATCAGAAAAATCAAAATTACATGCCAAGACAAAGAAAGAATGAGAAAAAGCAATAATAAAGCCAGTATTTTTTAAATTTAAAAATAAAAATCTGTTACCTCAATTAAAATATGGTATTCAGACCACCGTAAGTGGAACAGGAACACCGTAAGTGAAGAGCCAGAGCAAAAATAAAGATGGAAAAAATAGCTGAGAGAGCACAGAGAACCTACATAAGGAGAGTGCTAAGAATTATTAGCATACAGTATACAAAGGAGTAGGTAATATTGCTCTGATTTACCTTCTTTACAGTATAAGTAGAAAGTGACAGTTGCAGAAAACTACATTTAAAATTACTAATAGCAGATACCTTTAAAATAGCATTAAATGTAGAACCTCTTGAAAATAAGGCATCAATCTCAAAATTTCCACTATGCCAACATTCAAAACAGGTTAGCCTACTTTAAAAAGGACAAAACTACATAGATTCAAGGCTTTTTATTAGACTGAAAGATTTTTTTGTCAAAATACATTACGTGAAAGTTAAATCATTAAAACTGTTAAACTAATCTTCTAGTTGGAATGATTCATATTTATGATTAAAGAATGGGAATGATTCATATTTATCTTTTCATACTCATGGGAATTAATGGTATGTCTTATCACTGGTCATCACCTCTTGCTCTTTTAAGTGCGCCTGGCAAACAGATATATGGAATCTATAAATATGTGTTTTTTGAAGACTTTGGAACCACAAATTATGTCATCATTTTTAACTATCCAAGAATAACACTGGAGTTTGTGACTTGGTGCTTCCTTGTTGCAATCAAATCATCCTGTGGCATGTACTGCAACTCATAGTGTGTAAAGCAAAGGAGAAATTTCTGTGACAGGCATGGAGAAAGCAAAGGAGAAATTCCTGCAAACCAAAGAGATTACAACACAGAACCTGGAGCTACACCCAGCTCCCTGACCCTGCAGGCAAAGGCAGCACACAGACAGCACACTCCTTGCCCCTCCAGCACCCCAAAACAGCAGGGACTTGAAAAGTGAGCAGAACCTTCCACTGACCAGCTTGCCCTTTATATTTCCCTGCTCATTTCCAAATAAACACCATTCACTTTCCTTACAATATGCTTAGGCAAGCAAAATGAAAACCATAGATGAAATAGTATGATCTGCAGTTACTCATTGATCCCCCAACTGCTCCCTAATGAGAGAAAGTTTTGTGTGTTTTTACCCACATGGTATTCACTCCATGAACAGAAAGTTCCCCAAGTATTCTGAGCAGAATATTTTTTCAGTCAACGAAACTTCATACTTTAATCCTGCCTTTCTATTTCTGCAATTAAAAGTATTGTGTGCAGTTGCTCAAATCATCCAGCTTAATCTTCAAGGTTGTTTGGGAATTTGTATTTGTGGTTATGACACATGAAAGTTAACTAGCCTTAGTTTCCATCTAATGCTTCTCTAAAGAAGTCCAGATATGTCTTTATAGGGGTGCTTATCTGAATGTACATAGTTGCCTTTGATTTTGCCATTGTCTGCAAAAATAAATTACAAGATGATTAAAACCACACTGAGATGATTAAAAACACACTTCTCAGCAACAGAATAAAACTAACAAGCACCCTGCTCATCAGCTTGCTTGAAATAATTTCCCGTTGGTTATAATATGTTTAGGTTATTAATTTTCTGGACAGAAAAGTAATAATTAGTCGGACTGACTACCAGAGGGAAATGTTTTAGCTGACTGCATGGGGACACAGAGTATCTGATATTCTATGATGATTTATCCTGTTGAGGTCATTTATTTATCTGCCAGAGCTTTCAGATCTTTAAGATCATCCACAGGATGGCACTGTTGAACCTCAGTCTCCTGAACACGAACTAGGGAACAACCTCAAAAACATCCAGGTGCTGCAGCAAGTACTAAACCAAGTAAAAAGCAGTACTTCCCCTTGATGACAAATCTTGACGAAACGCAGTATGTACACACACGCACACACACCATTCATCCACATACCTACAGACACTACTTTGGGGATACAATTTTCTTGTCTGCGTGTATTAGACTGTGCCCTGATACGCTCCAAGAGAATGCAATGCCCTACCAGAAAATTTTAATTATTATTTGTTTTGCTATTCACATACAAGCAAATCGGGTGTCTTGATCTTTTAATGAGGTGGTAAATGACTTGCCATTACATTTAATAGCAACTGATTGACGTTCATTATTCTTACACTCACTATCAATGAATTGCAGCATATGGCCTGAATTATCTCACCAGACTCTCATTCATCTTTGGTTTTAGAGTATGTATTACCCATAAAAGGAAATTATTTAAGAAAGATATCCACCATATCTTATCTATATTGTTGTACAAGATAACGCTATCAGAGAATGAATTTCTGTTTCATGCTGCCTTCTGATGACAAAATGAAGATTTAAGTATTTCACCTTTTCTACAGACTCAGAGGATTTAGAAATAGCCTGCAGTTCTCCAACTGCTGGTTGATTTATAAAGGCTCAACCTTGTTATTGCAGTATATCCATTAGCTCTTAGTGAACACCAATGACCACCTTCTCACATACAGAGACTGCAGCATTAGCCCACTTAATAATCTGTAACTACTTAACTGTGGAAAAAAAGAGAGGTATGAAAACTGACATAAAGCAAGTAGTGCTTAAATGGTGACACAACTCAAAGGAAACTCTAAAATAAGGAATTAAATAGGGTAGACTTTAAGCATTTACAAAATGACCAAAGGCCATGGTTCAAAAGGGAGAGAGGATCAAGTATTCCATACGTTTGTCAAGTGCTGAAGTGCATCCCCATGCATGTTCCCATGACAGCAACACACTTCCATGCTGAGAATATCACAACCATGGGCCTGCGCTGCAGTGTCTTGGCTACAGAGACACAGGAGCCAGTTGTGGCACTGATGTACTGCTCCATCTCTCAGCAGATGAAAGATGGAGTGCAACTGGAAGAACAGCATGATGCTGTACTAGGAATACAGGATGTCAGCACAGCGAGAAAGACACAAGAAGGTAGAAGCTGAGAAGGTGAAAATCTTATCACTTCTGTCCAGGTGAAGCTGTGTTTGTCTAAGAGACACACAGCTGTGGCCCAGAATTTCCCAACCTTTCCTGTTAAGAGTTCATAACCTGAACCTTGCTTTCCAATGTTTCACAGTATTAATCATTCAGTAGATGTGCACCTTTCCCTCTCCTACTGCTTTGAGCGACTGCAGTATAATTTGTTATTATCCCAAAAACCACTGTAGACATGCAGTCAATATGCAGGCATCTGCACATGGATAAATACTACATCACCTTCCACACCCACACAAACTGTTGTGAGGAGCCTTCTCAACTCAATTTTATACTGTGTATTCTGAATGGTTTCCATTCCACAGTCGCACCCTACTGTTAAATGAAGCTCTCCAAAGCAAACGTCCCTGCTCATAGCACAAGGGACCATGATGAAGTTCTTGACCATTTCAATAGGCCACTCCTAGGGAAGCTCTGAACACGATAAAGGATGTGGTGGAAGGTTATGAAGATACTCTGATAGTATCAGATCCCAGCTAAAGATTGTGTAAGCTGACTGTTCTTGGCCAAGAACTTGCTTTAGTTCAAATCCTGCCAAAGTTATCGACACAATCTTCCCTATTCTCCAGTGGCAAGTGGAGGCATAAATCACGTCATCCAGACATAGAAAACATTCTTCAGTATGCAATTTTATAATCAGAGCTCACATTGGAACAACAGAATTAAGAAATGTTTTAAACTTAACAGCTTACTTTTAATAGCAAGAAACCCCCTAGTCCCTAATACACTTAGCCCAGCTAGGCTTTTACTGCGACACAAGACAAGGAACAAAGTTCTCTCAAAGAGATTCAGACACAGGTGCACCTTTGTTTAAATGAACTTGGTGAAGTTTAATTTCTCCACAGAGAAGCTGACCTCCATTGGCCTGAGAGGAAGCAACCACTTGATTCCTCTACTACCATTACTACGCCTGTGCTGAGCAGTGGCAGTTGGAAAGGCAGCATCATTTTCCATCTAGAAACATCCAGTCACCTAAACATTATCAAAACAGGCTGTTTCTTCCTTCCATATCAATCTTAAGGGTTTAATCTAGAAGGTCAATATCAGACATTACTACAGTCATCTGCAAAACTTCCACTGTCAATGGGACTGGGACTTGGTGTCATGAAAATGCACAGAAAATGACGTTGAGGAAATCAATAGCAATGGGATTCAAAGCATTGCAATCTGAAGGATGTCAAGAGGAGTTCTTAGACACTAAGCTTTCACTCTGTGTGAAATAAATGTCTAGCTTTGTAAAGTGATAATAGAAGCCATGACAATTCAAATGGGTAACAGATCAATGTGCTGTTAAATCTGAATACAGTTCTAAAGTAGTACCCATTCATTTCAATGGGATGTAGAAATCTTAAAACAACTACAAACTCCTGAATGTCAATACCACTAGTGATTTTTCTGTTAATCAGACAAGAATGATTGCTACTTTTCTAGTTCAATCTCTTAGATCTGCCACTTCCTGGTGTTCTATTTGTTTGAATGGCTTTTAATTGCTTTAATAACAGCAAAAGCAGTTCACTTCCTTAAAGAAGTTCTATAGCACCTGCAGGATAGCAGCTGACCACCTGGCAGCATTACCTTCTACCATACAGAGATCACACTTTTTCTGTTTGTGACACACATGTAGCTTTGCTTCTTCACTTTGCTTCTATGGGACAAACAGATTAGCCTCTCTGAGGAATGAAAATAAAACATACATGCACACTCTCAGCTGAGTTTACATTTATTAAGCAGCAGCTCTACTGGTGGTACTTTATGCTACAAGTTTGTGCTAGTATTTTATACTGGTCATTTCCATGAACAGCACAAAAGAAAAGAAAAAAGATGCACTAAAAATTACTCATTTTACTTTATCCACCTGGTGGGACAGTTGTGGCTGCAGTACTGTCTAAAGCTACGTTTCCCTAGTTCTAGCTGAAAGGTGTCCTCAGCAAGAACACAGTTTTTCCAAAGCAGCTGCCTGGTGGTAGTACCTCTGGCCACTGTCTGGATGTTATAACAAGTGACAATATAATAATGGGAGCTGACTTAAGAAATCATTACCCTATTCACCTTTGAAAAGTGTACCTATCTAAGGATGAGCTTAGGTTGGATTAGCAAAAATAACCATACCATTCCTCTTTATGCTTCAAAAACCTGTTTTTGTCATCCTGTGTATATTTGGACATAGAAACATTTTAATTAATGGCTTTTTATTTACTAATGAAGGGGGATATGCTTTGTAGAAGCCTATTAACATGCAAATGCAGATATTTCTCACGATTCAGGTAAATTTTACTCTTATGTAGTTCAGTGGAGTCCCAGTACACCAGTGTGAAGATTAACGAAAACATATAACACCACAATCAGATTTTCAAACAATTAAAAAGTGAAAATAGCAATCGTCACAATAACTACACCATCTATCATACGCACAACCAATTTGTAAACACTACATAACTTTTCATAATGTTGTGTGATTCACGGCTTATTCTCTTCAAATTTTCACATTTGGAAGAAACATTTTATAAATATGAGGCATTTCTACTACAAAAATGTATTTTCCATTATTTATATCTTGGTTCCATTACATTTTCTTATTTCCCCTCCCACCATCAAGACTCTTCAATATGCTGGGACACAGACTAAACATCTGTGTCCTTAAAATCTGACTATTTTAAGAGTTCAGTTTAAAACACATCCCTGTTGAGTTTTCATTACAAAAGCAAGTGGTTAGAGGGAGCTCAAGATCTGCAGGAGAAAGAAGCAGAGGAAATTTTTTAATGGTACTTTTTTGGCAGAGGGTACAGGGAGGTAATGATCCTGTCCTTCTCTAACAGCCTTTCAGCCCCCAAGGGCTTGATCCCAAACCAGTAGGTTTTTTTGTTGTTTTTAAATAGCAACACATTAACTGTGCAACAGTGGCAAGTTAATCACCAAACTCTTTATTTTCTATGATGTGATGACTTTGGATAACATATTTCCAAAGTCGGTGCTTTCCTGAGAAAGCACCTCTGTAACTTGCAGCATAATCACTTCACATATAAATATATCAGGAATTTGGAACTTGTAGCAACCAAATTTTGCTGCAGGCTGGAGTGTAAGATGATGCACTACCTGATTCAGCTGAACTCTCCTGAATTCACATGATCTTAGAGCTGAAAACTTTTGCAACGAGAAGTCTTAAAAATACTTTAGAGGAACAACAGCACCAATTTGGATCTTATCGTTCTTCCTTTTTTAAAATCAAAGACTCAGGGCGAAGATAAAAGATATACTGCCGTGGGATTGCCAAGTCAAAGAACACAGGAAAGGATTCAGATGGTTATCCTGCTTTCATCAGAAAAATCATGAAAGAGTGTAAGAGACAGGGTATAAATCACACTGACAGAAATGCATGTATCTGAGAAAGAACTCAGATTCCATTAAGGCCCTACATTCTGGTTTGATACCTTACAATACAGATAATCTTAAAAAAATTGGGCCCCCCCCCCAAAAATCCAAGTTTTCATTTAACTGAAAATTACAGGTATTATTTGAACATTTTACTCAGATGAGGGCTGAAAAACATAAAATAGCAAAGGTCAGTGGAATGCAACAACGCTAGAAGTAGCAATAATGTATTTTGGGAATCGGTGTCTATCTGTGGTCACTTCTCAGTCTCCGAGTGACTCCCGGAGCACCTACCCATGTCAGGTGCAAATAAGTTGTGAGGTCAGACTACATTTCAGGCTACTCAGACACAAAAAGCTGTGGTTCAATGAAAATCTATTCTCTGACAGGGGCTGAAAAAAACCCAAACACATGTATTACTACAGCTTTCTGGTAACAACCAGATAGCTGTGACCTCAAAAAGCTCAAAATAAGACCACAGGAAGCCAAATTAATGTCTGAGATATTTACTGCTCGTACTTGTATTCACTTACAATCCTCCTTTTACATTATTTTCTGGGATCACATTTTATAAACTGATGTGTAAATTTTTGACCAACAAACAAGTTTGCACACTCTTTTCATGTCAAATGCCTAGCCACTCGTTCTATCGCCACAAAAAAGCAAAAAGAGCAGGTGTAAAGTGAATGTCCTTAATTCATCAAAAGGCCAAATAATTTTCTAGTTCTCATCCACCATATTTATGGAAAAACTGTATTAACCAACAAGGCATTCCTATTATTAACCTGCACTGTCAAGAGAGGAGACAGATCTCTTGTGTATTCTTGCTCTGAGTACTTGCTGCTATAACATCAAAATTCACAGAAGAGTACTGGGCTCCTGTCATATTTATTTAAAATCTTCATATAGAAGAAGCCCATAGAGACATACCCTAGGCACACAGATGACAGCAATGCTATTGCTGCTACATAATGGCCAGCTGCAAATTGAAGTTTAATTTCATTTTTGCCTATCAGAGGGATCTCTTCTAGCTACTTCCAGTTGTAAAGAAATGTCCATGAATTTTACAACAGCAATCCTCATTCATAACTGTAACACATCAAAAGAACTAGAAAGTAAAGTGTACAGGAGCTTTAAGGGAAAAAACCAAGTTTTGCTGTGAAGCTCTGCTACAGGGAACAGTAACGCTCCCTGATGCAACACAGAGACCATAATAGCACAATCTAGAGTTCAGAAAAAACACAGTGCAATCATGCTACTTGATCTGTGAGTGGAAGTAAGAAGAGAAGGGTCCATTCTTCCTAGGTTCAAGAGTTTTGTCAATACTGGGCAGAAGTACAGTAGGGGAGGAAACCGCAAGGAGAGGGAAAGGAAAGGGAAAGGGCAAGGGGAAGGAAAAAAAGGAAGGAAAAAAGAACATCCTCTCCTTCAGCAGTACCGCTGAATAAGCACCAGGAAAACTTCCTGAAACACAGTGGAAGTGTAAGCTCTTATGACAAGCCCAGATAACAGGGCAGAAGAGATATCCAGAGATATGCCCTATGTGCTCCATGTCAAGCTATCTTGTTTTGTAGACAATAGTGACACTAGAGAAAGCCCATGAAAAGACAATGCAAAGATGCCACTGATCTGCCTATGAAGCGCTTTGATGTAGGTACCACAGGGTATCAGTAACATGTTGCCGTGGGCTTCCTGCCTCATGCAGAAAAAGGGCTCGGCCACGACCTTGTTAAGCATACAAAAGGAGACAACACTGGTGCACAAATATTCTTTCTTCTCCCCTTTTCTGTGTGAGTGGGCTAAGTATAATCACATGTATGCAATCCCCCCCAGCCCAATTTTATAGATGTGACACGGAGAAACAATCCAAGTGTTTTATAGCCTATGGAGAGACAAGGAGCACTGTCATTCTTCTGAAGGACCATCAAAAGACAGATTCACAACTCATGCGAAAAGCACTCATAAGCTATCAGCAGTAATGAACCACCAGGCACCTATGGGTTAATTCTGGTACCTCTGCCATTTCCTGAAGCCTAGTTTCTATACAGACCACTGGAGATCCTCAATCTTTTATGAATCAAAATGTTATGACTTGAGCATTTAAAAGAGGAAGGCCACAACTCTCCACAGCACAAGAAAAATGCATGGGAAACTGCCCATCTCTGTATCTGCCTGTGCTGGCACGACACAAACCACACTGTGTGACAGACAGCATCTACCTAGCATTGTATCAAAGGGAGAGCTATGATCACCCTTGGAAGTGGCAGAAGTCCTATGGTTTTAGCCTGCATTTGCTTTGCAGAGCTTCAAGTAACAGAAGGGTGTTAACACTGAATGGAAATACTCCAGAAAACACAAGCTAAGCCAATTCACTATTACGAAGGTCCAGCCTGAAGTAATTCCTGTCTTTCTCTAGGTCTCCCAGACTGGCAAGCAGCCTCTCATAACTTTCTCATAAACCACTCAATGCTCAGAAAGTTTCATTTTTATTTCACCGAATGTTATCTCACTGTCACTCTTGGCATACGAAGCAATTTCATCAGCTGTTACCATTTCCTTTAGGTATGGTAATCTTGAGGAACAAATTAATTAAAAACTTAAACCAGACTGACAGGTGTGACTTCAGTAGCAGTTTTTTAATGGAAATGCATATTTAGAACTTCAGGAAGGCTTGTAATTATTTCAGGTGGGTCAGGTTTTAGATCAGATCAAAATATTAACATGGCAATGGGAAGGTGTAATTTGATGGTGTTTATGTCCTTGGAAAATCTAAGGAAACCTATTCAGTATCTCAGCTATTGTGCACATAATGCAACCATTTCAAATGCAGTTTCTAAACTTGAACTCTGGCTATTTTTATTATTATATCCTGCTGCGTTTTCCAAAGGGGTTAGGCCTTCACAAATGTGACTGATTTAAACAGGAACACCTGTACCTCTGAAAAGTGACTGAAGAGTATTAAGTAGGGTACCTACATTTGGGAAACCACTTCTGAATTTTCAGTAGAATGTGTGACTGAGCCTGCAGAACCACTATCACAGAAGCATGACAGAAGAGAAATACTTGATACAATCCTCAGGGAAAATAAGAAAAGAATTTGAGCACAAATTAACACATGAACAGGATAAGCCAAAAGAACCAGTTGTTCACCATCTCACACATGCTTTTTTACTATAAACAATTTGGTTGTAATGACAAGGAAATACAGTATTGTGCAAAATGGGGACTTGGCAGCCCAGAAGATCATAATCCTTTTAAGCACAGAACAGGCGATGCCAGCAGAGGCCAACTCAAACACCACTCCTAATGTGACCTTGTCCCTGGACCTGCACTTCAGCATCTTCCCTAGTGGTTTATCTGGCTGCAGTTTAGGCTCGGTTAGCAGTGCCCATGAACAGATGCCAGGCCACTGATAACACTCCCATCACTGCAGTGATGTGCTGGGTCAGTGCTCAGGGCAGGCTGTCTCTCTGGAGGTAGAAATGCCCATGGCGGTTGTTTCGCTCTGAAGATCACCGGCTCTTTCTTCCTTCATGGAGCATGTCATTGTGTATATATAATTTTTTTGCACTTGTCTGACACTGGCAGTCTACTGATCAGAACTCCGGTCACTTTGGACCAATACAGCTGTAGAGACAATCGAGAGCTGGTTCCACATTGTCCCATCAGATAATTTATAAGACGTGGGGATGACTGTACAAGGTCACACTCTGAAAAAGCTAGACGGCTCTCCTGGATCAGCCAGTGTCTAGTATGTGCTGCTTGGGTGGCTCCTCCTGGACAGCAGCACGAAGGACAAGTGCTTCCTCTAAGATCCCTCTTACTAGAGGTCTGCCACTACACTTCAGATAGAAATTTAAAATCAATCTTAGATTGTATCACTTCTTCAACCTAAGAGAGTCTTGGAAACGCTCATTCCTAAACTATTCTCTGGACAGACTATTTACAGAGTTCAAAAACCAGAACTGCCTTCAGTGATTTGAGAACTAAGAGAGCCTAGTCTAGACAGTCTAAAAGTCTGAAAGACAAACAACACTGAAAAAAATGAACAAAACAAATTATCGAACTGTAATTACAGAGCCCTCCACAGCAGAACCACAGAAGGGTTGAGGCTGGCAGTGACCTCTGGAGATCATCTGGTCCAAGCCCCTGCTCAAGCTGGGCCATCTAGAACAGGCTGCCCACAACAATATCCAGGCAGCTTTCTATTATCTTCAAGGATCAAGACTCAAAAACATCTTTAGGAAATCTGTGCCAGTGCTCAGTCACTCTCACAGGAAACACCGCTTTTTTTTTTTGACTGAAGTTTGGAGGGAACCTCCTGTATTTCAGTTTGTGCCCATTGTCTCTGGTTCTGTCACAGGGCACCACTGAAAACCGACGGTCTCCCTTTTCTTTGTGCCCTCCTTGCAGGCATTTATACATATTGAAAAGCTCTCCCTGGCTCTTTCAACCTCTCTTCACAGCAAAGGTGCTCCAATTTCTTCATAATTTTTGTGGCCCTTCACTGAGTTGACTCTCTTTAGTAGCTCCAACTCCCTCTTGTACCAAGGAGCCCAGAACTGGACACAATCCTCTGGCATATCAGCCCTTCCTCCCAGTTTTGTGTCATATGTGAACTTGCTGTGGGCATGGTCTGCCCCATCACCCAGATCATTAACAAAGGTGTTGAAGAGGACTGGACCAGATACAGTACTGACCCCGGGGGTACAGTGCTTATTACTGGCCGCTAAGTAGACTTCTTCCACTGATCACGGCTCTCTGGGCCCGGCTATTCAACCAGTGTTCAATCAACCTCGCTCTACTCATCCAGTTCATACTTCATATCCTCTCTATGAAGATCTTACAGCAGACAGCTTTGAAAGCCTTTCTGGAGCCTAGGTAGACAATATCCAAGGCTCTCCCCCTTGTCTATCAAGTTGGTATTTTCATTGCAGAAGTTCATCAAGCATGACTTCCCTTTGATGAATCCATATTTACTTTTCTATCACTTTCATGTCCTTCTAGTACTTTTAAAGTCATTTCCACGATTAGCTGCTCTATCAGGATGTGAGGTGAGGCTGACCAGCCTGTAATTCCCTGGCTCCTCCTGACAGCCTTTTTTCAAGTGCTTATCAACACTGGAAATGTTATCGTTATTATTATTATTCCAAGAGTGTCTGTTAGGTGCTTCAAGAAAGCAAAAAAGCTATTATAAAGATGGGACTGAAAAGTCAAAATTATGAATAAGATATTTTATTCTTCAAAAGATTTTAACTTAGCTGAATCTTTTAAGTGTCAAATATAGTTCCATATAAAGCATTTCAAACTTTTTAAGTTGAGACAAAGACATCAGATTATGCAGTGATTATTCTGAAATAAATACCAAAGATAAATGCAGAACTATGAATTCATGAAGTGATCAAGATACCCACATTTACATTTTATGGTTTAGAATTAACCACGTGCACATACATTCCCCTAGGAAAAACAGCAGAATAGTGAATTTCAGCAGTATTACATTTTGCTATAGATATGGTCTTAAAAGTTATTATCTACCAAAATAGTTTTTACGTAATGCTATTGAACAGTAGAATTCGATTTCCTCCTTCCCTGCATTTACGAAGTCAACTTCTGCATAAAACAATTCAACCATTCTAATATAATGATCTAACAGCTGAGAGACTTCCAGGGTATGGAAACTTCAGGAATTATTATATGGAGACTATTATATTTGAACTAAACAGTACGTGTAACACTAAAAACATGCTGTACTATTCATATGAAGTCTAGACAAATCTTGAGCTCCTAAAAATGGGAAGATTCATGTAAAATTTGTAGAACGTAGCCAAACTGGAAAACAATGGGCATCTGCAGTCAGCACTGTTCATCTTCACAGAAACTGTGTGGATTAAGAGACATTAAAAACTTAAAAGAAGACTGGTGAACTCATGACTCGGCAGCAGCTTAGTCAAATCCCATGAAATTTAACTTGTAAACTGCTTTTTTTCCCCCATTAGCCTTTTTACCCTAAAATAAAGCTGTCCAAAGTTTGGCTGGTTGCTGTTTAATCCCATTTTGTGGGAGACTAGAATCATGACAGAGGAAACAAAGTCTCTGTCAGAGTTACCACAGTAAAATATAAATAAAATTACTTTTAAAATCCAGTTCTAAGAGCAGAGAACAGTGAACCACTGATAAAAATGACATTTCAAAAATAATACTACAACTGCAATATGTAAACAAAGGCAAACAAATGAAATTAGAGCCTAGGAACTGCCTTTTATTTTAGTGGGCCTGAGATGCTTCATCCTGTTTATAGCTTGGACACAGGAACCTGCAACATCCCCTTTAAACGGAATACATAATACCCTTCACATCAAAATTTGCTTTGGCTGAGATGAATTCCACAGCCAGGAAGAAATGTACATTTCATAAATAAGGCTGATATCAAAACTTTAAGTAACAGTTTCTCATACTCTAAGACAGAGGGCCAACTTTTCTCCTATTGAAAACACAAAGCTCTTAACAAAAGTATCTTTTCCTTTTTACAATGATATAGATATCTATACCTTAGGCTTTCTACGTTTCTATGTGCCCAGGTCTATTAATCTAATTTAAAAAAGTCCAATGCATATCCAGACAACTATTCCTGTGCTGTAGCTTGACAGCATTAGTTCACTTACTGCAGACAATTTCAACTATGAGAGCTTCATCCAAGATAACGCCTGTCTCTGTAAGAATGAGCCCCTTATCCATGGCAAGACATGCTCTCCAAGGTGGTTTGGCTGCAGCAGACTCATGATAATCTCACATGTTCTATATTATTATCCTCTGAATTTCAAAAAAACCCAGCAAAATTACCTCTGCTTCTCCCAGGATACCTTAAGACCAGCAAACTGATCAGCTAAGGGTTGTTTTCTAGGATCAACTGGTTCTTGCAATTCAGCTGAGGGAATATAAATGCAAATAAAGATCTTGAAGAGATGTACAGCAGGAGTCATGGGGTGGGACTCACATGACATTACTTACTTGAACACCTCTAGCTATACGTAAGTCAGAACATATTACCTCTTCGCTTATTAAAAATTCATCCTGCTTTTCTTGAAATATTCCTGCATGACTGATAGCTGAACTGAGTTCCAACCAGGACTTGACTTCCTCCATAGCAATGAGGCTGGGCTGTCTACCCTCTGCAGGTAGAAGTATCTACTCCATAAAGTGCTGATCCTCTGGAAAACAGGGATGTAGGTTAACTCTTTGAACAACTACCTTGAAGGGAAGACCAGCTGCTCTACCATACTGAGAGTGAAAACAACTTTAAGAAGCTGTGGCAATGCCACAGCTTATCAGGGACTCTCAATTGCTACTTGTTTGTCAAGAACATTCCCTTTGCCATTTGTGCATGTGGCAAAAATATGAGGGGTTGAGGTGACAGTACTGTTCCAATGATGGGACACAAGTAAAGCAAGATGTGCAGGAATCTTCAGCTACAAAACAGAAGTCTGAATATTTCAAATATATAAAGGTTCACAAGACCAAGAGGTCATCTAAACTTTCAGCTCTGTTAGGAGGTCTAATGAGATACACCATCTGTGCTTGCAGATAAGGCATTTCTGCTTGCAGGTATCTGTTCTGCATGGCTAAGGCAAAGCAAATACAGCTTAACCTCTACAAGATTTCTCAAAGCTTCACGAGCCAAATGAAACTGTCCAGCAATTTTGGCAGAGAGCAATATCCCCAAAAACAATACATAAAACACCAGGTATTCTTTATCATCACTGCTTCTATGTGTTGTCCCTACTATACACTGTTACAAAGGAAAATCCCAGGAGATCCAAGGGCAGAAAATACAAGTTTCACAGGCCAGGCAGGAACAGATACAGACAAAAAAGACTAAAGATTGCTATTTGTGAAAAACGAGGCAAAGACACCTGAAGCTAAACTGGAGAGAAACTTGACACAGAGCGGTAAGTTATGAAATACAGGCTATAGGTGATGAGACTGACGAAGAGATCAGACTAAATTTTACAACTAATACACCTGATCTCTCTCCTGTATTCCTGGTGAACAGCAAGCTGAACATAACACAGCAGCCCTTTCTAGCAGCCTATAAAGCTGGCATTATTTTGTGCTGGAGATTAACCCGCTCTGCTGAGTGCTCACTAGAACACATTTGGAATAATGTGTTCAGTTCCGTGCCCCCAAAACTTCAATACAGTAGTGTGAGCTCAGGGACGGCCATCAGGATGCTCAGGGTGTTGGATCACTTATCCTGTGAGGAAAGGCTTGGTGAACTGGGTTTGTTCAACCTGCAGGAACAAAGGCTTTGGGAAAACCTAACAGCAGCTTGCCAATGCCTGCAAGGATGTTACCAAGACAGAGCCAGGCTCTAAACAGTGGGGCATGGCTGCAGGATGAGACAGCAGGGGTAAGCTGAAAAAAAAAGGGAGGATCTGTGAGGAAAAACTTGCCACGAGGACAGTGGAGCAGAAGAACAGGTTACTTGTAAGGATTGTGTAGCCTCCATCTCTGGAGATTTACAAGACCTGGCTGAATAAAGCCATGAGTATTTGTTCTGGTCTGAGCTCTGGTTCTCCCTGCTTTGAGCTTACACTCAGAAAGTAGGCTAGTATAGGCTGGTGTAGTAGCCTACACTAACCTGAGTTATCTCATGATCCAGAGCCTGGACTGTGTCCTTGGATGCTATGGTTTGTAAGAAGCTTAGAACTTTAAACGAGGCAATCTGCACCTGGCATTTGGTTTCTAATAGTGACCATTTGCAAAAGTTTATCAAAAGTGCTAATGACTAAATTAAGTTCAAATTCATCACTTCCCTGCTATTCATCTCATCAACAGCTCTTTGTCTTAATCTGTTCCCATCCATTTCAGCAATTGGACGAGAGATTTCCAAAGTCTCACTATGGCCTTTGGTGTCAGCACACATTTGAGATCATCTTCAATTAACATACACTCCCATCTAGCATGTAACCAGGTAGAAAACAAAACTCTGCTAATGGTATGTAAATTGTTCAAAATGAAAGAGGCTGAGAAACTGGAAGAAAAGTAGCATGAAGGTGTGTACAAAATGGATGTTATTTACCAGAATTTAGATGATTCTATTCAGTTTGTCTACTAATAAACAGAATTCAAAAATTGCACTGAATGCTCAAGTCATTTCTCTTACGTTACTCTCATATAACACTGTCTTTCTTCGGCGAACAGAACAGACCTCTGGTGATCAATGAGGATTACACAAGAGGTGCCCCTGCTGTAACATCTGGGAAGGGTTTAGCAAAAAAGCTACGAAATGCTCAAGAAAGAAGACATCTAGAACTAAAGGAGTCCAGTCATTTCCTGGAAAATATCCCAAAGCTATACTTAGGATATCACAGAATCAAACTTTACACAGATTTAAACTTTCTTCTTTTTTTAAATAGTGTCCAACTTGAGATGTTCAATTCAATGGAGGAAAGGCCAATGGAAATAAAGGCAACAGGAGCTACAGCTGGAAAATACATGCAAGCTAAGTATCCTAATATGACTGCATCTTAGGGTCAAGGTGGCCAGCCCATTAATTATACTCTCTGCACTTTAACTTCAAACTTGGCTTCTTCATACCTCAAGAATATTTTAAAAATAAACTGATTCTGAAAGCACCACTTACAAGCACCATCAAAAAGCCCATAACGAAATTATTCTGAGACTGCTGTGAAAAAAGATTTTTAAAGTGTAATAAATAGGAATTAGAGCCACAGGAAATTCAATGGGTATTATAAAAAGTTGGGCAAGTAGCTTCTCAATGGCATAAATTCGGTGGAATAAAGCAAATTCTGAAGAAAATCTGGAGAGTTGATCATGCAACTAAAGTCTGCCAGTGAATATATAGATGGAACAGATTTGACCCCAATCCTTAGGTTTGGGGGGGATTTTTTTGCTTGTTTGAAGTCTTACTGTTATATTAAGACAACTTTTGCATATATGGAGCTTCTGATTGGTATCATTTCAGTGTGATGGTCTAATAATTAAGATAAGTTAAATCTGAAACAGTTGTTATTGAATTCTCAAGTCTGAAAGAACTGACAGGTTTTCTGCAGCCCCCACTGCTTTTATAAGAAAACATCAAAACAAAGGTCAGTGAAAGTTAAGTTGATTTCTTTTTTATTAAGATTAGCTCAGCCTACCCTAGTAATATTATTTAGGCTGAAATCTTTCTTGCAGCAGGGTAAGGAAAAGGGAGAAAGCTTTTTTTGGTCTTCTGAAGATTGCTTTCATAAGGGGTGCAGGGTTGCACACGGCTCATTAGATGGTAAGCCTGCATGGGACTAAATCTTCAAGTTTGCCTTTAACAAGCAAAGTTGGAAAACAGATTTCGTCTACTAATCATCACACTGATGAAGGTTAGCTACTTAAGCCAGAAGAGTAAGTGATAGCAGTAATGAGCTGCCACCCTCTGCGCTGGCTAGCACTGCATGAGGTAAGGACACTACTACTATCTTGTGTCCAGTTCCTGGCCACAAAGGAGAAGGAGCAGAAGTATTAGAACCAAATACATTTTTCTGCACTCCCTTCTGTTTCTCAAGCCTAACTCCTTCTGCCATTCTAGTAAATCTTGATTTTGATCTCTTCCTTCCTCTCCTTTCTATCCATATCTTTATTAAATTTCAGTAGGCCTACCACTCAGTTTTCTGCCCCATCTAGTACAGTTCAGGTGTCTCTCACACTCAAGACAATCACCTTCCCATTATCTTTTCAGACAATTGGAATCTTTTCTCCAAGAGTCTCCTATTCCTTGACCCGCCCTTCTTTGTCCTAGAAAGATATTCATCCCCGCAGGATCTTTAATTCCTTTCCCTTATTATCTAGCTCTGATAAATTACTGCTTGGAGACATTAGTCCCTGGATATTTCTACAGCCAGGATCCTCTGCTGATTTACATCTTGTTGCAGGATCAAAAAGGAACTTCAGAAAACAGAACATTTCCCCGCTGCCACTAACCAGTACCCCTCCAGAGATGACAGCAGATTGCAAAAAGAGAGAAAAAAACCAATTCCTTAAGAAAGAAATGCTTACACATATTTAGGAGTCAACTCAACTTGAAAGTTTTGCTAAAAATCCTTCTGGTACTGTTGTGCAGTTTTGGCCGCTGCCACAAGGCAAGAGCCAATAAATGTTAAGTGACTTCTTCAGAAAATCGAAACAACTGCTGGAACAAAGCAAAGAGAAGAGACTGGTGGCAGCAGTAAAGACAGCTGCCTACAAACACAGTACTTAGTCCAGATTCGTGCCTGAAGTCCTACCTTCCACTGCCTTTTCTGTTTCAAAGCCAGTCTCACAGCAGTGTACAGCAAGCTGCTTTTAGTTTTTGAGAGAGACTGCATTCTGTGTCTGCCCAAAAGGTAATGCCTAATTACACCAGTCTGAAGCGATAACAATAAAACTTTGATGATTCATACAATTGGTTCCAAGTTTATCTCTGCGATTTGCCAGGAAGTTATTTTCAGTCTTCACTTTGATCAGAGAAAGTGACCTTGCTGTCCTTTTAATACCAGCTGTAAAATAAGCCTGCAATTAGTTCTTTAAAGTTCAAGTGATTCTAATGAAATCTCTTATGACCAAAAATGCAAATTAATTCTTTAGTTCTACATCTCGGTAGTTTAGGGAATTTGGATTGCTCTCTGTCCCGGATATGCTTCAGTAGGGAAGAAAATATTAACAAAACCAAAAACAGGACAAACATACTAACACTGCCAGAGCTAGCAATATTTTTATGCCTATGTTAATTAGCAAAGATTATGAAACAAGAGTACAATAGTTTTTAAAAGCATGTGAGGAAAAGAGCACAAAATCTTGCATTATTTCTACATAAGCGAAACTTACAGGCAGCTGTTCCTAAAAACATGCATGTTTCAGCTCTTCCTTTCTCATTAAGCCAAACAATGGTTAGATAATAGAGCTGAAAACAATTTTTGGTACCAAGGTATTCATCGTGTTTCCCAGCACATCAAGCTGTCAGACTAACAATTAGTTTCATTTCAAATTAAACCTGACAGGCAATCCCTTGGTGAAAGAACACACATTAATTTAACTAAAACACATACCTCTTCTCTTTCAAAATACCGCTTCCATCAAGCACACAGCTTTTGTGACACTCTTCCTGCTAGGTGGGACTGCTCTTCCTGTCATTCCACAAATTCTTACAGCAAACCTCTTACCCTCAGGTTGTAAACAAAACAAAGGTTTTCTCTGCTCCCTACAGAAGCGGACATGAAATCCAGACTTAGGTGTCGCCATCATTCACTAGTGACCCTGCTAATAAGGTACAGGAAACAAAAAAACTTCTCCTGCATTACACTGTTAAATAAGGATGGCAATCCCTCTGAGGAACTGACATTCAATAAGCAAAATACCCTCTAAACTCTGTTGCTCTTCCTCAGACAGATTTTTCATCTATCTGTGCCCTTACCCTTTTGCAACTGAGGTCTACAAAGTGCCGCCAGGACTGAGGAACAATGGCCAAAGTCACGCAATGGGAAGACTTGATGTTTAGCTACCAGAAACCAAAGGACACTGAAGGACAGCTGTCTTCCAATATCAAATTAAAAGAAACACTCCAAGAAATGCCAAGAAAATCAGCCTTGAAGACTTGGTATTTTTAATTCAGTATCAGTCAGTGTTCTCTTTCCTTCACAGCCTCATCTTGCCTTAGGAAGAGGTGTCAGACATACAACAGCAAGCAAACTGTACCAGAATCTGCTTATAAGGAAATTTCTTCCTACTGTATGATATGGAGGCTGGTACTTTTTTTAACGAAGATGGTTTATACATCAACGAGACTATAAACATTGCTACTCTAAATCTTTTTTTTTCAAACCCTCCAAAGCTCTTCTTTGCAATAACATCAAATCTCTAGGTCAAATGTGCTTCAGTTTAACATTCTTTTTTTGCTTGGACTTATGAAAATACAGAAATGAGCTATTCAGTGGTCTGAAATTCCTCCCTCACAAAATATAAAACAACATAGGCATTACCTGTAGACACAGAACCACCAAATGGTTTGGGTTGTAAGAGCTGTTTAAACATCACCTAGTTGAACCTGCCATGGGCAGGGACATCTCTAAGGCTACTTTGAGCAGTCTGCTCTCGGTCCCATCCAACCTGATTCTGAGTACTTCCAACAACGGAGCATCTACTACTTACCTGGGCAACCTGTTCCTGTGCCTCAACACCCTCATAGTACAGAATTTCTTCCTAATATCTAATTTAAACCTACCATCTTTCAGCTTAAACCACTGCCCCTTGTCCTAACTGGTCCTATTAAAAAGTCTGTCCCCATCTCTCTTATAAGATCCCTTTAGAAAATGAAAGGCCACAGAGAGGTACCCTGGAAACCTGCTCTTTTCCAGGCTTAATAATCACAACTCTCTCAGCCTTTCCTCATAGGAGAGGTGCTCCAACCCTCTCACCTCACTTTTGTGGCCTTCCTCTAGACTGACTCCAGCAGGTCTGCATCCTTTTTATCTTGGGAGTCCCCAGAGCTGGATGCAATACTCCAGGTGGGTGCAGACCAGGGTACAACTTGCCTTCTGGGCTGCATGTGCACACATTCAGCCTCTCATCTACCAGAATCCCCACAAGTCCTCTGCGGGGCTCCTCTCAATCCATTGATCACACAGCCTGTGTGATGGCAATTGTTCCAACCTAGGTGCAGGACCTTGCACTTGGCCATGCTGCACTTCACGATGTTCACACTGGCTCCCCTCTCCAGCCTGTCAAGCCTGCCAATCAACCTCAACTCAGTCCTTCTACTCACTCAGGCAGGAACTGCCAAATTATCTGGCAAAGCTGATTCTTTTTTTTTTAAGAGACTTGGAGTATGTCAGACAGATTTTCACAACCCCCTCACAACACTCTTGCAGCATATTTTGTCGAGGAAACTCAAGTTCAGCAGCTGTGTTTATTGCATGCCAGGTAATGAAGAACAAAACCATGCTGGACTTGCATTTAAAACCCCAAACTCCACAACTGATTAATGAACTTCAGTAAGAACCAGAGATCTCAACAGAGCAGTGGCACAGATGCAGATTACTTCATAAATATTTTAAGGAGCTGTGCACTGGATACTGCTTCTCAGTGGGCCCCGACGGAGCACACAGCACCACCTGCACTAGGGGTCAAAGATCCTACATTTAAAGGCAGGTAAAAAAAAGGAGAAAGTTTTTAAAGCTGGTGCCTCCACACCTCTGCTTACCCTAGGAGTGTAACAGCAAACTGACTGCCTTGCAGAGCTCCTCGATAATATCTTGTCTCGTCTCAGCTGGCTTGAGTACAACCCATCTTGCAGTCTTTACAATGTACCTTAGTCCCTGAAGAATTTTTCCATATATTACCCAGAGCAGGAAACAGATACCCACAGATAACAGCTCAAGTGGCCTCTAGGGCAAAAAACAATTGCCTGCAATTTCTCTTGGATGATCACAGACAGGTGGGAACACAATCCAACAGTTTTCACAACCAATTTTTTTTTTTCAGAGATTGCTTACAGAAATGAACACTTATGCTGCTTCATTTTTTTTACTATGACAAGATCATAAATTTACAGTTTGTAGTTCCTAACTCACAATTTGGCTCACATAAAGCAAATCATTCACCTCTACAGAAACGTGAGAGAAGAAGAAGTCAACTTTGTGCCCTCACAAGTTTCTTTTCTCCTCAAGAAGATATTTCAAATTGGAGTTAGAAGGTTAGCAAATCCAAAACCACTACAAACTGGTTCCTGGCTAAGCTGAAAAGTAAGCATAGGGCTCAAATGTAGATAATCTCAGGCAACAGATTATTCCTCCTAGCTGGTGGAAGCGGAGGAAGGAGGTTACTTCTTACTCTGGCTGCAGCCTAGACTTCAGTAACTTTATCTGTTAACCAGCACAAAACTGTGTTAGCCCATGGCCAGGGCTTGCAACAGCAACATAGCTCCCACTGCAGATGAGATGTTTAACTGTTTTACTGTCTGACCTCACTGACAGCACGCTGTCCCCACCTCCACCTTTCTGTCTCTCCCTAACACCATGCCAGAGACAGGAATCTAGTCAAGATGCAAAGGTACCACATGAATATTTCAGACAGTAACAAGACTACCAGCCACCTGGAAGTGTTTCAATCTGCAAGGCAAAGCAGGGACGACAGTGCAACTGAAGGAATTTTCATCTGTTTCTCATGTTGTTGTGGTATTTGATCATAAAATCTCTTCCCTATCCATGACTCCTGAATTAAGAGTGGGGGAGATTAGCAAAACCAAAACAATGGTGGTTCTTGCTCATCATGAACCTTACAGGAGAGAGCTCCAAAACAGGGCAGCCCAAGAATGGAAGTGAACAGGAAGGATAGGTCCTTCCCGAGGTCAGACCAATCTTTCAGCTTCAAGGTGGGTTTACACCAGGTCCTTGTGATCTTGTTCCCAAAACGCAGTACCACCCACAGCCCAAGCAGCAATGCCATTCACCAGCCTAGCCGACAACCCCTCAGTTAAATGCCCTACCAGTGGCGAGGAATTCCAGAACAGCATCAGGCTCTGCAAAAAGAAGGTTTGGATTACAAAGGCCACGGAAAAATCAATAGAAAATGGTTTGTTGAGGGCTTCTATATACAGGGATACAAGAGGCTCCATGTTTTCAGAAGACTCCTCTTGCCTCAGGAAATGCTGCTGTTGCTCTAGCTTAAAGAGATTTACTTTTTAACACTGCTGAAGAAGTGTCTCTGGTCCCAGCTACTGCGTGGGAACGTGACAGACGTCAGTTCTGATCATCTCTGGCTTGCCTGTAATTACCAGCTGACGAGTGCTACCACAGAAGTCAATATTTATACTGCCAATACCACTCCCCCCAAATGTGAACTCTTCCAGGACATTGTATCTAAAAGAACATCCCTTACAAATTATTTCAAGATGCCTAGCAGCAGATGGACCACAGACTTGTATCCTAAATGAAAAGTATCCCACTAGGGCTGCAGGGGCAGGTGGGTGAAGAGAAGTTCATTACTGAATATGAAAAGTCATGAACACCAAGTACTACATACTGAATTAAAGCAACTCTATTCTGTATAAAGATTTTCCATGCTTCTTTCCATACAGCAGTACTTCATATCATCCAATGGTTTACTTTAGAGAAGTGAAAGTAAGTGATATATGCCCAGGAACAAATTAGACTTTTACATCAAAACCATTCGTATCTTGACATTCATCCAAAGATCAACTGATCTCACTAGCATTTATTTGCAGAGATTGTGCTGGTTAGACTACCATGTGGTACTTAAATTTTTCATCTATATTTACCAGGTTGTTTTCTCAATTTTCATCTGGAAAAACACAGACATTTCTCCACAAAAATCTCAGCCAGATTTGTGGTAAAATTCTTTTTTTCTGAGAATGCTTACATTTCCTTCCTTTTGCTGTATTTTGAAAGCTAAAACATGACTTTTAGGTAGTTTTTTTCCCCTCCTCTTTTAGTCAAGCTTATTTTGGCAGATCATGCATCACCAACTAACACTGCAACTCTTACCTTCTTCATCTTAAGAAAGAAAAAAATCAAACTGAAAAATGTATAAATTGTGGCTCTTCTCCTCTCTTTGCTTTTCATTCTTTCCTTGTATCTGCTAGAAAATCTCAGTGTGTATTTACATCCATGACTATAGTTTTAAGAAACCAGAAAAGAATTAGTCATATTGAACTTAGGCCACATATTAAAGATAATGGATACAAATCTAAGGAATACCTAGGAGAATTAAGGTGCTAATTCATGCACTGTTATGCCAAAACTGAACTTCTGCAAGCACTTCCTGGCAATGAAATCTTAAAAAAAAAAACCAAAACAAATAAACACATGTATGCCTTGAATTCACCCTCCCCCAAAACTAATTCTCAGAATCTAGCCAGGAGACATTTCCTGAGGTACTGTAAACAGTATCAGTGTTATGTCTGAGCAATTAGATTTACATTTTTTTCTAGCCCTTTTTGCCTAGGGAATCTTGCGAGATTAAAGGTATTAATAATAACATGTGCAGCAGTGGTGAATCCAGAGAGCAACACTGCTTTTGAGTTGTTCCATGAATTTGCTACAGAGCCTACAGACATAGTGCACACAACACAGGATACAGAGACTCAATCCGCATGTAAGGCTAAGGAGGCAGGCCTGTTACCACTTCAGAGTCTAGCCTACTTACCCTCCTTACAACAGGGCTGAGAAAAGCAGCAGGTGACTAGAGTAATTTAGAAACAGTTTTAAAATGCCTTCCTAGAAGGTGCTTCCAATTTTTCAAGTCCCTAAAAATCCAGCGCATATGTTTCGCAGCCTAATGCAGCAGTACTGGGTTGCCTCCATAAGCAACTGATACCACCACAGCTGTTGAGAAGAAATTCCCAAACACTTCTCTTATTCAGTTTTACTACTTAAATCTTTCATGAGATCACCATTTCTTCCCAACACATCTCTCTACTGAAATAGCAACTGATCTTAACGTTTACTCTGCCTACAATCAGCTGGACAGTGCTGGACCACATACTCCCCTAGCTACCTCTCATGGGACAGCAGTGAACACTTGGGGCAGAAGATGAAGATGGAGCATGCAGAAGCGTGCTCCTGAGAGCACTCTCCAGAAACCTGCTGCTCAGGAACTTCCCAAGCCAGAAGCTGTGTCCTGTATTGTCCTATAGTCCCAACTACATTCCATGAATTTTGTAATCCGAAACTTCTTTTTGCAGAGTTTACTGATGTGCTTCTGGAGTTTGTCACCATTGGTGTGGCATTTAACTAAGCAAAATAGCTATTTACCATCAGCAGACTTGAAGATTTCACTGTTTACTTCCAAGGTCACTGACAACAATCAACTCTTTCACTGCTGCATAGATCAAATAATATGTCCACCATTTCTATAAACATAGCTTTTGTTTATTCATTCAAATCCTAATGCATGACTGTTTGCCCAGAAGCTTGGCTCAGCACAGCCTTCTCTACCGAAAGGTGAGACACGCTATGGAATTCCATGGCTGTAAAAACTCACTGAAATTATGGCAGACTAAACATCAACTGTGAGGATTCAATAACTCCAGTGTTAGCAAACATCACTAAAAAGGCTGTGAAACCCAAGGGGATGTCTGATGGAAATTTTGCTGCTAGGTTCTTTGCACAGACACTTTGTCTCATTTGATGATAATATTTTTCACCACATTTTGTAGTAACATAATTAAGTTCAAATAAAAACAAATGAATGCCACTTATCTCACAAGCTATTTATTCACCAAGGTTTCTCTCAAGTACGTACATAAAGATAGCTTAGAAAAGGAAATACTAAAAACAAGCAAATAAAGATTTCATTTTTTCAGAAATATGAATACTAATTTCGATTCAGCAGATTAATCTATTACTTAATTCCTTTGTTTGCATATTTTTGCATGCTACCTAGGGAGTGTAACAGTTTCAGGAAACCTTAGCTGAGGATTTTCTAGAGAGAGAGTGAGTGTTTTTTTAAGGTAAAGTTACTGTAAATTACCCCAAAACAGAGGTTATATTTGTTGGCTAAATATTTAATAGGACTGGTATTAAAATCTAAAAGAATGATTAAGTGAAGAAAAAAAACTTCAATCTATTTGGTATGCACAGAATTCCAAAAAATGCAAACAAGGCTTCTCAGTAAATAAACTGAGTTACCATGGGATATGGCAGAAGACGCTCTCGAGAATCACAAACTGAAAATAGAGCAGAGGAATAAATCAAATATTATAATGACGGAGGTTAACAGTGGGATCTTGCAAGAAACTTGAAAAGAGGTCTAAATAGATGACAATATATGCTAATGTTAGTGAATTATTCAGGATAAAAAAAGCCTGAATGTAAACACTTACAAGAGACCTCAGAGAAATGACAGAACAATAAAGGGAAAGAAAAGAGATAGCACCATGATAAATACAGAAAACACACACAGGGAAAAACAATCCTAACTATACCTACATGATGATGGCCTCTGCCAGTTATTAAACTCAAAAACAAATGTTGGAACCACTGGGAAAAGATTTTTGAAATCAGCAGCTTAGTATTAAAATAAAATACCTAAAAGGCAGTTAAAAAGACAACTGGAACACAAGAACAATTAAGAGAAGTAAAAGAAGCAGAAAAATAGAACTATGTCAGCACGTAAGTCTGGGGCAGGCTTTTACCCTCCACACTGCAATTCTAGTTATGCCCCCACAAAACCAAACAACAGGATAAAAGAGAACTCAAGAAAAACATACAGTGGAGAGGAGAATGTAAAACAAATACAGTTATTCACTATTTCTTAGTACAGAAGACTTGTGGGGCACAGGAAAAAAGTTATCAGGCATGCAAAAATAAGAACTTTTTGCAGCACACACTACTTAGACTGTGATGCTGCCTTTTCAGGAAGGTGATTATCAAGGTTGAGAAATGTACATGTGGTCGAAAGAGGGATAGAGAAATAGGAACTAGGTTAAATGACAGTAATTTGATTAGCAAGTTTCTAAGCAGTACTTTGGATTGAGAGATGCTGGGGGAGTTCATCGGGCTCATTGTACACATTCTTTTCATACACTGCCCCGAAGGACCATCTGGTGGGGTGTGCTGCACAGGCACAGTTTTGTGCTGGCCTGCAGAGACATCCACACTCGTTAAAAAAGAAGAGGAAGAAAGAGATTATAACAAGGTTATAACTCCCTCTTTCCTTCATTATATTACTAGTTATTGTTTTAGAAGACGTGGCAACAGGCAGGGAGAAGTATGAAACATCCAGTGTCTTAAAAAGCCATTAGGAAATAAACCTACAAAAATTTTTAAAAAGGTGGAAAGGAAAACAAAATCTGGTGCATTAACTGTGGGCAGTTATCTTCCCTTTCCTCCTCCTATGGCAGAGGAAAACAGTGTGCATTAACTTGGCAATTTGCTCTTCCCAGTAAAAGGTATTAAAACCTCTCAGAATTATCAAAACAAACAAACAAACATCTCCTAGCCTACTTGGTATGCAGAGATTTTCAAAAATGCCAGTAAGACCTCTCATTAAACTGAGTTAGCATGGGATAAAGCAGAGAGAAACTGGAATAGTCAAATACAGAAATGACACATCATTGGCTTTAAAACATGCTTACTACCTATCTATTCCTGTTAGAACTATGCAGCTCCTAAACAGCCTATTTATTTATTTCTCAGTCTGACATAGAAAATTTTTATGAAAGAGCCAAGTCCTGATTATCAGACCAGCTAATTTGTTAGCTCTGCATATGAAGATGAGGTATACAGGTCTCTCAATATTAGAACTCTTCTCAGGAGAAAAAAGGAAAAAAAAGGTGATTTTAGGAAAATACAACAAGATGAGAACTGGTGATCACTAACTAATACAGAAATAGTTTCAAGGGTAGGACACAATACAAAATAAGAACTTGAACTAGGAAACAAGGTGTCATAAAGGGAGATCTGAAGAACAGCAGAAGGAATAAACACATTAGCAGCAGGAATGCACATTTTCTGTAATTGTGATTGCTTATAAGATATGAAGGAAAAATGTAATATTAAACTTCAAAGCCATATAGAGGTCATCCAAACCATCCTGATACAGGGAAGGAACCAAACCCACCACTGTTATCAGCCAGAAGGCCTCTGCTTGGAGAAAACAGCAGACCACAAAGCTCCACTCCTCAGAAGCTTTTTTTCGTTCTGGCCTTTTTTTCCCTATTGTAAACTGGAACAAGAATAAGATCTTTCAAACACACCAGCAGAAACAGAATTGTGTAATCTCTGAAAACAGGAAATTAATTCTAGAGCAGTTTTCAAAGCAATAAATAAGAATGCTAAATTTCATTTAGTCAAAAGCCTTCTAAATAGCCTTATGTGGAAGAATTTGTGGTAATGCTATTAGTGTCACTGTTGATACAAAGCAGCATACACATGGCTAAATATGCTTTTCCTCTAGAATCACAAGTTAGCATGATACCAGAAATAAAGGAAGAAACACAGAAGTGAAAAATACTCCGTTCAGTTTACTAAACTTTCACTCCATCACCTCCCATACAAAAGCAACAGTTTAACAAGCCAAACAGGGTTGTGCATTAACTGGCTGGTTAATTTATTAGTGCTCCACAAAGTCAAAAGTCTAATGCATTACATGCAAAAAAAGCTGCTTATTAGCAACAATAACAGGTTGCACATGAGCACATATGTTAATAAGCTGCACAGAAAAATAAAATATTAAACAAAAATAAAAATCTAGCAATAGCAGCTTCCATAAGTAGAGTAATGTACAGTACTCTTGATCATCCTAACTACCACAAAACAGTAGACACAGTTTACCACTGCATGTTCTAAACACTCATATGAGGTTGCAGTCTCAGGAGAGTGACCATCAGCACTGCAATGCAGTTAAGCTTATTAGCAACATTTAAAGCACACAAGGATGCACACAGTAGTGAGTAATGAGATTTTGCTTACTGAATTATTTTGCAGATTTTTGATAGCTCCAAATACTCTCAAAAGAGACACTTCAGCTTAAGCTGTTCTAGCAAAAAATCCAGCCTAGCTCTTCTACTGTAACACCCAGAGCTCTGCATTGATTTATTTATTTAAAGTAAAAAAGAAGGCTTTAGAATAGGGTTTGGAAAGCCATAGTAACCACTCAGCACTGCAAAGTACCTGTCTCTCAATGACGGTCTGATTCACTACTGCCGTGTGAGGTGCTAGGTGAAGCCAGCCATAATTGAGAGCTAGGGTAGCAATTAATTACAGCTCTAACAAGGTGGCAAGAAAAAAGAAGAAAAAAGCTACATTTCAAGATTATTAGGGAAAGGAACTAACCACTTTAGTTGTACCCAGCAGCAACAAAGCCAGCTGCCCTTTGAACACAGTAACAGCTCCAGGCTCACTGCATCACATATATTCTAAGGAATGAGTCCCAGAGAAACTGAAATTCACCTAAGAACTAAGATTTGTGTGAATGTTGCTTAAGTATTTTTTACTAATTGCCAGCTATTTAACATGATGTCTGTGACCAAGACGTGGTCATTAAAATGTTACACTAATACCAGAAGGCAGCAAGCCTACTGCAGTGAACACTCCCCCAACAAGCAATCTGCTGCAGTGAACAGGTCTATGGAGCTGCAACAGCAGACTAAATGAAGCTCTAATGATGACAATGTAACAAATGCTTTCAGTGTTGTTCTTATTTATATCTCATATATCTCTTGCTTCTAGTACGAGTGTCCTGGGAGCAGCTTGGAGTGAAATAAATTCCCTCCTGTTTGGCCCAGTGACAGTTACGAAATTATAATTCAAAGTTTATTTTAATAATAAACTGCTTCAAAGTTTGGTGCCTGATGCAGCTGAGGCAGAAGAAACTTAAGGGAGAGGAAGGTGCTACTGGAAAAAGATCCCCCTCCTTGGCACACACAGTGTCAATCGCACACACCTCCTACTCATTTTCAGCTCATGGTGACTTCACTTCAAACACAGAGTTTTGATGCTAAATAAATGAGTAGCATCTGGTCCTCTGCAAGCTTTTTCTAGGAGAAAATCAAACCTTTAGCTTTAGAAATACTCTCACTGTTGTTGAACACTTAAATAATAGCGGTATTGGGGGGGGGGGGGGGGTTTGGTGGGTATTGTGAAAGGG
>VZTE01001408.1:849112-864505 GCA_013397775.1 Eulacestoma nigropectus | reverse complement strand
GGGTGGGCTTAGTTGGCATACTGAAACGGAGTTGACTCTACTTCTGGGTTTGAAAATTTTTGTGCTTTATAATGCTTGTGCCTTCAGACTGGTTTAGTTACCTTCATGCCATGCATTCCAATACTTCAGAAAGATATCAAGAGAAAAGAACTAGGAAAAAAGCACACAAGCTATTAGTTCAAGATCGTTTACTTTTCTGTACTGACATGGAATGCTGTGCTAACTAAGCTGTGCCACTGTAAAGATACAACTTCCCATCCATTTTCCTCTCATATATGACTAAACTGTTCTCACCTTCCTCATCACACGGAATACAAATTAAAGACTTTCATTCTTCTAAAATCTTTTTTCTTATACCAGCTTGGCTGACAATTCAACTTAGCTTTCCAGCTAATTTCATAAGACAGCATATGTTTTTTTGGGACCAAACCTGGCTCTCACTGAGCTGGATGGCGTTATCTTCAATTCACTCTGAGGGGGAGAAATACCAGATCTTTTTAGTTCTTTCACACATGCACACAGTACTTCAGGAATATGAAAAGAACTATCTATATAATGTCATAACTGGCACTTACACTGATGGATTTATCAACTTACTGCTTCAATCATCAAGAAATACTGGAAGCATGAAACAGTCTTTCGGAAGACTCTCATCTTCCTGTATGAGAATGCTTCATTCATAATCTTTCCTAGCCTTTTCTCCATTCCCTACACTCACAGATATTTTCAGTTCTTAAATGGAGATATTCACAGCCTATTTTCTTGCTTTACAGTAGTTCTGCATTTAAAAATCAGTATTACACATTCTATTCTCTGTACATGCGCTTAAGTCTCTTACTGCATAGGCATTTGATAGAGTTCAATAGAGGTCACAGCAATTACTTTGCTACTTCTCCAAGTAACTGGTCATCTGCAGAAGGTATTGTCCTGAAAAATCACATGAACACAGCTAATATTTTTTTCAGATTTTATAACTAATCAAATTATGTATGTATAAACTTCAGCAGACTTGAGCATCTGCTAATCATAAAAACTCTATGCAAAAGACTGAGACACAAAGATGAATAAAGTAGGAAAATGCATTGAAGGCAATGCCACTTCTATAAAGGAGAAGAGTGTAACAGTATTAAAAAGCTATTCCCTTAACTGTGTGTCATGGTTTGACATTGGCCCGACGCCAGGCACCCGCGAGAGTCGCTTGCTCACCTTTCCCTGCCACAGCTGGGCAGAGGAGAGGGGGTAAAAATATATTAATTAAGGCTTCATAAGTTGAGATAAGGACCGAGAGAAAACACTTCAAAGGAAAAACAGGCTTAACTTAAAAGTTACAAAGTGAATTTATTACTTACAGAATCAGAGGAGGATGATGAGAAATAAAATAAGCCCTTTAAAACACCTTTTTCCCCCCAGCCCCTCCCTCCTTCCCACCAACAGTGCAGGGAGACAGGGCATGGGTGTTTGGTCAGCCCATCACTGAGATTTCCTTCTGCTGCTCTGGGAGAGTCGTCTTCCCCTGTGAGGCTGTGGGGTCCCTCCCATGGGAGACAGTTCCCCGTGAACTTCCCCGGCATGGGTCCACTCTCAGGAGCAGCAGCCACACCGCACCTGCTGCAGCGTGAGCCCTCCCACGGGCACACAGCCCTCCCAAAACTGCTGCGCCGTGGGTCTCCCTTTCCACGGGGTGCAGTCCTCCAAGGCCAGGCTGCTCCAGCCTGGAAGCAAGGGCCCCTCTCTCCACTGGATCTCCCACTGGATCACCGCCTCCTCCAGGTATCCACCCGCTCTGCCACAGGCACCTCCCCCACGGGCTGCGGGTGGATCTCTGCATCCCCCGTGGATCCCCATGGGCTGCAGGGGCACAGCTGCTTCACCATGGTTCTCACCCTGGCCTGCAGAGGAATCTCGGCTCCGGCACCTGGAGCACCTCCTCCCACTCATTCTCCACTGACCTTGGTGTTTCCATGTTGTTTTCCCTCACATGTTCTCAGCTCCTCCTCTTCTCTGACTAGAAGCAAAACTCTGTGACTTTGTTTTGATTTTCTTCTTAAATATGTCATCACAGAGGCGTTACCAACCTCTCTCATTGGCCCAGTTTTGGCCAGCAGCTTGTCCATCTTTCAGAGCCATCAGGGATTGGTTCCGCCGGACATGGTGGAAACTTCCAGGAGGTTCTCACAGGAGCTACCTGTGTGGCCCCCATGCTACCAAAAACCAGGCCGAGCAAAACCAATACACTCTGAAGTGAATTTAAGTCCAAAATAATAAAGAAGGAGAAAGGGATTAAAAAAACCCCAAGCACTAAGCACAGAATCTTTTTTTGGAAATAAAGATGTTTTGGAGAAGGTAGGAAGCTATTTCCCTTACTGCGCTGTGTTCAGTATTATGCTTAGTAATACTACAAATTATAGTTGCAATTCTTTGACAGCCTTTTACCAGCAGAGCTTTCTTTAAACCTTTGGAGTATTTAGCCAAGTAAAGAAAAAGTCACACAAAACTCTGGTATGACCATGGGATAACACCCAACGTTTGCTTTAATTTGCATCTTTCCCAGAAACCGCAAATAAGGTATTCATGGTTGCTTTTCCATTGCATTCCCCCAGACATTTCATTTTTAAGACCAATTTCCTCCAAAGCTCCATACCTGAGTAGCAAGAGCTCAAAGGTCAACGATAGGAATAAAAACCTTTGAGTCCTATCCATTATATCCATACATTTAATCAAGTTTTTTTTTTTACACGGTCAAGTGTAAAATGACAATACAATCTGTGAACATAACCTCTTTTGTGAAACCATATCAGCTCACTGAGGTAACAAAATGAGGCCACAAAAAGAGGGGAAAAAAAGAGGTGGTCAGAAATATGTTGGAAGAAATTTGAATTCTGTCAAAGAAGAGGATGACAGATGCTTTTACAGAGTACCAGTTCACTCCTTCAGGGCTGCCTCCACTGACACAATAGCCCAAGGGACCTTTGAAGCAAAGTGGGACTCAGTCGTGTATGCACCAAAGTTGCACATTTCCTCTCCAGAAACTTAAGCAGAAGGTGTAGCAGTCTATCTGTCCTGACCTGTCTCTGTCTTTTAACCTTAAATATTCATCACACTGAGTCAATGCCTGCTTACATTTCCAATACTTCGGTTTTAAAGATGCATGAACATAGGTAATGAGGTCTTTTTCAGCTTTATGTGGGTGAACTACATGGGAGAAACACTAATGGGTTATTCACTTCGAGTATTTATGGAAGTTCATTGCTACCTGTTCACATTTATATGGGTTTGGTTTCCGTGTTTAACAAGCTGCAAAATGTTGTTGTTTTTTTTTTTTTACACATAGAACTCTCAGTATTTCCTTCTGTCAAACATGTTGACTCTACAACAGACAACATCAGAACTACCTGGACTGGAACATCTTCATACATGATGGAAGCTACCTCCTAAAGAATAAGCATGCAAGTGAGCTGAACACTGCACATCATTTCCCAGGTCTTAGCTGTCCTGAAAGAGCAGTTTTTCCCAATTTAAAGGGTCAGAACTTTGACTCTACACTTTCTACCCCAGCTAAAACAACCAGAACAATAAAATACAAGGAATAGAAATGGTTTCAAAAATTTCCATATTCAGGACGCAAACAGACATACAAACCTTCTCTAATGGCTTAATTATATAACTTACTTGATATTTTTTAAATTCTATCAGAATTTTGGTCAACATGGGCCATTACAAGGCAAAACCAGAATATTTTAATGCCAGGAGACTCTTCAGTGGCAAATAAAAAAGTGGAAATAATGCCTGTGACTTATTTCTTGTCAGTTGCAGCAGAGCAAAGTGAGGGACAAGGAAAACAAATTTACTCTTGAATGAAAGTCTACACACACAGCCAAGTTCTTGAGATTTTTCACTGCACTTCTGAAAGAAAAAAAACAGGTTCAGCTTAACTTGCATATTCAGAGGTAACAAGTTACACTGAGGGATAACAGGGGCCTTTGACAACTCCCCTCTCACCATACAAGTACGGAGAGTACTCTTTGACATACAAACACCCATACACTTCATTAGCATGATTTTACTTTTGAGTTGCCACATTCTAAATTACCCTCTTGGTTTTTTTTCCTTTCACCCGATGGATATTACTAAGGCAAATATCCACATCGTAAAAGTCAGGCATAATGCTGGGTTCACAATCTCCAGGTAGGTTTAAGATACAGAACACATAAAATTTACATATGTAGAGAGAAACTACACTAGTGCATTTATCTTGAGTAATTAAATCACGGTAATTACCCATTTTGTTTCAGAAATACAACAAAAGAGAAGGAAAGAGTCTTTAAGACATAAAAGCCTTTGCAGTTTACCCTGTTTGTTAAAAACAAGCCAGATACTTGCTTTAAATATTTTTTTAAAATCCAGATCCTGATAGATAATTATAGTTTCTTCTTCTTGAGATCCCAGAGTGACAATTAATGAATCTCTTGTGCAAAACTGAACAAGCAGCTCTCAATTCAAATGATCTGTCTTTCAGGAGTATTTCTTATGCTTAGAGTCAGCTGCTGGCACAGGAATGCACATGATTCTGCAAATCTCAGTTAAACAGGCATTAATGGGCTTTTAATAAAGCCCAGGACTATGGGTAGCCTATTTATTCCAAATAATTTCTATGACAACATACAGTCCTGAAAAATGGTGAGTTTGATTCATAACCATACTTCTATTTATATGTTTCACCCTCTTCTAGCCTCACAAAAAAAGCCTTCTGGCAGCAATCAGTATGACTGTCAATCAATATAAACTGCTATCATATCCAAAAAACCAAACCAACATAAATGTTGAGAAATTATAAAAACCTAAGAAAAATCAGTAATTCATCACTACAGAAGTTCATCCAGCCAGCATCCTAGCTCTAACCAGGATGATCAAAATCACTCATCTTGAAGAAAAACGTTGGCTGAGGATCCTACCTCACAGTATAGTTTAACACTGATACCCTGACCACAGGGGTGCCGCTGGCTTTGGATGCCACACGTATCTTTAGTTCACCTAAACCAAACTCCTCCCTTCTTCCATTGAGTCTTCTCCACCATATAATAATATCCAGACATTCCTTTTTAAACTAAAACTATATTTATACCAGACACATAAAATTATTTCTGCTACAACTCAAGGCTGAGACCTGCCTTGCAGGAAAAGTTTAAATTTGTGTAGAACAGTCTTACCACATATTGTTTTAAAGGATCATGAATCACCATCCTGACAAATCTTCCTATGATTTCATGAAATAGGAGGTTGTCATAACAATCATATTTTAGGAAACAGAATTGAGTAAAATACTTTGCAGAGTAAGTCACAGTAACTGGATTGCGAGTTGCTAAACAACTGAGAAAAAGAAACATCAAAGAAGTTATACCTGGTGAATGTTAAAGTCATCTTTATCACAGCACAGTTAGCTACATCAGGGGGGTTTACCTGTGTCAGCTTTGTTTACACTAAGACTGGAAAGACTGATCCAAGTCTCTTCCTGCAAGCATGCTGCAAAAACAACACCAGCTGTTTCCAAAGCCACAAATAGTTCTATGAACTGAAGCCGAAAGCGTTCTTGCTGAGCAACTGCTCAGATTTGTGCCATCATGGGGAGGCCATGAGAACTCTGGGAGAGACTGAATTCTTCTGCTTCCATTTACTGCCAGTTCCACTAATCTGTCTTCAACTAAGTTTACAATGAAATTAAAATAATGACTCGGTCATCCTAGCCTCCCTCTTCACACACAACTTACTCTTCTCTGTTTTATTAGTTTCTCTTACATCATTGTCAGCTGCCCATACCAGCTGATAGAGATTTTCTGAAGGGCTGTTTGCTTTTTTTGACTTTGAATGCAATGGGGAGTAGAGATTGCATCATATCAACACCACCACCTTAAAATGGCAAAGACTAAAACCATGACAAGTAGAAAGTTAAAAACACAGATGCTTCCACATCTGCTTAACAAAGGGACATAAAATACCAGCTAACTAAGCCCCAAAAGTACATATCTATTGGTGCTGGAGAAAGCAGAACAGAATGCTCACTTCTCCCCTCCCGACAAACCCATCTCCTGATAAACCACCCCTCACACATCAGAAATCCAAGGGTTTTCAAAGAGAACCATGAAACATCTGAAGCAGACACAAACTCTGGGGGACTGTACCTTCCAGCACAAAAGCAGCTGACGCGCTGCAAACTTAATTTAATTTTGACTAGTTTATTCTGTCTACAGCTAAATACCTTCTTGCTCACATCTATAGCTTCGACTGACACTGGAACTGTGCAAGTATTCCCACAGTAGCATGTAACAGGCACATTAAACCCTTTCCCTTACATACACAAAAGGGTCTCAGTTCTACCATGAAAACAACTTCTCTTGACTTGTAAACAAACTTAGGTTTTATGTTATAATTCACATTAATTCTCACCTAACTATGCTCCTTATGTCCCTCCTGCTGCTTTCTTTCTCAAGAGGATTAGATCAAAGAAATAAAATAGTTCAGCTCAATGCTTTCAGTATAAATACACAGACTCAGAACAACTGTATGTACAAGCGCCTAATACAAACACCAACAATGTTCTCTACATGAAAACCAAAGCCAATGGCACACTCAAAGTGCATATTTTGACAATCAACTGATCAGGTCGACAAAGGAATGGATTTTGGGGTGCAACAGCTAACTATTCACTAGTTAATAAGATAGCTCTAGAAGTCATTAAACTTTCTCCTCTGTCTTAAAAGCATAAACTTTGCTCACACTATTAATATTCAGGGTTTTTTTGTTAGCATCTGCAGATCAAGAGTGCACCTCTCTCCCAATCATTCTAGCCTAGTTGCCTAGGCTTTGCTTCACACTGGGAATTGGTCTCAGGGCACCTAGACTCCCTGCAGATGATGCTAACAGGCACACACAGTTCAAGGAGACGCCTAACACATGCCAGCTAGGATTGGTCCTTCAGTCCAGATGACCAAACTAATTAATCTCCAAAACACACACAGTGTGAACATGAAGTCCTCAGCACCCGCTGTTTACCCCTACAGATGTGCTTGTACTGTGCCACAGCACCTGCTATAGCAGACACAGCCACAAATACCAAGGTTAAATTTTAACTTTTCCCTGCACTATCTGAGTGAGAGAGGGAAAAAAATCTTGTTTGAAGAAAGGAATAAAGCAGGTGCTATGTTGTAACAGAGGCTTAGATCTGTGAACAGGCACAAGAAGTCTTGTCATTTGGATCCTAATGAAACTCCTCGCTATGAGGCTGGCATGCCAAGGAAAGATAACAATAAGCAGATATGCAACACTGTGCTGGGTCTGGCTGAAGTGGTAAATCCTCCCCACAGCAGCCCTCACTGCTGTGCTTTGCACTGGTAGCCAGAAAGGTGCTTATAACACACCAATTCTGGCTACTGCTGAGCAGCCCTTCCACAGAACCTAAGCTGCTTCTCCAACATTATCCTCTCACCTGCAGGCAGAGGGTAGACAAGATCTTGGGAGGGGACACAGCCAGGACAGCCGACCCCAACTGACCAAGGGGATATTCCATACCATCTGCTCAGCAATAAAAGCTAGGAGAAAGGAGGAGGAGGCAGGGAGAATTCATTACTACGCTTTTAAGACTGTGTGTTGTCCAGAGCAATCACTACACGCACTGAAGCCTTGCTTCCCAGGAAGCGATGGACATCATCTGCTGATGGGACATACTGAATACATATTTTATTTTCCATTGCTTCCATGCATGGCCTTTGCTTTTGCTTTATTAAACTGTCCTTATCTTGACATATGTGTTTTTTCCATCTTACTTTCTCCCTCCTCATCCTGCTGAGTACGGGAGTAATAGAGCAGCTTGGTGGACACCTGCTGTCCAGCCAAGGTCAACACACCTCAAACAAAAGGATGTATCCCTAAGCAAAGTTTAAATTGACCCCAAGACACAATTTCTTACTTTAGACAAAACCTGGCTGCAATACAGACTCTTTCAACTTATGTGCCACCGTGCAGAATTACAAGATGACCAACTTGTTTGATAAAGAAAGGACATAAATTTTAATTCTCCTGCCTTGTATTTGAATATATTAATGAAAATTACTTTTCCCTTCTCTTAAAGGTGTTTCCTACTCAAGTAAAAAAACACATTTGGGTTTATTTCTAGACATTTTCACAATGCTTATTTATTGCCATTGTTTTACATGTAAAATAAATATAATCTATGTCAGTCTACTTACCAAAGCACAGGAATGGCTCTCTGGTTTGTTTTTTTTAACTTGAGCAAATAGCAAGGACAAACCCAAGCCCTAAGTTAGTAGATAAACATTTCAGGTAAATATAGTCTTGGCTGGAAAGAAAAACAGCTAGCTGAGGAAAGCAGCACAAAACCAGGTGGCTTTCCTATGAACAGAAAAACAGCTACAGTCCATTGAACCTCCCTGCTTTCATTTCTAAACAGCAATAATCCAAAAAATCTAGTTAAAACTACTAAGTAACTGCAGTCTTAGTATCCTCCACCACCAAAACTTGTCAGAGTCCCATCTAAAATAAAAGCAGATATAATATTAGTACCATCTATTTTTACTTGTCTTTTCAAAAGCACCATGTTGTCAAATACCTGACCGACACAAGATTAGGGGCCAAAGGGTAAAAGGAATCACCCAGCACACAGAAAGACCACCTCATATATATGGACTGCCAGCCTAATACTTGTGTCCAAATATGCCTAGCCTCCATGCTTCTGCACACTCTGAATTCAGACATTTTAGGAAAGCTGAGGTTTTACTTTTATTGTACTTTTTTCTCCAGCCTTCTCTTACCTGGCAGGATCATTTAAAGCAGGATCAGCAATATGAAAATTCTCAAATTCCCCAATTCTCTTGAAGGAGCATCTAACTTGCTACTGCTTTATGATACAAAAATGACTGTACCTTTGGTCTGCTAGTCACAAAGAAAATAAACTGGTGATAAGGTTCAAGGTCATGGAAATTTACTGCAGCAAATGCACCAAATAAAAATGCTCACCTGCTGGTTTCCCAGTCTTGGTCATCCTTATCTTTTTCTTCTTTGGCATCAGAGCTGTGTGGGTGTTTCTGCACAATCCGCATCCCACCAGCTTTCACTGAAATGAAAATTAAATAGAAACAACAAACCTCAGTCAAATCAGCATTAAGTGAAAAATGTTTTAGGGATGACCCACCCTGCTTCCCTCCTGATACTTTGCATAGTAGCTTAATAGCAATCACAGTTTGAAAAAAGGGGCCCAGAGTGTTAAAAAGTGGCAAGCCTAAGGAACTGCTACTTCAGGACCATGTCTGCCATTCTCTTTCACATGATGCCATCTTTGCTTATCCTGAGAAGCTGCAGCTCATTTTATCACCTGCTTCCAATGACATTTTAGAAAACTCAATTCTGTTTTAAAATTCTCCCTCCACCTCATACTAACTTGCAGCAGTCAGAAGAAACTGAGGCAATGACTTGCGTAACACTACAAGAAAGGCCACAAACCAAAGAAACTAACTTGTCATTTCATATTAAAAACTACATCTATAACAACAGCATTTATACAAAGAAGTACTTCACAGTGTAATAAAAAGGAAAATTTAGGAGGACTGTTAACTTGCATTTAGAACAGAGATTTTTGTTTTGCAAAACACATGAGCATTTACAACTTTTCAAATCCTTGCATCATTTAAGTTTTAGAAATGATGCAAACATGAAAGCAGCCCTTTGAAACACAAAACAAGAACTGAAAGCAAATCCACTTATGTACATCACTTATCCACTCCAAAGTGCAATATAAAACAGGAACCAAGCCAGGCTTAGCACTGCAGCTACTAAGCAAAGCAACCGGCAGGCTGCTCTTGATCTGCTTTCTGGTTCAATACTGTTCTTTTCTTTTTCTTCAACAATTGCTACACACGCTTACAGGACAGTGCAGGATACGAGGTTGCATCTCGTTAGCTTAATTGGATGGGTTACACTGCCATCAGCAACCACATCAGAAAACCACTATAGTGGTCAGAAGTCAATAAAACCACTTACAGACATGTTGGTTTGTGTTTCACAGTGCCTTGACACAGTAAGCCCGTGGTGAGATGTCACAGCCAGAGCGAGCAGGATGCCAGAGCAGCACTCAGGAGAAGTTGAAGCACTTGCTGGCACCGACAGGGGAGGCTACTTCTGACAGCCCTCCTGTGTCCTGCCACAGAGGGGGCAGGGCACCTCACAGCAGTTCAGTGCTAATCCCAGAAACCTAGACACAGGTCTAATTCCCAATTCTTATCCAGGACACCAATGGAAAGGCCACTGCTGTGCATAAAAAACAGAAAGTGACCTGCTCCAGGAGAAAGTGAAAGCTCTTTGGCCCTGTTTTTTAAAAACGGATTTTAAGCTCTGAGTGATATTTGAATGATAAACTTCTAATTCAATAAAGGTCGTTAACTAAAGACAGGCAATCAAGAGGCAAACTCAAAGAAATATCTTTTAAAACCTATCAAAACTGTGTCCTCGTATCATGCACTAAAAAAACCCCAAATCCAAGTCACTAACCATTTTGTGTTCTCTCTGCAGCGCAAAACTTTAATTGGCGAGAAATGTTTCACATGAGACAAGGAAAGAAAGACAGTTTAAAAAACTACATTTCTTTGTTGCCTAAAGTGAAGCAAAAATTAAAATTCCAATTCATTTTTCTTGATTCAAGCTCCTTAGAAATTTAAGTTTGTTCGCAAAAGCAAACACTTGAGTTCTGTTGAGTGCAGTCTTGTTTTAACATCTCAGTTAATCAAAGTACTGCTATGCTTTATTTACATTTATTTATAAATTATTAATTTATTTTAATTATTTTCTAAATTTAACATCACTGCACAATCAGAACTTTTGACTTATTTATTTCAAATGACTTTTTGTGGAAGATGCTGTCTCCACAGCAACATCTGCCAGGGTTACAAACAGCAGCTCTGAACAATACACTCCATGTCCTTCAACATCTAACAGAAAACTAGAGAACACAATACCTGAAGATTTAGTGTTCATTTAAAGCTAAAATGTCTCTCCTCTCATATTGTGTATCATCAGGCCACCAGCCACTCCTTTTCTCTTTATCTGTCACTGGAAAAGATACACAGCTAACACATTCAGATTTGCCTCTATGCAGAATTAAGAAGGATTAAAAAGCAAGTAACCAGACAACTAAAAAGGCATAATAGTGACTAATGCAGCAACTTAGAATTTTAAATCTGATTTTTTGAACTAATATCAGCAGGCATAGTATAGATAGCTTAAAGTACTTTGGTGCATAATTGAATTATTTTTAGCAATCCAAGGTTACTGTGCAGAAGCATCCAGCAAACAGCTGCAATGTGTATTTGTGAGACCAAAAGTGAAATAATTAGATAGCATTTGGTACATATAGCTGATGTACATATCTGCCACACATGACACAGCATTCTCATACCCAACCTACTTTCAAGAGATTTAGCTTAAGCTGATAAACACCCTTGCATTCACCTTCCTTTTCAAAAGGTATCAGCTAAGCTACACTACCTCAGGGTGTGACAAGAGAAGAAATTATTACATCCACCAAGCTAATGAAAAACCCACTCAACATTTGTGAGATTTTCTGGGGAGTTATGAGGATTCATCTATTTCCTACTTGCCTAGCATTTACTACATAATTCAACAGATGCTTACCATGGTGATTTTGTTACTTAAAAGACATCCTTAAAAGAGCTCAGATTTCCTTATCCTACAAACAAGGGATTTAAATAACTGATAAACCACCTTCCAGAACACTGCCAGAAAGCAGTGTCCAGAAGTAGACGGTGTCAACGACCCTGTGTTGGGATTAGGAAGAAAGCAGCTCCTGTGCTGAAGAGCAAGTGAAGAGCTCAGGTGCTAAGGCAGGAGAGGACAGGGAATGGCTCCCTGGAGCGGTGAGGGCCAAGAGGCCATAAGCCTTTACTAAAGTGTGAAATAAAGAAGGGATCATTTGCCAGCACACTGAGAAAAGCAACAAGTCTATCTGCCTCACTACTGAATACAAGTTTTGGATTTTAATTATCATTTGCCATGTTCTCCTCCCTTGAGAGGCAGACAGGACTACCTCGTCAGTCCTGTGAATGCCAGCCTGTGTTCCTCAGAAGAGTATGACTACTCCTTCTGGAAATGTATTAAACAACTGTGTTAATCAATTACCACTCAAGCTGATCTGGAATGGGGAAGCATTCTACTTTTTCCTCCCTGCCCCCAGTGCTGGACTCCTCTTTCTGAGACTGAATTCTGAAATACATCCCACTGAGTTTGAGCAAGTACCAAGTGCCTGGAGAAGCACCACAGGTCAGGGACACCCTGGGTCTCAGCTCATTCAGGGTGCAGTCCTTCCCAGGGAAACCTTCCAGCTCAACCCAAATCACCTGCTGGTCACAGGAACCAGACAGGAACTTTTAGAAATCCAGAGTACAGCCAAGAATCTTAGCAGTTTTCCTTTTTCTTGAGTATGGTATTCAATATTAACACAAAATTTATTTCTTACATACTGTTTAATAACAGATTCCATGACAATGGTAAGATGCATGAAAAGGGATACACAAAATATGCTGTTGTACAAGATTAAGGGAGCATACATTAATGTTCAACAAAGTAAGAACAGGAGTTATTATATGCCTTAATTTCACAGAAATCTTGGCTCAGAGCTATTTTTTTTTAATGTAGGAAAAAGCACATAACTGTTTTCACAAACCTATCATAAAACTTCATAAATACACTATTAACACAATCACCTTCCTTCATCCCTCCATAGTATGTACCAGATGAACAACTAAACCATAATTAGATCTCTTCAGAGAAACTGTACAAACCTACTCAGCAATGTATTATGGGCACACTTGATCTAACTGACAGGCAGATAAAGATTAAGTTAGGGCCCTCTTAAATTTCAGAGAGGAGGTCAAAGTCGCTTCCTGCGCTGAGGTCCTGAGGTTTCTTTCCATTTCATTACCCTTTGTCTTTTCAAGTGCCTTTTCTTTTCCCCCTATGCGAAAGATCAATGCAGAGAGGAATGCAGGGCAGCCAGTAAGCAAGGGCCAACAGTGCACTTGAAGAACAACAGATTTGTCAATTTTGCTTTTAATTTGATGACCCAAATCCTTCCTAACTTTTACATGTCCAACATACTCAGTAGGGTAAGACATCTGTAATTACAGGTAGTGCTTTTTAGAACTGTATGCAGCAAAACCTGAGCTTTTAAGCCATTTATCAAAAGAGATTCCCTATTCTCATCTTTTCTTTGATAGAAATTTGCCTTGTTATTTATGAATAGAATTCCACCTGTATTAATTTTTTAAAAGAATTTCTTACTTTCATTTTATTAAAACTAGTTTGCAGACTATCTATTGCATTATTCTAATACTCAAGGATCTAAACCAGCTCGAGGTAGAGAATCAAAACCTATCTTCAGCCACTAGAGTAAATATATACTCTTGCTAGTCAAAACACTTCTTGTGGCTTTTCCAAGTGTTAAAAGACCAAAGGGCAAAACAGCTCAGAAGAATCTTCTTCCCAAAGCAACCTGAAGCATCAGTTTCTTTCTGGCCTCAAAGACAGACTCAGTGATTGCCTGCCTTCCAAAGCTCAATTTTGTGTGCATGCTCACAAAAAAATAAAAATAAAAAAAAAAAACCAACAAGACAGGGATGCCAATGATTTTAAATGGCACATAGCTGAAGGTGTTCTTCAGTTCATATGTGGGCCCATGTTTTACAAAGCAAAAAAATCCAAACTGAGATATTCTGACGGCAAAGGAAACCTGTACCGTATTCCACTTGTGCTTTTACACTGGGCATTGCTAGTTTCTCATGCGGCCTAGAGAGGCTCACATCAGATCTTAAAAAATTCCCACCAGTTTTGAAAGACAGGTTTTGAAGCAAAACTCTCAAACGTGGAACAACATCAGAAGAAACAGTTACAAAACATCTTCGTTTCATCAATAGTGTAGCTGGAAGACAGAGCTAAACCAACGTAAAATCTTAATGATCCCTCCATTTTGGAGCTGACGTGTACCTGAAGACAAGCCAGCTGGAGAAGCTAGGGCAACAAAAGCTGTCAACACTGGAAAACGACGCTTTGGTTTGTTCCCTGAAGCAGCTCAAAAGGAAGTCGGGTAAGAGCTAATGCCATGAAAAGGGAGGCTGCAGGACTGGAATGACTGCTCAGCCAAGGGACTGACTTACCCGCACTGTTGAACTGTACCTGCCATGCAAAGCAAAGCCATTATTTCTCACTTCTATTTAGAGGAATTTCAGGTTCTCATTATAAAGAGCACAGAACTGAATTAGGGTTCAACAGCTCAATGTAAAACTAGCCACCTTGGGAATTTAGAATTTCAGCATTTTTTACTGAAATGCCTAAAAAAAAAAAGCTCACCAGCTACTCCACAGGGAAACATTAGACGACATATGTAAAGCTGCTGATGCAGGGACCAAAGTTCCCTTTTTAAAGAAAACTGTAAGAAGCAAAACTAACAGGATGTGAAGGAACACAACAACTTTGATACTGCCAGGAACTGAACCCCACCTGTGTACAGAGAGAAGCTGCCATCTAAGGACGGTGGCAGGTAAGTGTCCCACTGGAGGTGACACACAGCTCCTACCCTGACCGCCCACTCGCACACAGCAGAAGGGTGGAAAGCGATGGAGCTCCTTTGCTGGGCACTCCTCAAGCAGCTTTACCTGTTTCCTACCCTGCCAGAATCGCAGCCAGGGGCGCGCAGCCTGCTCTGGCACTCACACCGTGACGCCCCCAGGCAAAATGGATACACACAGCACTCTCGGTTTGCAGTGTCTGTTCACACTCAGCGTACACTCTGCTGGCAGGCTGCGTGGGGCCGAGACCGCTCCACTGCCCTTCCCACCACCACCAGCTCCAGGCGGGGGTTCCGGAGGCCTCCGCCGCCTTTCGAGGGCGGGATGTCGGTGAAGACAACGCTGTCTGCCTGCCGGGTCGGAGCCTCGAGATGCCAAGCTGCCCACACCCGATGAGGATTTGGCCACAACCAGAGAGCCCCTCGGGGAGAGGCAGGGCGGGGAGCGCCGCCTCGTCACCGGCAAAAGGTGCCCGAGGGCAGGGAGGGCCGCGGGCGCCCAGGGCTCAGGCGGGGATCCCAGCGCACCTCCCGCGGCCAGAGCGCCGCATCGCGCCCGAGCAGTGGAGAGCGAGGAAACCCACCGGGGCTCGCACCCCCGGGGGCTCGAACATCCCGGGGTTTACACCCCCGGGCTCGCATCCCCGGCGGCGGCGGGACCCGCCCGAGGCCGCCTTCGCCCTCCTCAGCCCCGGCGCGCACAGGAGAGGACTTGGCGGGGAACCGGCGCCCGGCCCCGCCGGCCCGCAGCC
>VZTE01001408.1:813269-849092 GCA_013397775.1 Eulacestoma nigropectus | reverse complement strand
CCCGGCCCCCCCGGCGTGGCAAGAGAAAGAGCGGAGAGACGGGAACCGGCGGCCGTACCAGCAGGAGGGTGTCCGGCCCGCGTCTCTGCTTTCTCTTTGGGAGGCGAAGACATTTTTACTGTGGCAACGGCCCCGCTGCCGCACCGGGCACCCGCACCCCGAGACGGCACGGCGAGCACAGCCCCGCTCCCGCCCTGTCAACGTGGCCGCCGCGGGGGCGGTGCCGCGCCGGGCGCGGGGCCCTGCCCCAGCCGGGCGGGCGGGGACGTGGCGCCCGCAGCAGGCGCCTCTCGTGTGCCGTGAGGGCAGCCGAGGCAGCTCTTGCCGCGTAACCCGCCCTGGTTGTTCTATTTGCCGAGGAAAAACGGCGCGGGCAGTTAGCAACGTGATTTTGAATCGTCTCCGTGTGCAGTTCAAATAATATTTGTAATTAGTGACTAACTGGCAGTTCGCGGCTTGCGCTTTGCTGTGTTCTGCCAAACCGCGTATGTGTGAAGTGGCGTAAAGAGAGCTGTGCTGGTTTTGGGTGGGGTAGAGTTAATTTTCGTCACAATAGCTGGTATGGGCCGTGTTTTGGATTTGTGCTGGAGACCGTGTTGATAACTCGGGGCAATAAGTGCCCTCCTTGCCTTTGCTTCAGATCTCACTTCCTTTCTGTTTGAAATTACAGTGCTGATTCACATCGTTGTAAGAAAATTTTCAAACACTTAAGTTATGTTTTCCCTGTCAGGTGGAAAGGCATAGAACATAATATCTAAGTGAATTACATTAGCAGCAAAGTGTAAACCATGCAGGCCATTCTGGTTTTCTTTTATAGTTTGAAATAAGAAAGCAAGTATCCCAAAAGAGGAGTGTTTGGAAGTTGACCCTCCCCCCTCCAAAGTGGTATAGAAATATTTCATCACACATTTGCTATAGGGAAATTAATGTAATAATATTTTATTTATTTGCTATCACTCTTTGTAACAACTGTATTACCATTGCAAAAATATATGTGATATGTAAATACACATTTTGGGGTTTTTTTGCAACCGTCCAAAATATAATCATGTCATGGTATCCTTAACAGCCCAAATGAACAAATGTTTTAAAAATATTGTAACTAAGTTCTTACATTTTGCTGCTGGGTTATTTCAATTTCTTACACATGCAGCACGTTAGAGTCTCAGATTGTATGTTCAGCTCTGTCACCTTCCGTGTAGCCTAACACAAATTACTCCAATTTCCTTTCTAGTCTCTGTCAAAGTCTATCCAGATTATAATTTTTTCCTAGGGTAGAATTATATCCTAAATGGGGGTTTTATTGCTTTTTTTTGTCTACTGTCCTCTGAATTTGAATTTAAGTATTACATTTTCACTTTTTCTTGGTTTTCCCAGGTTTATTTGCTTTGGTTACTGAAGTTGATAGAAATTTTTGCCATTGCAGGTTTAATCTAAACCAGCTGTTATAGAAATGAAATTAAAGAAAATGTGCTTTATGACATTAAAACACCTGCAAGTTAATGATTTTTCTCTAGGAAACAGTAATAATTTCCTATTTAAGCACAAAGCTTTAGTACATGAAGATGCACTGGGAGGAAGTATTACATCAAAGATGTGCTTTGGCTGTTCTTGCTACAGCCAACAATATTTCTTAACATTACAAGAATTCACATGTTGCCTTTGACACAAGTACTTGTATGAAGGCTTGATGTGGCTTCTCAGCTAAAATACATCTATCCTGAGTATTTCTCAGAGACAAAGGGCTGAAATTTCCTGAAAATGCAGGTGTGCATCTGGTTTGGAAGCTGGGGTCTCAAGGCAAACCATTCTAGTGCCGAAGGAGCAAGCACTGGAAGAGGGGAAGAGAGATCGAAAAAGGAAAAAATGAGCAACAGGAGGACTTGGCCTGAGTGGAAAAGGAGACAAGGTCAAAAAGTTGAGTAGGGGGTGGCGGAGAGGTAACATGAGAATTGTGAAGCAGGGCAAATACCATGGCAGAAGGAAAGAAATGTTTTTCCTCAAACAATGAAGTAGGAGCCAGAACTGGTTGAGTGAGATGAGGATGAGGACCCCAGGGAGAAGGGAGAGAGGACTGAAGGTAGGTCAGGCAGGAGCAAGTACGCAGAGCATCAGGCTTGTGAGAGGGAGAGGGAAGGATCTTCACTGCCTTTCATGGTCTGGAGCTTCTCAGACTGACCTCTCTATAGCTGTCAGTGCACATAATTACTGCTGTCCTCGAGTGACAGGAGCCTGTGCAAATGCTAAGTTTCTATGCTTGCAGAAGAATTATACAGGTGTCAGTATGATACCATAGGATAGAATCTCATTTTCAGATATTGTCTTTAAATTGTTGCAAGAAAAGCAAAAGGGAGACAAAAATCCAAAATTGAAATAAATAAATACGTAAGTAAATAAATTCAGATTTGTAAAATAGAGCATTTAAATGAGGAGATGCTGTAAAGTTTGTAAGTGGGACTTGAATTTTGTGAAATGGAGTGATGGCTTCTTTGGCAGATGTATGGCAACATGCATTTTTCCAGCTAGTGACTGCCATAATATTAGTAGCAATCACAGCATCAAAGAATTGTTAAGGTTGGAAAAGACCCTTAAAATCATCAAGTCCAAACTCATCTTAGCACTGCCCATGGAAGTGTTCAAAAATATGTGGATATGGCACTTGAGGGCATGGTTTAATGGTGAACACAGTTCGCCCTGGGCAATCTGTTCCAGTCCTTTCCAACCCTTTCTATTTTTCCTAATATCTGATGTAAACCCCTCCTGGCACAACTTGAGGCCATTTCCTCTCATCCTGTTACTTGTTACCTGGGAGAAGAGACTGGCACCCACCTGGCTACAGCCTCCTTTCACAGCTACTTGTAAAGAGCAATAAGGTCTGCCCTGAGCCTCCTTTTCCCCAGGCTAAACAACGTCCTGCTCAATTATGCCAATGTACAAGAAACACAGAGGCATTCTTAATGACAGGCAGTAAAATGCCAGGATTTTTCAGTCACTTAGTCATTTCCAGCAGGCCCGTTGTTTGTACCAGCACGCACAAATGGCAGCAACAGTGGGAAACTTCATCGGGAAACAGGCAGAGTTTTTATAAAAAGTTGGCTGTGGAGTCACTTCCTTTGCCAATTCAGCCACGCCTGGTGCTGACACACTTTCCCTAGAGATTGTAGCAAAGGCAAGTCCCTACTGGAAAACAAGTGAATGACAGCATTACAGAGCACTGAAATGTAGCAGCACACTGAGGGAAGAGTAAATATATCATGTTGTTTAGAATATTTCATGTTTTAACGTGTTTTGAAGACTGCTGGATGTTTTAGAATATGAGTATTTTTATGGACAATTCCACCACATACCTCTTCAGTTCATGGGTAAGAGATGGTAAAAGACATCTCAAGTCTCTGTGACATTATCCAGCACAACCAGGAAAGAGAACTCTCCAGCTGCTACTAATTTTAACTAAAATAGCAAGCAGAAAGAAGTTACATCTTTTGTGGTAACAGTGTAGGCAAAAACCCAACTCCCGCATTAAAAAAAAGCCAACCAAAAATAGGAAAAAAGCCTTTTACAAATTCCGAAGGCTAAGTTTAAAAAAAAAAACAACCTTAAGAGAATAGTTAGGAAAGTATGCAAAAGCATGCAAGTAACAGCTATTTTCAGTGGCAGTTGGGCCTCCACAGCACTTTTGACCGTAATACCAGATTCTTATTTTTTCTGCTTTATACCCCAAAGTATGTTCAGTAAGCAGTCTTTTTAAAAAATAAACAGTCTGTTGAACTATGATTAGAACACCATTTATGTCAATTTTGAAAATGCTCACCAGTACTAAACAGATGGCTGTGGTTTTGGTGCTTTCACTTGGGGCCTGCAGCAAAATTTGTGTTCTTTCTGAAAATCCTGACACACATAGAAAAGCAATTTTTGGGTTCAAGTCAACGGGAAATTAAAATAACGCAACCTAGGGTCATTCAGCATTTAAAAGGCAGATAACTGCTTTGCCACACGACTTCTGCTGTCATTTCCAGCACACATATGCACATGCGTGCTGTAAATCCTGGGAAGTACGATAATCTGCTCTGTGTTTAGCTACAGGGTAGGCAAAACTCTTTCAGTGAACAGGGTTTTGCCAAATTTATAGACAAGCATCAAGTCAATGAAAACTGATTTTGATCATGCATCCAAGATAGTTTTACCTGAAAGCAGGTAGTTGTTTTGAAATCTTGATTGTTTTAGTTCAACAACATGTTTTAAGATTTTGCTGGTTTCAAAGATTAAAAACCATGGAGAAATGAAATTATTTTCTCTTTTTATCTTCTTATTTTTCTTTTTTTTTTTCCCCTGCCAGTTAATAAAAATATCAGTTATCCACATAGTTCTAATCCTTTGTGACATTTTGAGGGTGCCATAATTTCTGAGAAATGATGAAACTAACCAAAGGGTTTACTTAGGAATTTAATCCTTCACTTTGACTTTTTGAGTTTGCGGATCTTTATAAGTTGCTACCCACTACTTATAAGAATGGGCTTAGTCTGATACAGCCAGATGGGAGAATTCCTTGCTTTTTTACTTATGTGGAAATACGTAAAACTTTTAGCAAAAGTCAAATAATGTCCTTTCAGTTCTGTCCGCTTCTATACCAGATTGAGAAAAGGGTGCTGGGTTTAGGACTATGGTTTGTTAGGAAATCTTCAGAGATTGTGTGGGCTGCCACCCAAAAAGGTGATTTTGTTATCATGTGCAGACATGGGAAAATAGTTTGTGTAAGAAAACAAGCAAATAAATTTGGGGCAGGGAGTAATGTGCTTTAGTAACAATTTTCCACCCTTCCCTTGCATTGACTCATTAAAGTCACTTGGGTTGCAGTGTTTGCTGGTTTCTCTGTATCTTAATGATCTGATTAATTCCATGTTGTTACTCTAACTGTACTGTTACTCTGACAAGGAACTCAAATTTATTTGCTTGCTTGATTTACTAATTCAGTTTTCCAGGAAAACCTATATAATTCATTTTTTTTTCTTTAGAATTAGATTAAGTTCCCATGGGGCAAACATAAATTTGTTGAGTGTTAAAAGTTCCTGAATTGAATCACAATGTAATTGTAAGACTCAAATGGCTCTTTTTCTTAGTGTTTTATTAGATTTCCTTGGAAATATTTCTGATAAAAAGTATACTACAGGTCTATCTCATGAGAAAGGTAGAATGATGATGTTTTCAGAAAGAAATGTTGCATGTTACATTGGCACTCATATTATATTGTCATAAAGTTCAGACTTCTAAGCTGTTATCAAATATTAAATCAGCATGAAAAGCAATTTCTCAGTATGATGGATTACTGCTGAGATATGAATCAAATTCAGGAGGCTTGTAGCAAATTAAGAAATTGTTCTGTATGCCTTTTTCACAAAAGCAGTCTTATTCTGTTAGTATCTATCTTAGCTGCAATGACTACTTTTTATATTTGCTCCTCCCCACTCTACAGTATTATTTTAGCTGTTAAGTTTTAGACATGGTGCATGCTAGAGTGACATAATTTGTTGTAGGTTTCTTTTCTTTCAAGAACAGGTTGCTGTTTGCCATACAGCTGAAGTAAAAATTTACATTGAGTTCACATGAGAATTCTGCCTTTAAGGAAAACCCAAATGGAAACTGCTATCACAATACAACCTCACATTAAGGTAAAATTTATTGCTTTTCATTAAATGAAAATAAAATTATATATAAATGGCTTTACCCCTGTATGCTAAAAGGGAAATAAAGAGAATAAATGTCTTTGAGTTTCCAGAGGCTTTGCCTTGCAGAATATCACTGTTCATTCTTCCCCCAATGCAGTGCTCTGCAGTTCTGCTTTAAAACACCACTCATGGTGATACTACTACAGAAGTATTTTGATATGCAAGATTAATAGCGCAATTTAGAGATTCAATAGAAGAAAGGTAGAAAGGGGGGAGGAGGCAGAGGGAAGAAGAAAGAGAGAGGGGAAGAGAAAAAAAGAAGGAAAGTAGGGAGGGATATGTCAACAGAGAAAGTAAGTTCCATCTTCTGGAGGTTTTTTATCCAAAGAGGTCAATATTCTGCATAAAGGCCGTAATTTTTATTATCCAGTGCCTTAGAATGGGTAAACAGAAGTACAGAAAATTAAGTTGCGAAAGCCGAGCTAGTAGCAGAGATGAAAACAGAAGCCAGGCCCCTTGGGGCACAGTTCTCGCTCCATTGTCTCATTAGTCTGGGACTTACTAAAGAAACAGTGTATTTTTTCATGGTAGATAGTGGGCACATTAATGCTGCCCAGTTAGAGAGGGTCTTGCTCTTCTAGCTCTGTAGACAACAAGGCTTCCCTCCACTTGAGATAAATGTGCAGAGCCTCTTGCAGTTTTGGACTTTGATCACAGCCTCAGGATCAGTGGTGTGGGGGGGGGGGGCTGGGATTGCTCCTGGGAGTTACTGGTGTTCATACCAAATGAGGCTCAAAGAATTAGGTGTTGTACTCAGCAAGTGGGTCTTACCCACTGCTCTCTTCCTTTCTTTCTCATCCCATTCTGTCTTACTGATTTGGACCTGTGCAAGCTGTGCATTTTCAGAAGAGGAAAGAATTAATGTTGGTTCAAAAATGAAAATGAAAAAAGTCAAGCTAATTTAACTTCTTAGTGTTTACAAACACATTGGATTTGTTGGGGGGTTTTCTACATTTTATTTCTGTAAACAGTTAACATCAGAATGTGGGGGTTTTGTGGTTGTGATGGAAACTGAGAACCTGGCTAACTACAAGCCTTGCAGTAAGCACTCAGTACAGAACTGATGGTTGCTTACTGTCCGTATTTCTTATTTAAAGTCAGATACCGTGGTAAATAACATCAAACTTCATTGATTCCAGTATCTTCAGGGTCTTTCTAATCTTTCACAGAAACTTAGTTGCCTTCAGAGCAAGTTTTTTATGTCCGCAAGTAAGTTGCCCCTAGCTTCTAGGAAATAACTTCTTAAGACTGTAGGTTTGACTGCTACAGGTGCTGAAGAGCTGCCATTAACACAAGCTCATCATAGGTCAGCACCTTTCAGTACCTGACAGGGTGATGTCTTAGCTTAGATACAAGCAGCCACTCAAAGGCAGCAGTGAACTTGGTACTCAGCTTCCCACAGCACCAATACCTGACATACACTTTGCCTGGCTCTGCTTTATCCTTCTGATACAGCCAGACCTATTCTAAAAGACGTCTTCTCCTGGAAGAGCCTTAGTGCCTTAGTTTCAGACCTAAGATTTCTGTTAACTTTGCCATAAACATATCAATTGCAGAGTTCTGTTCTTTACACTCTGCATTATTTATTTATGTTCCTTCCAGAGAACGTTAAGTAATATACAACAAGAAATTATATATTGTGGTGTATATTTAGTCCAAATGTGTCTTTGTCTAGAGTAATGTAGTCATTTTTTAATCTTTGAACTGATCTGAATACATACCTCAATTGTAAATCTACCCAATAATTTTCCTTTAGAAGCACTACTTTATGTTTCAGAGAGAACTAATTGCTAAACAGCAAAATCCTTTTCAGTTGAATTCTAGATGCCAGATTTCCAACTATAATCCTTCATTCTTATTAGAAGGAGTCTCAGTGTGTCAACATTCTTATTGATGTTTTCTGCTGAATGCTTTGTTATAAACTGAACATAATTAAATGTAAGTAGACTGGTATTTCATCACAGCTCAAGGGTATAAGGCTAACACATTTTTTCTCCTGTTATCTCTCCAGTCCTCTTTCTTCTTACATGAAAAGAATGCAAAGTATCAGCATTCTTTAAGGTTGGGAAGTTTTATGACCTCTCTTTAGGAAGCTGCAGCATTTGAACAACGGTGGAAGGGCTGTCTTGCTTTTCAGTTGTGTCCCAGAATTATGTCAATTTTAATGAGTATATTTTCAAAGTACTTGCTGGCTGAGAGCTAAAGGTTATAAGATATTTTAAAAGTATGTATCTATATTTTATTTTTTCTTTGCACAAAGATTCAGTTTGTTTAGCAGTTTTCATTTTTTCCTGCTTGTCCAGAGTATATAATTTAAATTCTTCTTTCGTTTTCTTTGTTGTTGTTGTTGTTGTTGTTGCTAGTATTACAAGTTTTTATACTTTCCACAGGAATCTAGTTTTATGTTCACCAATTATCCTGTGTTAAGAATTTATCAAAATATCATTAGAATGTTTTTCATGCCCGTGCTGTGTCTGTCTGGGATGGGGGTAATTCTCATCATAGCCGTCCTTATGGTCCTGTGTTTTGGATTTGTGACCAAAGCAGTGTAAACATAACAGTGTTTGGGCTGTTGCTGAGCAGTGCTTGCACAGCATCAAGGCTTTCTTTTTTTCCCACTCTGTGCCCTGCAGTCAGCGGGAGAAAGGGAAGTGAGCGGGTGTGTGGGTGCTTGGCTGTTGGCCCAGGTTATCCCACCACAGTGCTGACTGTGGGAAGCTGGGTCCCAGCTTCACTGTGTCTTAGGAGTGGCTGCTTGTGCCAAAGATGATCACCCTGTCAGGTACTGAAAGGTGCTAACCTACGATGAGCTTGTGTTAATGGCAGCTCTTTAGCCCTTGGAACAGCCAGCCCTACAGTCCTAAATGGCTTCCCGGAAAATTCGTTCCCCAACTTCTCCATACTGGGCTGAATGGCCCATATTTCTCCAGATCTTCAGTCTTTCCCCTCTTGAAAAGGGACGGGAAATTTGCTTTCTTCTGTCTTCAGAAACCTATTTGTGATTGCCACGCCCTTTCAAAAGTGATAAAGAACTTGCAGTGACAGCAGACAGCTGTTCCAGCACTATCGAATGCACCCCATCCAGGCTCATATGCTGGATTAAGTGATCCCTAGCTCTGCTAGTTACCCTTTACCATCAGTAATGCTTCAGTTGCACTGACCATTATCAGGCTCCTGGCATACCTGAGAGAAGAATATGGCAGTAAAAACTGAGGCAAAAAGAACACTGAGTACCTCACCTTGTCTATATCCTTTGTCAGTCGCTGTCACCACATTTTATTGTACTACTGTTCTTTCTTCCCTCCCTTTCCAGCTAAAACCAGTAAACTGCCAGAGGGTTTCCACTTGCCATTTCACTGCCTGTACTGCATTGTGATGAATTACCAGAGACAGCACCAGCCACCAGGCAACATACTGACATTGCTTTCTTGAAGAAATACTGTCCCTGGATCTTGAATCCCAGCAAAATTGAAATCATGATATTGGTCTGGTAATAGCTGAACTACCAATTTGGTGTTACAATTTGCAAGCCATGTTACAAGGCCATGGGGAAGAATGATTGATACTGCCAGGTCAAGGAAAATGTGTATCAACAAGCACATTGAGGGTCACCACCATCATTTATGGACACTCTGCAAGGGATAGAGGTGGGCTGAATGGATCATTCTGAATTCATCACATTCTTTTGTCAATATCTATCCTAGAGGACTAAAGGGACCCATAATCCTCTTTGCAGCAACCTCATTTATTATTTTTTTATAGGCCATTTATTTCCAACTCTACTGATTTTAAATTCTTGGCTGTTACAGTATTCCTGGTTCCCCCTGAAGGGCAAGTCTGCTAGAAATATTGTGTCTTAGGGTCATCTTGAAATAGCCTCAACTTTACACAGATGACCTCGGGAAGTTCTGGCTCCCCAAACTACCTTATCCTTCTGTCCAAGGGTTAGTGCTTCTTCCTTGCCCTTTTCATTTACTCCTTATCATCCTGCTCGCCCTCTTCCATGGCACAAACTTATCTTGGTTTCCAAACCTGTGTCTGACATAACAGTTTGGGAGTTTATAACCCTAAAAGACAGTGCTTTGCCCTGGAACTGAACTTTTGCTGTCATTAGCAGCAGCCATAAGTCATACTCATGCCACCATTCCCTGTCCATCAGTTAATTCCTGTTTAAATTCAATCACAGGTTAAAAGTGCATCCTTCAAACAGCCTCTTAGGCATGCCTCTGTTTCTGTAATGCTTGTAGTTGCCTCTGGCCTCTCCTTTCTGTGCTCTGTTGCTATCTTTTTCCAAGCAACAATGAAAATAGCTGCATGTGGTCCTCTTTCAAATTCTTTACAGATTAGCCAGTCCTCCATGTTGCTACTAACTCCAAATATCTGATGAAAATCCCTCCACTAACAGGTTGTTTAGGAAGAAATGCCCTGTTTCTTTGCTCTTCTGAGCCCCAGATGTCAGTTAAATACACGTTGTTTTGCCTGCTTCTGTTCACATAACCTTCTTGGATCTTTGGAGACAATCCTGGAATAAAGCTCTGCTGCATCAAACTCACTCTCAGCAAATGAAATATATATGATGACAATATAGCTGCTTTTTAGTATCATGGGCATTTATCATATCTCATGACTCCCAAGTCTGTAATGGAAAAAAAACCCACAGTATTAAAAATACCAAGCAAAAAATCTCATACAACCCCGAAATGCTTCCACTCTGTCCCTTGGAATAGTTTTTATGGCCTGTTGCTCATACGCCTTGTCCCACATGGGCATTTCTGCTGTCCCTTCAGCTCTGCAAATGCTGAGAATCCAGCAAGGTAACCTATGCCTGGGGAGGCTTCATCTGTTGCTTCAGTGGCTTTGGAGTGCTGTGGCAGTGTCTCAGAAGTGTTGTGTGAGAGCCTGCATGCTGCACTGCCCACAATTAGCTGCACCATGGACCTGAAGTGAATCAAACCCTGTGCTAACAAATATATGTCAGCTGGGGACACTCTTCAGATATCCCATGCCTGACTTATCCTGTGGGGTAGAGCTCAGTTGCATCGTGTCCAGGGATCATATCTGATAGACTGATGTGTCATAGTCCATTGTTATGTTTGTATAAAACATGGGCAAAGCCTTAGGTGAAATAAAACTTTCTGATTAAAGTGATAATACACACTGACTTCCAGAAGTATTTTCAGTTTTGATCAGGTAGGAAAAGAAGTGCATCAGCTGATGATAAACTCATTAACAGTTTGCTAATACTCAAGCCAATGAGATGACAATGTCTGGTTTGCCAGAAAGAAAGCAGCATTTTCAAAGTGGCATGGGAAGTTAATACTCAAGAAAAAGATCCAAAGTGAAGGATCGCTTTCCGTTTAAGAAGTGAAAGCTAAAAATTTTGTGGGAAGATGTGAGAAGATCACTGTGGTTAAAAAGATAATGGTATGGAAAAGGGAAAAGTGTGGTTGCTACTCCCCCTATGGACTGTGGTCAGCATGTCCGACCTCCCCCACACAATACAATCCAAGGGGGACTAAATGGATGATGGAGCAGAGTGGAGCCACCATGCCCAGGCTCTGTCAAAACCCTTGCAGAGGAGAGAACTCAGTGGTACTTTCCAGCTGATAAACCACACAGCAGTCAAAATCAAGGGAGATAAAGGAAGATGTCCTGCTGTTAGATCAGCAACAGTGGCAAAATCTTGGACTGACCCATGTCCCCATCCCATGGTTATCCCAGGTGCTATCCTGAGATATCCACCCCCAAGATATGACCACCACTCACTAGTAAGGTGTATGACTAAAGTCACCCAAGCTCCACCTAAATGTCAAGAACTAGGGTAAAAGTAAGCTAAGAGAGGGAAGTGGGGGAAGACTCCAGGTGGGGATTAGTTCAGGGGCTGAGCCTGTCTTCTCCCCCACAGAGACATCTTTTGGGTAAAGAACTGTGTTCTCTCCATGCTGAGTGATCATCTTGAGCCAGCTTTTACTGGGGATTAGATCTTGTTAGTATATTGCTTTGAATTAGTATTACTTTGAATATATTTTTGCAGTCTCACAATTTCATTTATGAAGAGTGTCATTCTGTAAATCGTTAATGTGAGTCCTTCAAGGATGCTGGCCATCACTGGCAGTGGGTAAAGGTGTGGAGACCGAGGAAGGGTTTCTCTGTTTGGTGTGTGACCCTGAACAAGTCAGCCTCTGATCTAGTGAACTGCTCGGTGAAGGGTCCCCCTAACGGGATGCTGACAGGCTGGTCGGGCACAGGGGTCTGAGCTTTCCTGGGTCTTGGCTTTCCTTGACTAATCAAACACAAAGGGTTTGAGTAAATCTCTCTTCTTTTCATGTGATAGAAAAGAAATTTGATTTTAAATGCATCCTTAAAATGTGTTTAAATGAACATATTATGAAAGGTAACATTCTTTCCTGAGCAAGATCCCCTTCCATGACCTCACCCTGAGGATGTTTTCAGGTTTTTCAAGACTGAATACTCTGTCAAGAGGATGTGAATTTCTACAGTCTCAGCTGCCTCATAATGGTGAGAAGAAACTTTAGAGCCAACATAAATAATGACTAAAGATCTGCATGCGTTTTCTGTTTCCTTTTGGCACTTCGACTTCAGAAAATTCTGCAAGCACCTATTTTAAATTCCGTAAGCAAACATTTTTTTGCATTTTAGTTTAGGCTTCGATTAAGGCTGATTTCAAGGTAAATAGCTAATGACTTAATCCTATTGGTGCAGCTAACCTTAGAACCATTTTAGTGTAATATTCTTGCAATACCCAGCATCCTGTACATTTTTTTACCATTTTGGAGCTTGTCAGATAGAGATTTAAGTTGAAGAAACATTGTCTGGTGACTTGAGCTAGTGAGGAAAGCAGCAGAATAGTGGAGGAGAATATTTAACCTAAGAATTCTGCCAGTTTCGGTGTCAAAGTATTTCCTAATACTGAGTGAAAAGACTTTTTTAAATGTTGAGTTTCCTGATGTGAAAAGCATGCAGCATTATGAGAAGCAGTAGGAAAATGGTCTGTTCTAACTATTTGAACTCTTGCTGAGGTATCTTTTCTCCTTTGTCCTCCCTGGTATAGCTAAAACTAACATCTCTATTGAGCTTAAAGAACCAGTTCAATCAACTATTGAACACAGAGTGTTTGTTGCCTGGGGAAATGAATAATTAATGTAGCCTCACTAATCTGATATCAAAGGGAAGGAAATGTAATAGCAAATAGGCCTATGTGTAAGGGGAAGGAAAAGAAAATAGCAACATCCTATCAGCTCTGCTTAAGTGGTTCACGCACATGAACTTGAGCTGAGGGTGCAAACTGAAATGCTTAGTGAAAATAGGCTGACTGAAAAACCAGCATAATTTCTTTTGCTGGGAAGAAAAGTGCGATGAAGGAAGAAAAGGTTTCTGAGCCTGTTCAAAAGAAAACAAGGAAGGTATTTTCAGCTGAAGATTTTGGACTTAGAGATGAAATCACTGCTGCTAAGCTTGGCTATTCTCTAAGGTAATGAAAGATTCAGGCTGCTTGTATTTCTGTAACTTCTTCAGTATATCCTGCCTCTGAATGTAACTTAGCCAAATCTAGAGGTAGAAAGCAATTTCATTTTCTGTTCACTGTCAGAATATTTGTTTTTAATGGTTCTTTCTCTATTAAATGGTAAGAATGTGTTGAGGGGATGGTGGGAGGGATATATTCTGAAGATATTCCTAGAAGCTTGGTTAAATTTTTGAAAGGAGATGCTGTAGTCCAAATGTTCAAAATTGTTTTAGAGCCAGTACAATTCACAGAGAAAGTGTGGAAAAAGAAGGGTAAAAAAGGAAACAGGAGCTGGTGAACAGGAAGTGTAACCACAAGAACTCTTCTTGAGATCGTTGAGGTCCCCAGAAGCTGCAGTGAAATTTATGCAAGTTTCTGTTTTACGAAACAACTGAAAAACTTAGCTTGCAATCAGAAGCGTGGAAAGGATGGGGAACTCACCGTATAGTGGGAAGAATGCTCTAGGGGACTGTATATAATTTTTCTTATCTTTCTGTGTATATTTTAAAGCCTTTTCTCCATGAGAAGGTTGCACCAGTCTGTTTAGGTATGCAGTTTATATAAATATGATAGACATTCCTAATTAAGCTGAAACCGATTTCTTTTCTCTTTAATTCAGGACAATGAAAAACTTGCATAAGCTAAACCAAGGAAGAAGGTCTACACAAGAACCTACATTTGTTAAACAAGATTGGTTTAAAACCTCCTTTAAATTAAATGACTGTATTTTTCTGTTGTGAAGAAGGCTTCCTGCATGTGTATGGTTTGCATCAGAGGCAAACCTGATACATGTATTTCACTGCTGTTGAGAGACAACTGAGGATTCACCATTTTTCAGAGAAGTACTTTGAAAAAGAAGCTGGAAATAAGAAAATGTATCTGGCTCATAAAAACAACGACAACAAAAAAAAAGTCAAATACCAACACATCAAACAAACAGGAAATTCCATGTACAGCACAAAATCAGACCACAAAATCAGAAATTAAATACATTGAAAGACAGAAGGGCCTGTCCACCACACAGCTTTAAGGAAAGCAGGATCATTCGTAGTCAGAGAAGCATCACATTTAGCTTGGTGAAGGAGCCAGCTGACAAATTCAGAGAATTTAAAGCATGTCATGTTTAGCACTCTGAAAGGTGAAAGAAGAGTTAGTGACATGTCTTTGTTTTTAACAGATTGAAGCTAAGTCAGAAAGGCTGCTGTGTTTGCACCTCATAGGCAAAGAGCACAGGCAAAGTCATGTTCATTCCTGCTCTGTTCAGCACATAAGAGAAATGCAATCTGGACTTCAAAAAGATCCGTGTCGCATTGTGCTGCGAGGTGGGTGGACCACTGGAAATCTGTTGTGGGAGAAGGAAACTGAACTCCTTTCTCAATAGGCTGACATGGAGATTTTCTCTTCTCCAGTGGTTCATATATCTTTGTGAAAGCATAGTAAGCAGTGGAAGGGAGTCTGTGTAGAAGACAGACTGTTCAGATCTAGGAAATAAAGCAAAATACAGAATTTGAGAAGAAATAAATGGGAAATTTTGCAATATTTTTAATGAAAAATTTCCTCCTTTTACAACCATCTGTATGTTGCAATGCAGTGACCATGAGAGAAATATGAAAAGATAAAGTATATGGGGTTCTTTCAATAACACAGAATGGCAGTGAAGGGAGAAAAGCAATTCTGATAATAAATGTAAGCTAGGGAAAGAAAGAAGGCATAGCTGAGAAATAAGAGAATCCATGGACTAAAAATACCTAGTGGTAGTAGTAGGAGACCATTACATGGCTGACTGCAGACTAATTGCATTTGTTCAGTCATTGTGAAAATGGATACAGATGGGATGCACAAGTTTGGAAATATCTTACTGCTAAAGAGAAAATAAAGCAAATGTTATGTGATAAGCCATTACCTAAGATGATGTTGGAGAGAACTCGGAAGATCATATGACTAAAGTATTCTTTTCTGCTTTAGCAGCTCTTTTAATTAAATTTACTAGTTCTTTTTTCTCGACCAAAAGAAATGGAGGATGGTGATTGGGTGAGAAAAAGGAGGAGGCCGATCTTAGCTTGTGAGATAGGTTTTTGCAGTCTGCAACTGAGTAAAGCTTCCTTGCTTGAAACTGAACTTAGTTTTGTTAAAGTGTTAGAATTAGTTGTAGAGATTCGGTGGCTCAATGACTGTTTTGCATTTTCTTCACTGCTGTGGTACTGCAAGTTCTTAGTGGGATGCCTTTGGAGGCACAATCCAGATTTTACAAGATTTTTCTAAGTAGAAACAGCTGGGGAAACAGCTGATATCAAAGTTAACAATTCCTCAGAGGTCTGAATACATTCCAGATTAAAAAGGAGGAAAAGAAAATCCCAGACCCATCTTTTGTATCTGATTTTCATATACTGATTGTACAGCTAGTGGCAACTGAGACTCACAGCGGTTATTCCTGACTGCTCTGATTTTATTAAATGGTTCCTGTAAAGTAATTTTGAGTCCCAGCAAAGCTTGTATTGGTCAGAGAGAAAGCATAAAGTATAAAACCTCTGTCTCCAGCTGCATAAACAGCACAGTGGAGTCCTACTTAGTTCTCAAAATAGTAGGAGATGGCTGATGTATGCCAGGGAGGAAATCTGCCTTGCCAGTTAGTGTCCATCATTTCCCACAGTTCAGACAGATTTACCGCTCAGAGACACCGGGCAGCCTTTGGGCCAGATGGCTGGCACGTCATTCTCCGCAGCTGAGGAAGGACACGTGGTACCCTTCACTGGAGGAATCATGAGATGTACAGGGCACTGTGTTTCTCTGAGCAGGGTGACTGCGACATTTAGCGTGAGTCTCTCAGAAAGCTACTTCACTTTTCATCGCTGCACCACAGGTAAATCAGCTTTACTGCATGCACTTTTCTCTTTATTTGTCTCTTAAAACACCCTGACACAAGACTAGTACATGTTTTTTTGCAAAATGCTTTGAGGCTGCTGGATGAAAGCAGAAAGAAAATGCAAAAGACATTTTGTGAATAGATTTAAGTCTGAAGATTAAAATACTTCTGCGTGGTGAGCAACTCTGAGGTATTTATGGTACTTCTTTAGGCTCTCTCAATTACCCAAATAAAGAGGAAGTGCAGGCCCTTGAGCTCTGGTAATTTAGCACAAATTTTCATTCATGTTGACTAAATTGCTACAAACTTACACAACCACATTAAGCCTGAAGAACAGGAAAAAGCAGCAGGAAGGACCTGTTAGAAAAGACCTTATGGCCTTTGGAAAAAATCCTAGAAAACTATAGAAAATATTAAAATTACACCACAGAAACTCAGCAAATTGAATTGTCAAGGGGAAAAAGAGCTTGTGAAGACAGGAACAATAGGGAGGGGAGACAGAGCCAGTGATAGTAGTTTCAATGTTATTTAGAAGAAAGAGGAGGTCAGGCAGAGCAGTATACACCAAAGAATTGTGTCTGGAACTTCACAAATCAGAAGGAAAAACTCCCTCACTTGCTATCAATAATCCACATTTCTCACATTTAGCTGACAGCAACAGGGAAGACTGAAAAAGCACTCCTGCCGGTGCATAACTAAGAAAGTTTAGAGAGCATTGCTATGCACTCTGAGAAAGATGGATATTAAATATTTAAATCAATTTAAATGCAACTGTTCTGTTCTAAGTCAGAGAAAATCCTCAAGTGCATCAAAGATGCGTGAGGGTTTTGGTAGCAGGCTTTCCAAGGAAAGGACCTGAAAAGCAATTACCTGAGATGTAATACCTAAGCATCTGTCAGCCATGTCTGAGAACCAGGTGCTTAAGCTGGTATGACAAAGCTGTTTTCCAAATATGTGAGTTGTGGCTGCAAAGGAGAGGCTCTAATTAGTATTCACTGATGTGTGTCCTATGGACTCCCAGCCTCGAAGGCATTTGTGTGTTCCACCATCTGAGCCTACAAAAGGCTAAGCAGACATGCCTATAACAGGTACATTTCTAACAGTGACTGTAAAACCATGGCTTGTCAGGCCAAACAAGAGCCAAACTTCCTGGCTGGAAGCAGGACAGCAGCTGTGTGGATGGCATATGTGCTTACAAGTCTGGTTCTCTGCACCTTGATATCAGAGGTGGCCCTAAGCAAGTCACTTAAAAATAATAATTTGAAGAGAATCAGTTGTATGCCATATTGCCTAGTGTCAGAGCTCTGAAGTTTGGCGTATGCAGTTTGACGCATTCACCTGAGTGGAAGCTCTTGCTAGGAAACAGAAATCAAAGATCCCATTTCCTCTGAAGAAATACGTGGAAGATTCAAAGTCACATCAGTGGTTTTCTAAGAGAATATTGTCAACAATGAACAGATCATTATCCCAGTGGAAGGGAGTAGGAGAGACTGCTCCTGCTGGGACATGCCTCTTGGCTATACTGGCTGGACCACACTTGACCTAAGGATCCATGTTATATTTAGAGACAGTTGTTCACCTGCAACTCTGTCTCTACCAACACATTAAACAGGGCTAAAGAGTCTTCTGTGGCCGTGAACTTTGTAGACCTGGCCTGGCTGGCTTGACCTGTGTACATCCATGACATAGCAACTAGCCTTAAGTCTCCTCCATGGGGTTTTTCTGTGAGTCCAGGATGTAAATACCAGGTTTCTGCCTACCTTTTAGTTCATAGTGTCCAAGGCAATGAGAATGCTCTAAGACAGATGGTTTTTGCTGAAACAGAAGCCATGTGTTGCATGCATTATGATGTGGTATGACAGTGTATCAAAAATGGGTTTGATTGCACAGTCCCCTGCAAGTGCACTGAAGGACAGTGCAGGTCAAAAAAATGTGGTACAGTCTTGTCTATTCTGTCTGGTGCTCTTGGTCTTTGGTTCAGCTGTCTCAGAGGCTGTGGTTAGGTGTGGGCAAACCTGTGTTAGGGACCATGCTAGCAGTGTGGCACAGAGTCAGGCAGCCACAGAGTGTTCTTGAACGGGCCTCCAAATCTTGTTCTAGCAAGGTGCACAAGCACAGTCAAAAAAGGATCAATTCATGTACAAGAGCAAAACTTCAAGCATCTAAGCAGCTTGACTGCTGGAAACAAAAATGCTCAATTGAATAAAAAGGAGCTTTTAAGAATCAGGTGCTTAAATTGTTTTCTGGCCTTTGTCTGCCTCAGCTTATCAGCAGGGAGGGTAATCACATGCCCCTCTGCTCAGTGTTATGAAGATGAATAACGTAACAATTTTACAGGATTCTAATAAAAGAATGATGAGGGCCAAACAAGGACTTCAAGTAGTTTGGCCATGAGAACAGAAATCCAGTTTGAGCGCAGTAACATCCTTCAGTGTTGCAGACTCTCTCAGCTCTGTCAACTACAATTAACTGCACTATTGTGAATTGGCCATAGTATTGTGTTGAAATTTTCCAATTCCAGATACCTCTGTATCCATTTGAATAACCACTGAAGCAGTAGTATGTGCCTAAGCCAGATTCCTCTGCTCTGCACTGTTGATGAGGATACCAAAAACTGATATATGTAATTATTCTTGCACTCCCTCTTTTCATCCGAATCTCCAACATTACTCACCAAAGTCCTCAAATACAGCATGTCAGCCTCCAAGGTGCACTGAAATCCCAGGTGGGTTGGGCTCTCTCTGTTTCATGCTATAAGCTGCACCACAGCATTATGAAGTGGAACCCCGTTCAGCCTACAGAAACTGGAGATTCATTGCAAGGTAATGTGTCCTTCCCTGGCTAGGCTTAGTTCATGCGATTGTATCCTGCATAGAAATCTCTCTGATGCCAGCATTTGACTTCTGTCAGAAATCCCAATTAGTTGTTTTTCCCTCTCTAGATCAGAGGAAATATTTTAGATGTCCTTTAGTGTGTTGCTTTTGCAGTGCCTTGAAATCTTCTGAGTTTTATGGATCCCTTCTCCTTCAGGCTTTGGTGCAGTTTATGTCATCTGTTACTGCTTCCTACCACCATTCCCTGTGAAGGACACGCTGTAGAAGAACTCGGTCTTTTGCCCCAGCACATAGCATGGAAACCCCTCTCCTATGAGAACAGGCTGAGGGATCTGGGTCTGTTCAGCCTGGAGAAGAGAAGGCTCCAGGGAGGCCTTAGAGCACCTTCCAGTACCTAAAGGGCCTGTAAGAAAGATAGGGAAAAACTTTTTAGTAAGGCCTGTTGTGATTGGATGAGGGGTAATGATTTTAAACTAAAAGAGGGTTGGCCTAAACTAGATATAAGGAAAATATTTTTTACCATGAGGGTGACAAAACAGTGGAGCAGGTTGTCTGGAGAAGTGGTAGATGCCCTATCCTTGGAAATATTCAAGGCCAGGGCTCTGAGCAACCTGATCTACTTAAAGAAGTCTCTCCTCATTGCAGGGGATTTGGACTAGATGACCTTTAAAGGTCCCTTCCAACCCAAACTATTAAGGGTTAATAACTTCAATGTTTGAACTACAGTTAGTGGACTGGATTGCAGGGAAGTGGGAATTCTGGTTTTGAGAGCTACATGCTCATTTCCAAGATGCTGTACAGTTTGCTTGATTTCTATGAGTACTCTGTACTGTTCCCTGGGCACCTTGGGCCTGTTAGGAAGAACACTGCCAGCAGGTTGATTAAGATCATCCTTTCCTTCTGCTCAGCACTAGTGAGGCTGTGTCTGGAGTGCTGGGCTTCCCAGTACAAGAAAGGCATTGGCGTACTGGGGCAAGAGTGAAGAGCCACAAAGATGATGAAGGGACTGGAGCATGTCTCACATGGTGAAAGGGTGAGAGAACAGGTACTGTTCAATCTGAAGAGGAGAAGGCTCAGAGAGGATGTAGATGAAATGGAGCCAGACTTTTCTCAGTGGTGCCCAGCGACAGGTCAAGAGGCAATGGGCAGAAAATGACACACAGGAAATTCTACTTAAACATGACAAGAACACTCCTTTTAATGTGAAGCTGAGTGAGCACTGGAACAGGTAGTCCAGAAAGGTTGTGGAGTGCCCATCCATGGGCATATCTGGACATGACCCCGAGTAACTTGCTGTAGGTGACTCTGTTTTGAGCAGAAGGTTTGGACTAGACAGTCTTCAGAGTTCCTTCCAGTTTCAGTGATTGTCTGGTTCTGTGATTCTGTTTTATCTATTTCCAAGGTATGACAGGGACACTACAAGAGAGGATGAAGGCTGTGAAGTGCTTAAATACTTCAGTAATAGTGTGAAAAATTACCTATAAAGCCATATTTTGAAAATATAATTTTCCCTGGAGAATACTGAAGAAAGAAAAGGCTGGTGATGTCTTCCTTCATGCCTAAATACATTGCTCTCTAAACCCTGTGCAGTTTCAGGTGTTTTAAGTACAGTCATTTGCTATGTGCTCAATTACAGAGATATAGTTCAGGCTGCCCAGGCACATTTAAGAGCTGTATCAGGGACTTAAAATGAGTCAATGTTGTAACTAAGAGTTTTCCATCTTTGTTTTTGTCTTGTTTTAGCAATCATATTGCAGGCTGCACTGCCTAGATTCAGTTCTGGTACAAATGGAATTTATTTATTCCTTTATTTATTGTAAGAGGAAATTGACTTTGGTATGTGTGATAAATAGCACAATAGAAATATTCCACAGCTGGAAAGGCCTAATGTTAAGTTACATTGTTCCATTGTTTTCCTCTCATGGTATATTTAATCGTTGCCAAGCATTCTGGTACATTTCTGTAATGCCATGGCAGATTCTCAGCGGAATGGAGTTTTTATCTATCATGTTAATGAATGGTTTAATAATACAGTAAGAAAGACTACTCACATAAAATGCTTTAATGATGGATGTCAGAACAGCTTCTAGAATGGATTTATTTTAACAAAGGCAAATGTGCTTCTTCAGGCATCTGTGGGATTGCTACTAATAAAAAGAAGAAACGTCATTAAATTGGTAACATCATGTGCCTACACTTTTATCATCCTTACTTTTTCTTTTATTATGGTTTACTAGATGTTTTTGAAACATAAATTGTAAAATATTTTTGTCACATTTATCAGTGGAGTTGAAGAACCTGTGTTCGTTGCAGTGTTCCCCACAGCATGTTCCTCTTGTAGCATGTCTTTAAATACATCTAAGCCACACACACACAGAAGTTAGAAGACTGCCACTCTTTCTATTAAATTGATGTTCCCTGGGAATAATCAATAGCAAATGATGATGCTATAAAAAATGCAATCACTATTCTGTATTTGAGAGAGTGTTATAAGCATTTTTTCCTCTTTGTTTGACTAGCAAGTCATGGCTGCATTTTGAATTTAAGGTGGAATAAAGTCTCCACCAGGCAATTCAGATTATTACCCTAAAGCATTAAGCATCAAACCTTTATTACTCTAAAGTACTAAGCACCAAACCTTTATTCCTATTGTTTCTGGAAAGATATAATTAAAAAAGTTATGTTAACTTTTTCTGATACCAGGAACAGAAACAAGACAGATGTGGAAAGGAGAAGTCCTGAGTAAAAGTAGAAAAAGAAGGACAGAACAGATTTCTTTACAATACTGAAACTCCTTAGATTATAAAATAGCAACTCTTGTTGAATGTTTTCTCCTGTAATGTCATACATTAAAATCATGTAGAAAACGGTTTTAATTAGCAGTCAATACCTGCAAAATGTCTTTTGCTTTCTGAAGTAGAAAAAAAGTTGTAAATTACATGTACCTTGTATAAAAATATATCCATGCTTTGCATGTCTTGTGTGCATCCTAGGTAATGCACTGGGGAGATAATCTTTCCTCCTTGCATGAAACTCTCATTTAGGAGCATAGTAAACCTCAGATTAAATTATTTACTCAGTCTCTCTGTGTTTTTGCTTCATAGGAACCATAGAGTTGCAAGCTTATATTAAATATATTTCAATTCAGGTTGGAAACCCTGTCAGTGGCCAGCATTTGGTGCATCAAAAGAGACCAGCAAACAAACAAACCAAAATCTGATTGCCTACTACTAAACATCTGAAGGAGAAATTTCGTCTTCACTCTTGCTAAGGTCATTATTAGACCTGAAGCAAGTGACATGAGTGCTCCTGTACCTAACATTTGTGTCCTGTTTTTGTCCAAAAGGAATTTTTGGAAGCAGGTAAAAGAATTATCTAATGTAGTATATACATATAATATGTGTACAAAGGGACACATATCAATTAAATTTGTATTTGTATATGTATAAATATGTAGATATAGCAAGTAAAACACAAGCAGAATATGATACAATTTTAGTCAGGCATAAGACATTATTCTGAGAAATTTTCCAAATTGTTCGTTCCATTGATGAAAATAACATTTAAAGGTCAATTGCAAATTGTTTTTAAAGTATTCTTTTTCTGTGTTTTTTGCCCTGACAGCGGTACTCTAAAGCTTTGACAAATTTCCAGGGGAATTAATGTCTGCAAATGTGACTGATAATTGAATAACACAATTTTATTTCCTAATGGTACTACTAAATCTAATTGGCACAATGCACTTTCCTGAAAGCTTTGTGTCTTTAAGAACTGACTCTTCTTTCTTCAATTCTATAAAAAATATATAATTAGTGCTCATTATTGCACAAGTTATGATTTGTCCTTTTTCCTACCACTCTAGAAAGCTGGAAAAAGATGTTAACAGGATTTAGATATCTAAGAACAACATTGCGACCAACATTACAAAGTTACCTTTTTTTTTTTTTTTTTTTTTTTTTTTTTTTTTTAAAATTTTTTTTTATTTTTTTTTTTTTTTAATACATTACTCACGGATTTGTGCTTATGAGCAAACTTAGAAGTGCCCGAGTCATTTCAGGGCAAAGCGTCTCCAAACCTATTCATGCATAATCTCGGGCAGCAGTCATTAGACAGGTACTTGGCCACCTATTTTGCCAGAGGGATCCTGTCACAGGCACTGCCTAAGTGTCTTAAATGGCTGATTATCCACTCTGAGGTTAGCGATGGCTGCCGTTCTCCTCCACTTCCACTCGCCTCTCCTCCTCTGCTCTGTGGGTAGTGCATTTGGCTCAGCAATCTGAATTTAAGTCCTTGCTTTTGCTTTCCAGAAGCTGGTTTTAGGAATGGAGCTTTGGTGAGACATACATTGTACGATTTGCACCTTTTTGGTATTTAAAGGTTCTCCAAACTGCCCTGTAATTGGTTGAATAAATTAAGCATTTCATCTTGGAAAATGGAAATTTTTAATAGGTTTTTTGATTTCCTGCGTTTGGTATTTCATGTATCCAGAAACCCTGAGGCTTCTGTCATCCAAACAGGTTCCCTGAGAGCAGGAATTACTCCCACTTTACTATGCTGATCTACAAATGCTGTTTTCCTTGGGAAGGTCATTTTCCATAACATTTCAAGCCTGGAGCTCCCAGCTAAAAATAGCAACAGGGAGCCCAGACATGCCAGTCATTTTTGCAAGGCAGCTTCTTAATAATAGACCAGCTGCAGGAGGCACAAGTATCTGCAGAGCAAACCTGTCTGCATCCTCTAGGGAAGAATGGAAAGGGAAGACTAGAGGGCTGTGTCAGACTTGAGGGAGGAGCAAGGTCCTAAAAGAAGTCCATATGGGATAATTGTGGTACAAACCAAAAGCCTCTGGAGGTACAGGAAAGGTCAGCTGGTGGCAAACAAAGAAGGGTAGTGGTTGCTGCTTGGCACCTTAGGAAGCATCAGAAAAATGAGCTGATTGCAAGTTCGTACAAACACATGGAGGCAATTTTCCATGCATCCTGTAGCTCACCTTCTAGATGCCTTTTCCTTAGATGGTGTGAATGCTGGAAGTTTCTGTGAGTTAAGGGTCAGCTAGACAATTCTGTGGGGAAGAAAATTAACTCAAAATTATCAAGTACTACGTCACCACATCTGTCCCAGGTGATCACCGAGTCACAAGTTCTGGAATGCTGGGAGAGAATTCGCTGAAACAGAGTATATTTTTGCAATCAGCATCTTGATATAGGCATATATGTAGAATCAATAATTTATTGCTAGCCTAGCTAATGTTTTAACAGTCTACTTTAACAGTCTACTGTGAAAAATATATCATTTATCCTCATTAATAATGCAGTTAAAATTGTTATGCAAGAAAATTATTGATACCTATGCATTTTCTCTGGTGTTATGTTCACCCTTCTGATGTCCCTCTGGGTGTCAACATTCAGACTCGAGTCTTCCTCAAGATGAATGGTGAGAGTCAGAACAAATCATCAGTATCCTCAGGTCTCAGTTGGGCACAGTAATGCTGGTGTCCCTCTTTCAGTCCTGGAGTTTTCCTATCACAACCTGCCTCCTCCTTTCTGCTTCCCAGCCACATGGTGCTCCCTCCCCCACCCCCACTGCTGCAGGGGGCCTATTTGTCCCACAGTGACCCCACAGTAGGGGTGCCAGCCCCCTGTTCTCAGAGTGAAATCAGAGCAGGCACGTGGCCATCAAACAATTGATGCTATGGTTAAAAACAGCTCATGCCAAGGCAGGACACACATATCCTGAGACCCTGCACTGCCAGCTCTAAAGCACAAGCCTCTGGCCATTTGTTTGATGGCAAACCCAAAATTTAGTGAGTTGCAATATGTTCATCCTGTTTTGATAAGTTTTTCCCAGTTTTGGTCATTGTCACATACAGGACAGATTGTTGGACTTCTGGATCAACCAAGTACAGCTCCTTTTACTTGCCAATGCAAGATTCTTTCAAGGGGGAAGGAGTCATGAAGGGGCAATCAGATCTAGAAAACTCACACCAGATCCTTTTGTTTCTCCATCCCTAGTCAATAGTTATTTTACAGGTCACTTCTAGTCACTCCTGAGTCTCTGCTAGTCTCCCCCCAGAAAGGTAATTTTTCTATGAAAAAATGATTTTATTTCCTCAGAACAGCTACAAAATAAGTTTTCATTTCCTCTTTGGACAGAAAGGTTCGAGCACGTCTATACATATACGTTTAAGGCCCCATAATCCAAGGGGAAATGATCAGTGATCTGCTGCATCACTTAGAAATACAGAGGTCTATAGGGCCAGATGGAATCCACTCAAGGGTACTGAGGGAGCTGGTGGAAGGGCTCACCAAGACACTTTTCATCATTTACCAGCAGTCCTGGCTGATTGGGAAGGTCCCAGATGACTGGAGGTTAGAAAATGTGACACCCATCTACAAGAAGTGTCGGAAGGAGGATCTGGGGAACTACAGGCCTGTCAGCCTGACCCTGGTGCAGGGAAATGTCATGGAGCAGGTCATCTTGAGTGCCATCACGTGGCCTGTACAGGACAACCTGGGGATCAGGCCCAGCCAGTGTGGGTTTAGGAAAGGCAGGTCCTGCTTGACCAATGTGATCTCCTTCTATGGCAAAGTGATGTGCTTAATGGATGAGGGGAAAACTGTTGGTGTTTTCTACCTGAACTTTGGTACTTTGACACCATTTCCCTCAGCATTCTCCTGCACAAAATGCCTGCTCATGGCTTGGATGTGCACTCTTCACTGGGTAAAAAATTGGCTGGATGGCCACTAGAGAGCGGTGGTGAATGGAGTTAAATCAGGTTGTCAGTCAGGCACTAGTGGTGTTCCCCAGGACTGTGTTACAGCCAGACCTATTTAATATCTTTATAAATGACCTGGATGAGGGGATTGAGTGCACCCTCCATCAGTTCTCAGATGACACCAAGCTGGGCTGAAGTGTTGATCTGCTGGAGGGTGTCCAGAGAAGGGCAACAAGGCTGGTGAAGGGTCTGGAACACAATCTGATGAAGAGTGGCTGAGGGAGCTGGGGTTTTTTAGCCTGGAGAAATGGAGGCTCCGGGGTGACCTTATTGGGCTCTACAACTCCCTGAAAGGAGGGTGGAGTGACATGTGGGTCAGCCTCTTCTCACAAGTAACAAGTGACAGGATGAGAGGAAACTGCCTCAAGTTGCACCAGGGAAGATTTAGATTGCATGTTAGGGAAAATTTATTCACTGAAAAGATGATTGGGTAATGGAAAAGGCTGCCCAGGGAAGTGGTGGAGTCACCATCCCTGGAGATATTTAAAAGACATGTCTTTTAGGGACATGGTTTTGCAGTGGACTTAGCAGTGCTGGATTAATGATTGGACTCAATGATCTATAAGGTCTTTTTCCAACCTAAACTATTCTACCATTTTATGACTATTTCTGCAAAGCCTCAAGCCAGCTCTGCTTCAGGTTAGAAGTGTGGGATATACATTATATCTTTACTCAACAGTCATCATTTATTCTAATCAAGCAAACTCCCTCAGAAATCAATGAATTGAAAGCTTTGGAATTTGCAATAGTTGCAATAAAAATTTTGGTTAGTAAATAAGTTTCCAGGCCATCCACAGTTTTCATAAAAGTTGTGTCTTTCCTTGCTGTTCTAAACTTGCAGAAATGTTTCCTGTGGTACAGATGAACATATGTCAAGACTACAGCCTGCCACATAAGTTCATCAATAAAACTTTCAGAACACACAATTTAGTAGTGCAAGAAATTAGAGAAGGTAGAGAAGGGGCATCTGCCTCCTCCAATGTGCAGGACAAATCACCAGATCATGGTGAAAAATGCTTCTACAAGACCTTGTTCAAGATTGTCAGTGCTCCAACTTTGTTCCTATTTAGTGTCTTTTGTCGTTTTGTCTTTACTCAATCAGCACAGTATGTCAAATTCTCTAGGTGTAGAGAGAGGTCTACTGCCACATGTCCACTACTGTTCCTGCATGGCTCCCAGGAATCTAAGCCATAAACAACATGATGCTGCTTTGGTAATGTGCTTTAACTTCAATAGTTGGCTACATTTTTCTGCAATCTTTGCTATCCTTATTTAAAATCAAATTTAAATTAGAAGTGAGGGAAAAGAATGACTCAACTTTTTAGTTATTCCTGTACTGTTGTCTAGAGTTATGCTGCCAGACTCAGATCAATAACCACATCTGACAACTTCAAGTGAAGGTTTGCTCTTGACTAAGGGGAAATAAAATGAATGTTGGTGTAGAAGTTTATTTGTAGAATGACCATTTTTCTCTATTACCCTGTATAGAGGTGTCACAGAGACAGACTGCATAGAAGACTCTGAAGAGTACTAAAAAGGCCACAAAGTGACAAAGTGCTTATTTATAGAGAGTTGAAATATTTCCCAGAGGTCTATCTTTACTGCAGCACCCTTTTTATCCCAATGTAAATGGACTCTGTTTTTAAAGGCAGAAGCCACTAATATGCGTTTAAGTGATCTTCATGACTTCTCACAGCAGAAAATATCTTTTTTGTTTGTTTGTTTTGTTTTTAGCCGCAGACAAATATCTTTTAATTTCAGCACACAGTGTGAGCAGAAGAAAGGCTCAGGGGCAGGGGTGCACCTGGCAGAAAGGACAGAATTTTGCTTTAGTGATTAAAATTATACCCTATATTTAACAGTACTGAGCAAAGCTCAGCAGTGAACTTCCATAAGAACAAAACTCCTTACTCTGTCTAAATAATTTCCCAGTCTACAAAGGGTGTAGAGAAATTGAAGTAGAATCAGTAGTGGTCTTTAGATTTTTTTCTTACTGTTAATATGTAAATTTTGCACAATAGTATTCCAACAAGTCCTGCATTTTGCTAACTACAAGACATAGGAATACTACAATTACTATTGCTCCCACTATTCAAGTGTTTTAACTGTTGACAAATGAAAAGAGTAATCCATACCCGCCACAGGGCTAGTTTTGCACTGAAGAGAAGTGGTTAGGTTAAGGAGACGCTCGATGCATCTCTGGAATCAACATCTTCCTAAATGTTTTGAAAGAGCAAACACAGATGCATTTCTTTTAACCAATTTTTATGTTTGCTGAAAGCCATATATATTTTTATTTTTGTTAAAAGCATTTATAGTTTTCCAGTAGTTACTTGCTGTTTGTATAAACATTAATGTTTAAAATCTCTTCCTTATTTCCAATGCATCTACATAAAAATTTTTTTAGAGCAAGTCCAATTTGTTAAATTTCCTGCTTTTCCCATTCAACATGGTGAGAACCAGCTACTTTTATCAGGCACTCTGCTTGGTAACTGAGAAAAGCCATTCCTATATCAGGAAGCAGGCAAGAATTCTTTCTTCTTTTGAGGTTATTTAAAAAACAATTTATTTTTCAATCACATGCAGGCACTCAAGGTAGAGTGAGGCTCCACTTTGTGGGAAGGCTTATGAAGCAGAAATACATCCTATATCCTAAAAATATTTCTAGTCTAATGCTTTAGCCACATTGGGATTTATGTTTCTACTTCAGGAGGGCCCTAATGTCAAGCAGATGGAGAAGTGCTTGCAGGATTGGACAACGCTAAGGTAAGAGCCAAAAAAAAGCATAATGATCAACAGAGAGGTGGAGAAGACAGGCAGAACAAAACTGTAAGCATGCGGTAAAAAAAAAACATCTGTGAGAAGTAAGATGATTGGGTTTTATTTTCTTTCAATTGAAAAATACCAAACATGACCTATAGAAAATGCTACAAGGAAAAATAAAACATTATTAATGAAAGACATATTTCTGCTATGAGTTTTACCAAAAGTTGTTATAAATACCTGTCCTTCCTCTAACATAATTCATATTTTTATTTTCTACAGTCTTGGCAGGTACATAAAGCAAATCACAACCACACTGAAACTTTATCCATTCCGGAAACGTTTTGCAAAACAGATGACATTGGACATGCCCTAGCTAAAAGACATCCAGTTCAATGTTTGCAGCATGTTCCAATATTTGATGCAGTCCAACTGGAAATAAACGAGATGCTGATTCTCCATCTAAAGAATAGATTCACATCAGGAGAAAACACTTCTGTCGATAATGTCTCACTTTTGCTTACCTGTGGTAGAGAAAATTGAGTTCAATCTGGAACTGATGCTAGAAAGGTCTGTTGGAATTACGAGAAAAGGAGAGGCTAACACACAGAAGATTATTCAAAGAGCCTTCTTAGGAAAAGGAGTATGAATGTTGTCTAAAAACTTCTGGGTTCAGCATATATTATCAGGAGGGAAGAAGAACTACTTAAAGTATCGGACATGTAGGAGATGTATTCACTGGAGCACTTGACCAGGATTCAAAAGACTTAGCTTCAACTGCATCCCAGCACAATCTGGATAGTGACCTGCATGTTTTTCTGCCTAAGCAGGTAGTCAAATCATTATGTTAGAGGCAGGTTTATTCTCTCTCTAGTAGTTCTACATGAAGTAGACCTAGTGTAACAGAAGAAACAGAATCTGCTTCACAGTGTTTTAAACCAGAATGCTGCAGCCTGGTTTCTTCCAATCTGTGGCATGCCCAAAAAATGTAGTACGCCCATCTTCTTCCCAGGAAAAAGGTGCAAAAATGTTGCTATAGCAAAATATATTCTTTTACACAGCCCTCATTTCCAATGCAGCACACTTTGTTTTGGTAAGGCTTGTACTTCTTTTGGGATTTCTGGAGCCAGATGGTCAAAACATTTTCCTTCATAAGAGGTATATCAAGAGAAAGCTGAACCAGAAGATCCCACTTTTTTTTCCTTTTTTCTTTTTTTTTCTTTTTCTTTTGTTTTTTTTTTTTTTCTTCCTTTTTTGTTAGGTAAGCTATCTGCCTGGCAGAGCCAGCCTGCTGTCGTGTGGATTCCTTTGGCATGTATCTGTCTGTCTCCATGGATTATACAGAGAAACCAAGCCTGAAAAAACTTCTGTATTCTGCCTCACCGATGGCTTCATGACACCAGTGTGCAAGATTTAAGAGTATGAGAAAAAAAGTTGTGACAGACATGTTAGTGAAATTGCTTCACACTCTACTGGAAGTTCCTCAGATGGCAAAAAGTGTAGCCTAATTAAAAAATTTCTAGATACTCATGGTAGAGACCATATAAGGCTTTGGTTTAATTGAGGTTCTTGCTTACATAAATCTATGTGGAAATATTGCAATCCAGTTGAGTTTATTGTACCAAACACATCTTTATTCTATTTTACAATCTGTCTTACATTTTTGGCACATATATCTTGTAAATTCAGTGCATGATTTTTAGTGCATCAGTGTTCAGACAACTAGAGGCCAAGATGTTCTGATCTCAGTATAAACTTTTCATTATTTTGTCACAGCAAACTTGTTAATCTAAAAAGAAGACACTGAATACAGTACCACTAGCTTTGCCTTGATGCTTTTTTTCCCCTCATGTCCCATTTTCCCAAAACACACAGCAAAGTTATAAAAAATTGAAAAGTAGAACTATTAATGAGTCTCAGCCAACATGACGGGGTTTTTTTTCATTTCTGTTTTTCAAAGAACCACACTTTTTTTTTTCCATTATAGCACAGTTCCTTAAGGCATCTAATCATAAAAATGTTGGCTCCAATCAAGGAAAGGGAGTGAAATGTTTAGCCCAACCTAAGTCAAAACCTATTGAAAAATCCCTGCCAAGAACATAGTCTAATGCTGCATTCTTTGACAGCTTTCTGAGCAGTCAGTCTGTAGAGTTATAATTTCCAGCCAGATCTCACGATTCCCAGAAGATGGCTGCCGGAACTGGTGAGAAGCTAAAATGAGCATCAAAGATAAAATTACTAACACTATAGTTGAAATGATGTGTGAAAAACTGGAATAAAAAAAGTAATTAACTTTGAGACTACTACCAGAGCAAAGGCTTCATAATGAGCAGTGCAGCTTATTCAAAATTGGGGGATTTTGTTTTGTTTCTAAAATAGAATGCAGATTACCTTTTGAATGTCTTCTTTTTACAGTCTTGTTTGTGAGTAATTCCATGAACAGCTGTTTAGCCCAACACTTTGAGCAAAGAGCCCAAAGGACTGACCTGATGTAACCTCTCTCCAGCTACTACTTCTCATCTAGAGTGTGATCAGAGACTCGCACTACGATGCAACGACTGCAGTTAATTAATAGATTGTTTTCTCTCCCCGATTTTAGGACTTCACTGAAAAAAATGCAGTGAATTGCCAGGCTGCTGCCAAAAGTAATAAAGATCTTGCTGCATAAGAGGACAAACAAGAATTGATTCATTATGCCTAAGATGTGCAGGACAACATTGCAAATTAAACATAAAGGATTTTACTATGTGATATTTCACGTGTTTGACTCTTACTTTTATACACATACTTAAAACCTTTGGATGTTCCAATTGTGTCCTTACAGTTAAGTCTGTCGTCTGAATGCTGGATTGTTTAAGAATATGGACGGTAGCTGCACATGTATATTTCAGAATTAATTCTGGTTTTATTGTCCAAGTCAAGCTGGAATCTGAGAGCTCTTCCAGTTTGTATTATTACCACACCCTATGATTAGATTCATTGATGTCAGGATGTAACAACATATTCAGGCTTCTAAAAAGAAGCAAGTTTTAGTCTATTTATGATGCAGGTGAAGGCTTTTGAAGTGTACCATTTTCTGTCACTAAGGTAAAGAGGGTACAGATATATAGACAGAGGCAGACATTCTCTGGTAAGCAGACATTTTTTGGATGGATCTGCCCAGCTGTTGATCATCTTAGCAGTGGAAGGTGTATATAATTGCTCAAGAGACCTGAACAATTATCACGTGAAGACAGAGCTACCTCAGAATCCTCTTCACCTTCTGCATGTGTTTGTATGAGCTCTCAGTCGTTGCTGCATGATCTGTTTTTTGTATCTGGAAAGTCGGTATGGTAGTCTGCCAAGAGTGTCATGTAATTTCCCCTGACATGCAAAGGCCAAAATGAGAATGACATGACACTTGTATTAATAAGGACTAATTGATGAATTATTATTCTGGTTATTATTATGATGAATAATTATTCTGGTTTTGCAGTTACTCAACCTTCTGCCCTACTCTTCTCTGTGTGAGTGAGTGAGTGAGTGAGTGAATGAGTGAATGAGTATGTGTGTGTGTGTGTGTGTGTGTGCGCGCACATGCNTATATGTGTGTGTGTGTGTGTGTGTGATTTTAAGGAACTTACAAAGAGCTCCATTTATGCTGAGGACCTGACCCATGAAACAGGTTTCTGAATTAGCCCAGACTAAGAAAGAGCAGATGAAAGATAAGTGGATGGAACAGAAGAGTTGTGAAGTTTTTCTTTTTCTCCATTGACTTAATAATGGGTAATGACTTCCCAGACTGTTCCTGAACCATTTAATAGAGTAAATATGATGGCATATTTTTAGTTAATTGGTAATTATTATCTTAATATTAATTGCAGTTTGTGAAATGTCATGAAAAACCTCAATGTGTTGATGCACTGAAGAGGCTAAAGCACTCTATGACTTTGAAGCTTCTATTATTTCCTTATTTACTTGGCATAGTATTCTCAGGCTAGGCATATAAAACTAAAATAATAGCATACATAGATTGATATGGCTCACCTAGCATAGCAAAGCCCACAGTATAACCAAATCCTGACACTAAATACACAATATCCTAGCAACATCCACAATTAGTGTAAAAAAAGCAAAAAAAAGGAAGTGTCTTGCCAGAGAAGGAAGGAACATAGAGCAATTACTAACTTGTTCTATCTCCAGCATCTAAATGGTTTTTGTTTTCAGCCTTGATCGGTTATTAAGAAAAAACAAATAGATATTTGATAATTCATTAATATTGAAATTAAATTATTTTGTAATGTATCATTAGTTGGATATTTAGTGCGTTGTGCATACGTGAGGTTGAAGGCAGACATATATGCTAGAAGAACTAATCTGATATTAAGATGTTCTAGAATCACTCCCATACATCAAAATCATAGAGACAAACTTGAAGTGCCCTGTAAGCTAACATTATTTAATTTATAGCTAAAGTAATACTTTAAAGATAAAAGTATTATACTGTAGTGACAAAGTCTTCTTTTCTGAGAGGAATTCTTTTGTGGGAATAGTTTGACATAGGAGATAGTAACCAGCTCAACAGCACTGTGCTGACTGCCTCCTTATTTGAGATGAAATAAGTCCCTGAGGTCTGACCGAGCCTGCCTGCACTCTCAGGACTCAAAAGGATGAAATATGCTGTTTAGCTGGAGTAGCCCCTGGCATTTACAGTTTTTGCAATCAACAAAGGCTGCTTCTGCCAAAAAGATTACTTTCTGTAGCCTAGCTAATGCCTGGGAGCCTGTGTAGAACAATCTACATCCTGCAGTACACACACGAGTCATGACTGCAATAACCCAGAGAAACCCTCTAGCACTCATGACTTAGTGAAATCTTGTTTCAAGCTAATCTACAACCAGAATGAGATCATCATTTTCACTCTCAGATGCCCTGTTCCTGATAGAGGGTGCTAGGGACCAGAAGTGCACAGCTGAGCCAGCTTCAGACCAATGTGCAAAATTCTCTTCTGCAGAAAATACCTGTAATGAGAATTCAGAGGCTTGCTGGACTTTCTGCTTGGAGGGATATTTCCTCTTGAAAGAATTAATTCTTTCCTTTTAAAACACTAAAACCTCTAAAATGAAGTAATCATCAGAGCTGTAAATCAAAGTGACAGATGGTCTCAGATGCTATGACCCTAAAAGTAATATATTCAAGGATATCAATGAGCAGATCTTATTAAATGTAGAGCTTAGAAAGTGAAAATTTCCCACTGAGTTGGTCTATTTGCTGTACTTTTCAGAGGTTTCACAATGGAAATTCTACTCTGCTCTTGTGAGACCCCACCTGCAGTGCTACATCCAGCCCTGGTTCCCCAATATAAGAAGGACATGGACCTGCTGGAGCAAGTCCAAAGGAAGGCCACGAAGATGATCAGAAAGCTCCTATGTCTCCTATGAAGACAGGCTGAGAGAGTTGGGGTTGTTCTGCCTGGAGAAGTCTCCAGAGAGAACTTTGAGCACCTTCCAGTACCTAAAAGAGCCTACAAGAAAGCTGGAGAGGGACATTTCACAAGGGCAATTGATATGATCCGATTATTAAAAGATGCCTCTGCTCAAATTAAGGTGCAAACTAGACCATATGTCAAAGTCAATAATGTGGATTTTGTTTAACAGTGAATGTGAAGTAGAGAGAGAGAAAGAAATAGGAAAGGGAGGTTGGGAGAGAAAGAGAGTGAGAGATACAGATTAAGCAGAAAGATATCACCACCCATGGATCCAGGCGATATCCTGTTGGTCTTTCTTCTTCTGTTCTTCTCAGTGGTGGGGGTCCCTGAGTCATTCTTCAGGGGTATCACCTTTACACACTTCAAGTTCCATATCCACAGGGCGTAGATGCCATTCCCGTAACTTGGCATGGCATGTGTGTAAGCAGTTGCTTCCTTTCCCACAGTCTGTCACAGTGAGAATTTTTGTCTGGATGCATTAACTCGGAGGTGCTAAGCAAAGCTCACCTCTTCTAGGCCTGGAATTAGTGCCTTTCTGTTGTGCGTTCCTCTCCTCTGTGCTCATCTGAAGTTCTCGCTCTGGTGGTTTCTCTTATAGCAAATTCCTTCTGTGGCCTTGATAATGTTTAAGGCAATTGCGAACTTTAAGTCTCTTACAGCATGCAGTGACAGGACAAGTGGCAACGGCTTTGAACTGAAAGAGTGTAGGTTTAGATTAGATATTGGAAAGAAATTTTTTACTCTAAGGGTGGTGAGGCACTGAAAGAAGTGGCCAGAGAAGTTGTCATGCCCCATCCCTGGAGGTATTTAAAGTCAGGTTGGATGGGGCTGTGGGTAACCTGGTCTAGTGGTAGGTTCCCTGCCCGTGGCAGTAGCGTTCAAACTAGATGATCTTTTAAGATCCCTTCCCACTCAAACCATTCTATGATTACATTTAAAAATGCCCTCGTACACAGTAAATTCTACCTCATCATAAGTGAAGAATTGTCTTGTGATTCCAAAAGCCACAGTATTTGAGGAAGCTCAGCATGGCACAGGGTCTTTCAAGAACATCAGTTTGTAGGATTGAGGTTTTTCCGATCTGTCACTGATCAGAAAGATTTGAACAGCAGGGTAAGTGATCTCAGAAAGACCTCGTGTTCTTTGCTAAGGTACTGAGGTTTTCTTTTTGTGCTCATTGCTTAGGGACCACATTTTTATCACTCTTTGAGTTGCCTGGATTTTGCCTTGCTACACAAATCTTTACTCACAGACTCTGGGAAATCCTCTTGGAGAAAAGACCTGCCTAGCAAAAAACCATCAGAACCTTGTTGCAGTTTAACAGTAAATTTATGTCCTTGTACCTACAGTTTTATTTAGTAGGCATTCATATGTGAAGGTCTCAAAGTAACTTAAGAGAAAAAAAAATAAACCTTAGAGAATGTGAGTACAAATCAGACAAACTCAGTGAAAGAAAAGGAAATATTTTCTTCCCTTCAGCTAGAAAGGTCCCTCTCCTCTTTCTTTTTTTGGTGTATGTCAATCTTTCTTTTGTGGTTGTAGTAGTTTGATCACATCTATTTTACTCTGTGAGATAAGGACCAGAGGAAATGCAAAGCAGGCCTAAAACTTTAAAGAATATAAAGAAGTTTATTACTTACAGAGTTAAAAGTAACAAGAAATAAGAAGTTAAAGCAAAACCCTCTTCTCTCCAGCACTCCCCAAGCAAAAATTCCTTCCCCCCTCCCTTTCTCCCTCTAGCACTCTCAAGCAAAAACTCCTTCCCCTTCCCCGCCCCCCCCCTCCCTTTTCTCCCTCCAGCACTCTCCTCTCCTTTTACCACCTCGCACAAAAGGTAACAATTTTGGTCAGTGTTACAGTCTTTAAAAGTCTC
>VZTE01001408.1:792150-812443 GCA_013397775.1 Eulacestoma nigropectus | reverse complement strand
AGAGAGGAACTTCCCGCCCTTGCACGGGGTTTAAATAGGCAAAATTCACAAAAGCGCATTGGCTTAAAAGCTCGTCAATCAACTCAGTTTCAACCCATGACAGTAGTTTAGGAATGGTATTCTCCAATTTAGTGCTCCCACTAAAACGCTCCAAACTGTGCATTGCTTGCTCGCTTCCCCTTGCCCTGCCCTATTCCCCTTCCCACTGCAGGATGGAGAGGAGAACTGGAGGCACAAAAGGTGAGGATCATGGGCTGAGGTAAGAACAATTTACTGGAAACAGCAATGAGATAAGAAAGCAAACAGTAACAACTACAATATCAGTAACAAACTGTACAGGATAGGCACATGATTCACACACAATTGCTTGGAACTGGTGGTACCTGACCACTCCCTTTGCCACACTTACTTGACCGGAAGTGACTCCTTCCCCTTGCCCCCAGCAATGATTTGAGGTAGTACAGAATAACCTTCAGGTCCTGGCCATGCCCCTCCTGGCTACTGCAAAAATTATCCCTGTCCTGATGGGAACCACCTGGTTCCTGGTGGGAACCAGGACACTGTCAAACACAGAAGAGCTGTGCACATGGAGCTTACTGTTTTCCTAACCCTTCTCCTAACTTTTAAAATTCAACGGGGCAGAAGATATGCAAATATATGTCACCCATGTTCCTAATATACCCTTGGGGTATGACAGGTGGCGTGAAGATACTTCATGGTCCTTGTTCCCTGACTGCCTGCTCCCAGCCTCCCTTCAGCTGGACCCATCTTGACCCATGACTTCCCCTGGCCTTGCTCAGTGGCTTCCAGGGAAAGAACAATCTTTTGCTCCACCCAGAGGTTTCTTCTGACTCAGACTGCAGCAGCCAGGGCAAGGCTGTGGGGTAACATAACGCACGTTCCGCAGTAAACCACAAACACAGCAGATGTCAACTGCCAAAGCTACTCACTTCCTTCACTTATGTCTCTGTTGGTTTTGTGGGTCTTTGCACAAGAAATGGCATTCATTAATAGATTCATAGAATCTTTTAGGTTGGAAAAGACCTCTAAAATTATTAAGTCCAACCATTAATTTGGCATAGCCAAGTCCACCAGTAAACCAGACCCACCAAGTGTCACATCAAAGCATCTTTTAAATGTCTCCAGGGATGGTGGCTCCACCAGTTCCCTGGGCAGCATGTTCCAGTACTGATAAATACTAACAGTGTCTTTTAGAAATACTGATTCTATGAACAAAGGACACCTATGCTAACACATCTGCAACAGAGACTTCACTCACAGAAAAATAGAGGAGCAAATAATCAAGCAAACTGTACATAAACACCTAGAAGATAATGAGGTGAAGTGGCACATCCAAAATGGACTTCTAAATCCATCCAGAATTACAAGTCTTGTGTATATGGAGAAAGCATCAGATTTCATATATCTTGTATTTTGATAGGCATTGCCTTCCATTAGTCTATAATTAAGTTAGAGAAACATGAACTTGTACACGAATTAATTTTATGCAGGGGAAAAACCATCTAGAAAATAAGACACTATCAGAATGGGAGATAAGCGAAGCAGCATTCCAGTAAGGGCTGATCTGCGTACAGTGTTTCGTAAAATTTTCATGATTAACCCGAGTCAGGAAGTTTAGGGACAGAAAGTGGGGCAGTGGAAGCAACAGAAGGGAAAGTATGACTACTGAATCTGCAGCTGGTGTCAAACTAGGAAGGACCTTAGAGAGCAAGCTTAGGATTCTGGATAATTTTGTTGAATTGGATGGATATTCTTCAAAGAAGACTGCTTACCATTCAGCAATAAGAAGCAATACACTTAGTCAGGAACAGTCCTTTATGTTAACATAGCTGGAGTAAGAATTGGCAAGAAATCATTCTTCAGGGGAAAAAATTATAGTGAAGAAATACAAGTCAGCAATGTCATGTTATAGCTAGAAAAAAAAAGCAGCACTAAACCTTCTATACTGAAAGATAATTTATATTTTTATATCTCTATATATAGGTAGAAAAAGAAGGGATTATAGCTGAAAAGACTGAATTCCACTGCAGTCAGCATTGCCAGGGTCTCAGCAGGACAACTATGTCCACTTTTGATGACATGCTTCAAAAAGGCTGTGCAAAAAGGCATTGCAGAGAGAACAATCAGAGCACTATAAAACGTCACCTACAGGGAAAAGTTAAGTCAGCTGAGGTTATTTAATCTAGAGAGGAAAATGTCAAGGAGAGATGTAATAACGGTCTTTGGATGTGTAAAGATGTTGCTGCTAAAATCAAGTGAATAAGCTCTTCTCTACGTCTGTAATAGGCAGGGGGATAAAGTAATAGGTTTAAACTCAGGAGGAAAGATTCAGGTTCGACATCTGGATATCAGGCATACTACATGTTACCACTGAAAGACGAAAATTTAAGACAATTGAGCTTGATTTATCTCAGCAAGGGGACTGCATATAATAGGGACTCAGGGAATGATCAAAACTTTCCTGACAATTACTGAATTTGATGCTACTCCAAGCTGTGATATGGAGAGAGGAAAGGTGTGGAGTACAATGTAAATAACATTGCAGAAAAAAGATTAAAGAGGAGAATTAGGAGGCAGTAGGTGAAAGGAAGCAAAAGGAAATAAATTAAGGTGGTGAGGGGAAAGTAAGGATGCACTCAGAAGATAAAAAGGTGAGGATGGGGGTGAGAAAGAGAGAATCTTGCACAGAAGATCCAGTCCTAGCTGGATCCATGTAGAGGTCTGGAGTAGAGACACAAAAAAGTGGTCCAAAATATTCATTGCCTCCCAGACTATTCTAGACCACACTGTTTTCCAAACACTTCCACAAAGCCCTCTCTTTGCATTCTTCTGCACTCAGGAATGACTGTAAAACCACCTGGCAGGGTTTCATCACTTTCTTCTTCCTTGTTTTCTCACAGCAGTTCATTGCACAGCCCCAAGATTTCTCAGTCAGTGTTCTCAGAGGCTGACATTTCGGCAAACCCAGCCCTTTCTGTGCTTGACTTTGGGTACCAGGAACTAATTACTTTGGAAAGTTTAGTAATGAGCATCATGTAGGAATTCTCCAGCAGGAGACTGGGGGATAAAGTACATTTCCCCATGGCACCATTCCGCTGGCTCACACCTTCTTTTTATTCCTGCAGACTCCTTCTTTACTCACCCCATACTTCCTAAAAGCTGTGACATGGGAATCAAGGGAGCTATAGGAAACAAGTAATTTGATGCTTGACTACCTCTTCCATCTGCAGCCTTCAGACACTGCACAGCAACCAAAGCCCAGGAGTTAGACATCCAAATAATACTTCTGAGGGTCTGGCAGTAACATGCTGGTATCTTTTACCGTTACTGTAGTATAAATATAAAATAAACATCATAAACCTGCAGAGTATAGCTAACACGACTTGAAGTAAGGATGTATAAACAGCACAGAGATGGCTGCCCCTTTTGGGCAGGTAGTTATATGCTCCCACTTTTTCTGTGGCAATGGAAGGGACTCACTAGCCATGATGATTTATTTGTGAATGCTAGTGTCAGTGACAAAATAACAGAGAGGAGAACCATCAAGCAGCACACAAGAGGGAAAAACGTCTGAGCAATTTGCTTCCCATGGCACAAAGTGTTGCATCTTTGAAAAGCCAAATATTTAAGATCACACAGAGAAGGCATTTAGAGTTTGTTGGAAAAAAACCCAAGGTCATTTAAATAATATGTTTCCCCATTAATGTTTTCAGCCACATGTCTGTAAATCATTTATCAGCTAATTCTCTGCAGGTGCATTGTCTTGGAAGTACAACTTTTTCCCCTCTCAGCAACACTGCCTAATTTGATGAAAAATGTTGTCATGATGAGCTTCAATAATTTTCCCCTAGACAATAATTCATTGAATTATAGCCAGACTAGAGGAAATTTATGAAATTAGAAAGAGCCCCCAACAAATTCTTCTGTGAGAAAAGGAACCAAGCACTCTGGTGTTTAATTGCCTGGGAAAGGGCTAAGATGGTTGTGACACCAATTTAAAGAAGTCACAGACCTGCTGCAGTTATTGGGAGTTGGGGGAATGTTGCTATAAGCCAGTGTTTTCCATCTTAGAAAAAAAGTTATATGGGAAAAATGCAGAAGGCTCTGGTTTTTAACAAGCCTTCTTGATTTTTTTCTTTTAGGGACTGTTTTCTAGCTGGGTTATAATTAACATTAGTATAGTTTTTCAATAAAGGTTGTTTGTATTGGTAGCAAAATTCATAGGAAGAAAAATCCTGATGACATTAAGATCTGTCAAGCTGAAGTCATGAACGAAAACCAAACAAGGTAAAAAGGTCAAACTAATAGCAAACAAGTAGTCTCCAAATCTTGCGTGCAATAAAGCTCTCGAAGACTGAACACAAAGCTCCACTTCTGTCATTTCTGCCCTTTTTGGCCTGCTGTATCCTCACTTTTAAGATGATTTCCTAATCACAAGAGAAGAGGAAATTAAACTGGACAACCCTTAGGTCCCCGGAACTGTGCCTCTCACCACATCCTGGACGAACACAGAAGAGCATCCCTGGTGTACAAAGCAAATGTGCTAATGAACTTATTTTCTCCCCTGCTCAGAGATAAAAGATAGCTTTCCTTAAGGGGAGTTGCTGTTAGAAGGTGCCGTTGAAGTAAAGCAGCAGCAGGCAGCAGGTTGCCATTATTTCTGGATTCCACTGAGACAAGAGGAAATTATTTTCTCATTTTGAACAACAGACAAAATTCAGAATTTGAAAACAAGTTTCAAAAGTCTTACAGTATAAATCTATGGTCCTGCTTTCACTTCATTTAGTAGGTTCTCTCTTCTTTCCTTTCCCTCCTAAAGAACAACACTGTTTTGATAAGGTTTCCTCACACAGGGATTAAGAAATCTCAGCTCAGTCTTCCTTTACTTTTTCAGAAGGAATTTTCAAAACAGATGAAAGCTCTAGAAATTGTTTTTTGGATGTCCCAGGGTATTTTCTTCATATCAGAAAGATGATAGTCTCCAGTGAGAACAAAATGTGCCTTGGTTTCAGCTGAAAAATCATTATGGTGTATCATTAATGGATACACTATCCAGTGCTAACCTTTCTTTTTTTCCTTATGTCTTAGTGATGGTTTGTGTTTACTTTATGCAGATTCAGCAATCCTTAAAAAGCAAGCTGCGTTTTCTACCCTTCCCCACAATGGAGAATCATGTTTCATGACTGGAGAAAACCAAACTACTCAAGGCTCATTGCACACAGCTGGAAAGAGCAGCTTTTGAAATCCCTCCACACACTGCTTTTCATGTAATCAGACACATTTTTACAGAGAAGATTGTTCTTGAGGAGATAAATGTGAAATAACAGTACAGCAGCCACAAAATTCTTGGAAAGATGGCTAAGGAGGGCTATCCTGCGTAACTGGCTACTTAAAGATGGGAAGCTGGGCAGCATTGCAAGACTGGACAGTGGTACTGGACAAGACAGTGCAGTGCTTCTACATGCCAATGGGAAAAGTAGGGGATGGATACAGGGACCTTGAGTCCTGTGCCCTCTTGTTTGCATTGGTACTGCCAGAGCCTTTCCTGGGTAAACAGCAATCAAGAGCTCCACTCCTTCATTCCTCCTGGGTGTTCTGCAAGCTGGTGACAAGGATGTGCCCTCAGTCTGGCTTCACTATCCCTGCAGTGCACACTGGGGCCTGCAGTTCCTGTGACTGGATCAGGGTGTTTGGAATTATATACTTGCAGCTAGTGCAAAAGAGCTTTCTGAAGTGTGGAGATATGCGTTGCTTGTGTACTGCCTTGGAGCAGTAGACCAGCTTGCACTCTATGTGCTCTTCTTTAGGGAAGAAAAAAGGCGTATCAGGCTGGATTCAGATCACTAAGCCAGGGCTGGAATTGAGTCAGTCATTTCTGTGCATATTTGAATCTGTTATCCCACAGTTCTTTTGGAGTTTATCACTTTTTAACCTGTATTATGTGGTTGGTTGCCTGCATGCAAATATGTCTTTTGTTACATATCAAGTAGATGCTGAATCCTGTATATTACATAGTTGTACTGCTGTGCTAGACAGAGAGTTGCTGGATGCACTTAATATGACAATAGCAACTGATGCACTATTTCAATACTACTAAAAACCATTAAACGCAAACTGCAGTTCCAGTTATTACAGGAGACAGTTCTGTGAAGGTTCTTGTTTGTGCAGAGATGGCTAAAAGTTCAATATAACATGGTTTTCATATGAAATCCCTCTGATTTTGTGTGAGAGACTATTCTATAAAAGATTTTAAAGCTTTGTTTTCTAGTTGGGTGGGGATTTCCGTTTGGTTTTTTTCTGTTTTTCTCCCTAGGTTTCACTAGAAGGTAATTTCATTAATTTAGGAGAACCAAACAAAGCAGTGGTGCTGACAGCCTTTGACTAGCTGGGATGGTCAGGGGTCTGCAGTTAGAGGGAGCTGAGCTTTTGTAGTCTGCAGGAGAGGAAAGTAAGGAGCCAAGCCATAGCTGCCAACCATACTTCAGGGAACGTCACAAAGATTGAGAGCCAAATTCTGCATAGCAGTCACAGATGATACAGCAGGGTGCAAAGGGCACCAGCTGTGTCTTGGGAACTTTAGATAGAAATTGAGGAAAAGCTTTTCCACTAAGAGGTCAGTGCAGCACAAGAACCACTTACCTGGGAATGTGGGAAACTCTGAAGATTTTCAAGAACTGGCCTAGCAAAGCCATAGCTGACCTGAAAACGAATTACTGATACTTTTGCTTTGAATGGTATAGTGGACTAAATAGCTTTTAAGGGTCCCTTCCTGCCAGTGTGACCATGATTCTTTGATTGCTCACCAACCTGTAGTGCAAATGAGAATTTTTGTACCATTAGCAATTGCAAAGCAATTCTAGATCACCTATCCACAGGGGGTATAAGCACAATATTAATTTCCCAGAAGAACTGTATTACATTTTTCCTGTTAAGAAACAGTTCATTTTTCAATTTTACCTTCCACTTTAGACTCTTTAGGCACAGGATGTCCAAAATAAGAGTGTTTTCCTGAAATAAGGACATGCATCATAACATTTCTGCCTTCCCAAAACAGAAAAGTTAATATTGGCCTTCTGTTGATGTTATATTGAACAAGATTAACTAAACACTGTTGGGTTTTTGCATAATGATAGCAGTTAGCAGGGCCAAAACATCTTTCACTGCTGTGTCTGTTGCTACCCATAGTAAGAGTGAATCATTGCCATAATGAATGGGCAGCCTAGGGCAGGGAAATAATAGCAGAAAGGCACTATATATGTAGTGGAAAACAGAGGAAGGGACTTAAGCCATGATTCACCAAACATTGCAGAGGACGGGGAAAGATGAGCTATTAGATAAATGCTGTTCCTCTAAGGTCTGACTCAGTACTACCAGAACGCAAATATCGTCCAATAATTGTTAAAGCTGGTGTCAGTTTTGTTTTTTCCACTAATGAACAGAGTAGAGTTTTCAGAAAATCATGTTCTTCATCCTCCCAGGGAAAGCAGACATTTTCATAATGCTTTTGATGAAGTGTCCTGGGTCTCTGCCACTGCTGCTTGCAGCACAGGCAGAGAAGTTACCAGTTCTTCTTTCAGAAAGAACTGCAGACAAGTTTTTGTGGCAGTTTTATTTCATTCACTGCCTTTGAGAGTATATACATATTGCTCAGGGCAGAGGCACAACTCAGTAGTAAATTACTGAAGTCACAATTCATGTTTGGATTTTCTAACAGCAGAGTCATACCTGACTCATTTATAAGTGGGGAGAGAAATAATATCACGAGCAAACAAACCTGTGGATATAAAGCTCTCTTGCAGTGTACAAATACAGGAAAGAGTCCCCAGTGAGTCCTGAACTGATTTGTTTCTTGGGTTTAGCTGATCTGACAGATTTTTTTTGTGCTGTTCTGTAGTGCCTGTAAGCCAAGGGTGACCACCAAGGCCAGACATCTCAAATATTGTTTCCTCCTTTAGGAACTCCAGATTGTGTTCAAAGCTGACCTCTTCACTTCTACATATTGAGGCAAGGTGCTGCATACAAGGCACTGACTTAAGAGCACTTCAGCTACCAGTTGTAGGTGCATTACAAAATCATCCCACAGAGCTGAAGAACAGCACAGAGGAAGAGTATTGGACATTGGGAAGATGCTGGTATGGATACTGTAATAATATGCACAGTCGTATGTTCTCACACATCTTCACAATTATGGAGAATTTTCTGCAAAACTTAATTTGGGAATTTCTGCTTGTCTATAATATAAAGCAGAGCAGTTTTACAAAATACCTGTGCCCCAAAGCCCTCATTCAGCTCCCTAATTCCTGTGAGATAACATATAATGTATGTTCAACTTTGCAAGACAAGTGATGTGCATGGGTCTAAAAAGTGACTGGCAAAAGTCATAATAAGAACAAGCCATTCACAGCTACTAACTCCAGAGACATCAGCTCTGGTTCAGGAAGTCCCTAGAGGGATGGCAATTTACTGGAAGGTGCTTACACTCAGAATATATTTACACTCCAAACCTTGTTATTGGCATAAAGGAATAGTTTAACATCAGCCTTATTAACATTTTAACAGCCTAATAGTCCAAATTAGTAGTGCATTTACAATAACATGCACTCTAAGTCTGAATTTAATATAGACAAACCTCATGAGTAATACAGTTTAAATTGTTTACAAGAAGATTTATTGATATCGCCTCCTTTTCCTTTTCTCTGATGCTCTGAAGAACCTTCCAAGGGCTCTCTCAGGTCCGAGGTCAAGGAGCTTAGTCTCCCTCAGAAAAGGTAGAGTGCGATTGCAACAAGTAATCAGTGTCCTGATGTATTTGCTGTGAGCAGTGTGAGGATGACCAGGGATCTCTTTCTCCTCAGCCTTGGGTCTCTGGAGATATTTTTATATAAAATTTTATCACAGCCTATCTGCTTCTCCCTGCTTCCCAGACAAAGTTTGGAGAAGCTGTTTGTCCCACAGTGACTACACAGGGGTGCCAACATCCTGTCCTGGGCACTCCTAGAGCGAAGAAAATGCAGGGATGCAACAGGCACATGGCCACCAGGCCACAGCCAAAGCCTGTATCCTTTTACTTATTAGTGTCAAAAATCTTATTTACAGGGTTACAACTATGAGAAAATTTTAAGAAAATCTTGTCATTGTTGTATGTTACCTTTCTTTGTAGCCTCTTCCATGTGTGTTTGCTGTTGTCTGCTGCTGAACTGAGGGTCCCAGACTAGACAGATGCTTGGCTTGCCCCACTGCAGCCCTCTTTATGTTTCTGTAAACAGAGGTGGAGCCAACAGCCAGTATCCTGTCAGCTATACATAATGCCAGTGCCTCTTAGCCTTCTGAATTTTTAAAAACACCACCTAAAAAGCACATCTTTAGCAGTTTGCATGGTAGTTTGTGCTCCTTGAGTCTGAGGGTCTGACGGAACACAGGACACCAGTAGATCTGAAGGAAGAAGGGCAGCATCAGCAAGATGTGGGAGAGAGTTTGCAGAGCTGCAGGCATTTTGTGACAGGGTGAGGAGCATGATATGCTGCTGAGCATGTGAAGAGGGGCCAGGGAAGGTGAGGTTAGCACAGGAGTGCTGGTAGGGAATATGGGAGAGCTGAGAGGGTGATGATTCCTCATGCAAACATCATGTTGTATCAAGGAGAGATCCATTACACATTTTAGCAAGGTCTTCATTGTATGCCTGATTGACTTATCATAGAGTTCCTGTTTGGGTAACCCAACAGGAGTTTACATCTCTCAGCTGAAAATAGATAAATGCAATCCTAAATTATGTAATAAAAATTATCAACTGAAAGAAAAAAAGACTACATTATGTCCCAACTGAGTCCTTTCTTGGTGCCTTCTGAAACATGAAGGTTTTTGCACAGCAGCATGAATAATTTCAATGTGGACATGCAAGTAATGGCTTTTCTTCATTATTTGCACCTTTCCTGTAGTAGTTGTAATGCAGTTTTTAAAGCATACATTTTAGAAGGCGACAACAACAGTTGTTGGGAAACCTATATCTTCTTAGCATCTCTTTCCTTTCTCTTCCTGTGACAACGTTACAATAGTGGCCAGGCATCTTTCTCCTGCCCCATAAACAGGAGTTAACTTCCTTATGGAGTAAGTGCTGATGAGTTATTACTCATTCCTTTGCTTATCTAGTCATTTCTCCACAGAGAATGATTTTCATGTTGCGTTTTTTCCTCTTCTACAATGCATTGTCTGGGGATACCTCCCTCACAGGAATGAGCTGGAGTAGCTCCAGTGAGATCAGTGACTCATATTTTGTGCATTATTATTAATCTGACCCATACTGACTTTTTGATACAGTGTATATTAAAATTGTGTACTGAATGCAAACATTTATTTTCACAAACTAAAATGATAAGAAACTTCCGTCTGAATGCTTTATATGACATGTGCTATTAGGAACTTGTTGAGGTTATTGATCCAAAAAGAGCAGGGTGATAGGTCTGCATTTTTATATGCTGCATATTGGATTCATAAGCCAGTTGATCTAAACAATCTGCTTCAACTCTGAAGCCGTGTTAACTGTTACTTTACCTCTCTTATTAAATTACTTTCTAAATGAGGTATGTCTGATTAAATCATTTTAAAGACCAAACAAACAGTTCCAAATTTGATTAATTTGCTATTCATGAGCCACATTGAAGTCAGAAGAGGCTTTGTTTAGCAGTAAATTGATATTAAACAATGCAGGTTCATGTTCATACAGTATCACTGAAAATCCAATAGAGAATATGCCTTACTTAAACATTTTTTGACTGACAAAGAATTAATCATCACATTTATTAGCTTCTTCTTGCCTCTACTGTAAAAAGCTAGGAATATTTACACTGAAATAATTGTTATTGCTGAGATGGAAAATTTGTAATCAATAGAAGAGGCCCCATACTCGTGACAGTGAAAACCATCCCCTCAGGTTTTTGGAAGAAAGATGAAGATGACTACAGTGGAATTACATTGATGTATATTGTCATGAGAGAAGGGTCAGTCCTTGGCATTCCTGAGATAATTGAGAGGCAGCAGATAAGAGTGTCATATGTCATGTTGTGGCTTTTTCTTGCTTTTTCTTCCCCTCAGAAGTATTATTTTTAAAGCCTCACTCAGCTCCCAGAATCGTGAGATTACACTGCGTTTTTACCCTCCTTTTAAAGATGATTTTTAAATCTTGGAGACTGCTGGACAACAAGGGTTGCCTGTTGCATCACTTGCATTTATATTTAATACTACAAACAGTGTCCCACACAAACACAACCTCTTGACCCTTGCTGACGGAGGAAAGGAGAACCAGCTCATGTGGCTGCACCCACTCAGTGGTGCTTTCCAAGCTCACTGAATGTCTTTGTGTTTGCCTGGGGTTTGCTATAATGTCATCATTTTCTTCCTATGTGAATTTAGCAACATTTGGTTTTTACATGTCCGTATCTAGTACAAGTATCATCTTTCATTTTATTAACCTTGTAAGGTAAGATATAAGGTCATGCCTAATGACTACACTGACACTGGATATCACTAAACACAGTCACGGAATTCACACTTTATCATTCTAAAATACAGATCCTTGGTTTAAAGACAGTTGTTTAAGCTCCCTTCATAGTTAACTGGAAAGAAAATAGGCACCTCCAGAAGTCAATTCATTTGTTGCTAAGATGAATCCCTCTTTATTACAGGGGAAACTTAAATAACTACCTTAAACTAGATGCCTCATAGTGGCTGCAGCTTGATGGGATGTGTCTCATCCCTTTCTCTAAGGAAGGAAAAGAGCTACAACCTCTGCAGTCGGAAGTTCAATATAATGCATAGTATTCTTAATGGTGAATACTTGAAAATGCATCACTGATAACTCACCCAGAATTGCAACAACAGGTCACTGAAATTGCTATTTATAGCAAAGCTTATTATCATTTACCCTCCTCGGCTTGAGCAACCTTGGAAGTTTTGCACATCAGACCCTCGAAATTTCATTTATTGCCTGGTCTCTGGCAAGAGAAGGAGACCATCTACAGGCTCTGGTTGTTAATGTGAGCAGTAGAGGCAGTAATTGCTACAGTGCTCTAGCTCTTCATTTGGCTTTTTACCATTGCCCCATGGTGACAGCAAAGTGTTATGACAGTCCCACTTTGTAAAGAACGGAGGAGTTACTGAGTTTCAGCCTAGCACAGGTGTTGCTGTCTAGAATGTCTTCTGTCCTTTACCCCCCTCTTTTTAGTTCTTCTTGTCTCTTTCTGTCACAGGCGCCATGAACAAAACTTTCAAGGCAGGGTGTTGCAACCCAGAATATGGATATGAAGATAAGGGTATCGAAAACATGAAACCATGGACAGTGCTGTGAGCTCCCTTCATTCTGATCGAATACTCATAACCTCCCCCTCTGTTCCACAGAGATTAACTTTTGTTGTTGTTTTCTATGCAGAAGGGGTTTTTTTCCTGTAAAATCATGCAATTTCCCACATAGTGGAAAATCAGGTTTCCAGGCAGTTGCATGCGTGGATCAACACATTGACACAGTGGTACAAGCTAAGGTGACAGGGTGTTCTGGCTCTGGTTGACTTAGACTGACATGACCTTGCAGCTGCACCCTTCTTGTGAATGCATTTTGTGTACAACTGCCTATAGTTCTTAAAATGCAAATACAAACGTAAGAAAACCAACATAAATAGTCCTGCCAGTGAACCACCAGTAGCATCAGGGGGTTAGACCTATTTTATCCCAAAGTTTCCCTACTTTGAGGCAATTTTTTACTTGAATTTTTAATTTCTGGGCATTCTGTTGTCATTGATGGCTGTATTCTCAACACACCAGTGCACAAGATGAAGTCATTCAAGCCAATTTCATATTTACATCTGATCTCCAAGTGATCATATCACTTTTATCCAGAACTGCAGCATGCAACTGCAGAATGTCCCATTGATTCTTTTCAAGCTGATGCAGTGCTTATGATTAAAACCTAGGTCTGAAAGCCAGGCTTTACATACAAAGAAGAAGCCTTGGTTCCCAGAAGCGATTGTGCTTCTCACAATCTAAAAGATCAGGGCACAAAAAAGGAGAGTTTGTTCCTTGAGTTCCACTATCCAATTTAAATGATCGTACACTGCTGAGGAGAGCAGTCACTTCTGAGAACAAAGGGCAAGCTATTCTGCAGGGCAACCTAAGGCTGTATCTAGCTATTTTTCACACAGCTTTCTCCAGGACCCTCAGCAGAAGACCCTTATGTTAAACAAAAAAGGAAGAAACTCTCAATTAGCTTCCCTGGCTCTTGGGTATGTGACCCTGAATCCTTGCAAATCCTGCAGAGAAGTTACCTGAAAAACTTGCTTGCTATGAAAGGCCACCATGGTCTTGCTGTTCTGTCCTACAGCTCTGATGTCAGGATATCTGAAAGGACAACCTTACACAGACTCCCTCCAGCCAGATCATGCACCACATAGTCTCCCCTCAGAGAAGGGGAATCTGTCCATCATCTTGTGTCTCGTTTTCGTTCCACACCACTACCATTCCTAGGAAGGGGTGTTAATACCTAAACTTGCTCTCTATTCTTCACACAAATACACAGGTTAGCACACTAAAGGCTTACAAGTAATACTGAAATTTTAGATTTAGAATGGTTTTTACTCTTTTTCATTTCACACATCACTCAGTTATTTAACACCTCAAAACTATCACTTTGCTTCTTCCCTCTTTTTCAATTTGGAATAGATAGTGTAAAAGAAAATAAACTGTTATTTCCAGATTAGCTCTCTACATTTTCCTTTGTTGATTTAAATGGTATCCATTTCTTTGTCTTATGCACTGTGTAATACACAGTCTCTGAGGACTCCACAAATTATTTTCTGTAATCTCTACTGAAAGGCAAACTACTCAAAGTGCAGCATAATCTTTCCAAGACTGACTCTTTCATTTTTAAAAAGCATATGTATAGATAACCAAATGATAGGTCACATGGAGCCTATTCATAATATAATCAGGCAATTTCAATTTTGAAACATGTTATTCCAACAGCAGCTTCCATCACTAATAAAATAGATATTCCAGTTGCTGCTGGATATTATGCTATCCGCATTCTCTCTGTGAATTCACATTTCTTTGTGGATCAGTGGATCAGTGGAGAATTCCTGACTCCAGCCATTTCTTTCCTGTCCTGTATAGTTTAAGCAGGTCTCTCTCAGCAGCTTATAGGCTGCATACAGAGAACCAAATCTTCAGATGTTGTAGTTGCCGTGTGTTCTGAGGGAAGCCCTCTTGCTTTCTGCCTCTCAGGAGATCCATCCAGGACCTGGGTAGGCTGCTTCATATGTATGAGTTGAACTAGTCAGATAAACAAGTTTTCCATAACTCTGGATGCTCTTCAGGTATAATTATGTCTAAGTGCTCTGATCATTATTCTGATGACTTCTGTTATTTTCAAACACCCTGCAGTTATGCTCCTCTTCATCTGTAATATGTTTCATAACAACTGCAAATACACAGTCATGTTGGGAAGGAACTGTGACCCTACATGGTTCTCTGTTTTCCAACGTGCTATATTGAATGACAGCTTTAAATTTTTTAGTGAGAGCCCAGATCCTTGATCTTTAAAAAGTCAGGAATCATGATTTGAGACAAAAGGAAATCAGTATTGTAGGCTGGCTTTATAAACGTAGCAGACCATTTGTATTCTGTCTACTGTAGAACATATGAAAAGTATCTCCTTGTCCATCTTGCATGACAGCAAACGTGCACCAAATTGCATAAATGTATAAATACATAAAAAATATTTCTTCGCTTTTTTCCTCACTCCTTTCAACCTACACTTTACATGTCCTATTTTTACCCAGCTCCCAGTAACTCACTCTAATCAGAAAAGGTCCGTGTGCACCAGCCCAGCACAATATTAGAGTCATAAATGTATAAATACATGCATCTTCCTGCCTGCTGCATGTAAAAGCCAGTTCACAGCAGCAGTGGGAAGCAGAGACAGGTCCTCTTTTGCAAATGCACAAGTCTGTTACCTGGACATAAGAGAAATTACCTTTAAATTTACAGCAGCACATAACTTATCACGGCTCCATGGCACAGATGCAGATGCACACAAGAGAGTTCATTACAGCACCTTTTAGACCATGTCTAATTTTCCTTTCTCGTTAGCCAGGTTACTTGCTTGGTCATTGCAGCTCTAGAATGAGACATGTTTATAGTTTTGAATTTCAGCTTCCAAACAAGATAATGCTACAAAAAGTTATGGAAGACAATATCCCAGATGAAAAAAAAAGTTTATAAGAGGAATCCTGAGAGATGGGACTTTCTTTTTATTAATGACTGCCTGTGCTCTGTTCATTTCTGCTTTGCATTAGTGGTAAAAGATAGGTATTTTCTTATCAGACTTACTAAACTCTTAAACTTATTTAGAAAGAGTTTGATGTTACTCATTTGCTTTAAATGTACATTTGATACTGCTAAGACCTGGATGGTTACTGCTTGATACATGGCCCTAAAATTTCCGCTGAATAACAGTGTAGGCATAGTTCCAACATTAAGAGGTAAAAGGGGACATGTTTGAGAGATGTATTAGTCACATCTTGGTGTCCTGGAATCTAGATCAGGAAATCTTGTTCTGAGCTTTGGTCTCCTTTGTAGCATTATGGGGTGAAATATTATTTGCACTGCTGAAAGCAATTTTTTAAACTTTTTGTTCATTTGTTTTTCTCAAGAAAGGTGACATCTTTTAACAAGTAGGCCTACAACCACAGAGCACTTTAAAGAGAAAATATGCTACACATCAGCTAGGCAGAATGCTTAGCAGTAATGACAGTAAGTTACTAGCAGCCTGCAAAAACATTCCCATATAACAATCTGTCCAAAGACCACAAAACAGTGACATTTCACTTGAAAGTAGACCTGAAACTGTACCCTTTAAACTGCAAGTATGTTAATCATTATTCAGGAAGACTGATTGGACTTAATGTCAGTAAGTTTACAGACTAACTTAACCAGTCTCCCTGTCCACCAATCTGTTGTTCCATATGTCCAAATCTACAGCAGAGAAGTGTCTCAGGAGACAGCAACACATTTTGTGCTCTGAGGCATCCATCACAGCTGGATATGAGCTCTGCCTCCTGAAATGTTTGCACCAGTGCCTGCAACTGCCTTCCTCATCAGTGGCATCCAAATGAGCCTTCTTACAGGAGTTATTCCACCGCTCCAGCTGACAGGAAAAAGTGGAGTGGTAGTCAGAGGTCTTACAATTTGTAAGACTTCCTTCGAAGCCAGCCAGTTGCCAGAGAGATGATGGAAGGCACACAGCCCAGGAACTACCCTAGACATGCTATTAGAAAGCATTTAATGGTACAGGAGCTGCTGCAATCTCAACAAACATCGTATGTCATGCCTTGGTCTATTCTCTAAGAATGAAGACGTGATAAATGAGCAGAAGATCACCGAGACACAGCAGTGCCATTTGCCTTGTTTTTTTAAGGCACTGAATGAAAGTTTAGACAAGCAGCTTCCTTGGAAGTGGATAGATGGGGTTACAAACATTCACAGAGCTGCCAAGGGCATTGATTTGTGTGTCTATTTGGTCCATGGTTAAGAGGCCTATACTTGACAGAAATACACATCATTCTTCGGTTCTTCCCTAGAAAACTGATTAAAAAACCACCAAACCTCCCTAAAATAGTCTAAAATACCAATGAAAATACCTTTGTCCCTGTAATAGGACAGGCCATTCTTTAAGAGATTGTGGGGCTTAAGGTCAATCCCCAGTGTGCTCCGTGATGTGACCTCCTTAATGCAACAGATGTTTAAAGGTGCCACAGGCCAGCTAGGGAAGGAAAGCCAACTGCTTATCAAAGAGCAGTCCCAAATCCAAAGAAAAGCCCAGCTGGCAACTAATTTTAGAGGGTTCTTTTTTTTTGGCCATTGCCATTTAGTAAGAAGAAGGCTATTGGTATTGCCTCCATTCAGAGACTCCTTCTACACATAAAATAGCAGCTGATGAGTGGAAGTCAATTTGGTGAAAACCACTGTGATGTGATACAGATTGGTCTGCTCCTGAAGCAGATAGAAAATCTTTCTTGCTCACTACCTCTGGCAAAACTGCTGTCTAAAGAATGACTTAGCATACATTTTTTAGTTTTTATGAAATTTGTGTTTTGAATATATAATTCAAAAATATGGATGCTGATCTATATTTATGCTAATAAACAATATATAGTACACAAATATGTGATATACCATATATACATGATAAGAAATTACGAAGCTTGGCAGAAGAACAAAAAAACCCCTGAAACCAACTAACCAACCAATCAACCAACCAATCAAAAAAACTCCAGCAAAACCCCAAACACCTTTGACATGCTTTTCTGCTTTTCAGGTTAGCATTTATCAGTGCTTTTATTGCTTTCAACCTTCCTTGGAAAACAATAGTTAAAGTTCACAAAAGACCATTATTTCTAAGACTCAAGTAAATTCTCCTTTCTCTCATTCTCCTGACACTGTTCTGTGTGGTTTTGTAACCCCTTTTTAATTCCATCTTCCAAAAATGTCTGTGGGTCCCTAGCCTGTAAAAATGTTTCTTACTTTCTTAGGTAAAAAGTTGCTGCTAGAGACACTTTCCTTTTTCTTTAATCACTTTTGCATATTCCTACTCTCTCTTTATATACATGGTGTAGGTGGGCCAGGCTGGAGTTTCTTTGGGACAATATTTATTGGTATCTATTTATATTAATTTCCTGTACTTGTTCCAGCATATAAGTATTTCAAGAGATACATGCTGTGATAAGTGGTAAAGTGTTTGCAAGAAGCCCTACCATCTAAAAAATCACTTCTACAGGTAAAGAACAAGGTAGAAATACATGGAGATGTGTGCAGCTCATCCTGATAGACCTGCTTGAGGTCTTGATTGCCTTGGAAGAGGAATGTGAATGAGTAAAACAGCACAGTATGTTGTTGCCTATTTTAGAAATATTTGTGAAGAACTTCAAACTCTATAGAAAAAATATCATTTGGTGACGCCTAAATAAGACAATACTCCACAGTTTCTGGCTATGCTGAAATTTCTTTAAAAATGGGAGTCATTTTGAGCTATAAAATAAAGAAGCTGCTTAGGCCATACTTTGTATGTCAAACAACACATAGTTTAGATACCAAATAAAATCCCAGATTGGGAAGTTAGACTATACTAAGGAAAATGAAGAGTGCAATAGAAAAAATATTTCAGAAATGCTGCAGCCCAACATAAAAAGTATTTCAGAAATGCCACATCTTGCTCTCTTTGCCTTGGATAGCAAATCAGACTTTATTACTTCATTTCAAAAGGAACATAACTGAAACATAAGCAGTTGGCTTGAGAAGAGCAGCAGATCATCAGAGAGCTGGAGCTGCTGCCTACGTGCAGAGAGTTGCAAAAGATCATGGCTATTACCAGAAAGAGTATTAAGAGAAGATATGATAAGGGAACCTAAAATACTGTTGCAACTCAGGACAGACAGCTACAACCCAGGAAAGATATTTTGGAGCCATTGCTGACTGTCTTCCAAACTCACTGACCTGCTGTGCAACAGCAGCCAGAGAAGTCAATGAGGCTCTGGGCATCATCAGGAAAAGTATTGGGAATGCCACATTTCAAGAAGAACATGATGGTCTTAGAGAAGGTACAGAGAAGAAAAACTGCAGCCATCAAAGGAATGTAGGGGTTTCTTCATAAGGAGTGACTAAAGAGGCTGCGGCTCTTGTGTGATTAGAGGAGGAGATGGATGGGGCATAAGACTGAGGTTTACAAACCACAGAGGCAGAAGATGAACTAAATGTATAACTGGGCTGTTAACTGGATCCTATGGAGAACTGGCACTGGGTATGCTCAAGGAAACTGGTAGGAGACTGGATTAAAACAGAGAAATGAAAGCACCTCTCTGGGCTGTGGGTGGTGAGCACCTGGTGTTCTTTGCTGTGGGATATCATGGAGGCAGACACTGTCAGCAGCTCCAGTGGGGGAGGGCAGTAGTCAAATGCAGGGTCTGCAGGTCCACACACACATGTTAAAACAGAACAAGCAGGGCTGCACACCCTCTAGCATCTCTCACACACAGTTCTCATTGATGGAGTGGCACAAGGAGGGTGGGCTGTAGATAGTGGCAGTCATGTGCCACCTCTATGAGATTGTTAATCTGCACCCATTGGGCATTTTATATATTCTTAAAACATAATGCAGTAAAGGTAATTAGGAGATCTCATTACCACCACTCTAAAAAATGTAGGCAAAGAGACACTTTATTTATTGCAAATTCAGCAAATGTAAACAAAAAATAGAAATTGTCTTGAATACTCCAAATTCATGGAAATAATTGTGAATGACACAGAGTTAAGTAGGTCATCCAACTCAGACATAAGCCTATCCACCAATTAGGGCAACATCAAGAGGAATACTTGTCAGCTAATCCCTGAAGACAGGAAGAGATTCATTCTGTATATAATTTGTAAATCACAGTATGACGTGGGTTGGTTTGCTTGTTTTCTGACACAGTATTTCTCTTTCCCATGTGGAAGGGAATTAATTCACTGTGTATTTTTGTGACTTTCTACAAGGCAAAAGACCTTAAAGGGCAGGCAGTGGAAGGTAACTTCCATAAATGCAAATGCTTTTACTTCTGCTTCCATTACTGTGGAAATTAAGAATTCAGGAAAGGCTGGTGTGTTCAGTTCCTTCAATACACAGATTTTGGATCACAAAAGAAAACAGGTATATTCCTAAACTTCCTCCATGTAAACATTTTCTCAAGTCTGTCTCTCCACTGGTCATGTCTGCCAACTATCGCTCTTTCTTGTTATTGCTTGCCACGGTAGGGAGTAATTTTTCATTTGCTTTTATATTAGAGCAGCTTGAGGACCCAGAGCTGAGCTCCATGCTACTGAGAGACAATGAACCATGACCAATAAAATTTCCAGTACCACAAGTGAAGTTCTCAATCTAATGATTGGAAAATATTTTAAAATTACAAAACAGGAGTGAAACCTCAGGGTGTGACAGTGTGCAGGGCTTTGTATGAATACACTAATTTTTTCAACTTTTTACCCTGATAGAAAACCCAGGCTTTCAAAAGCCAAATTGTTAAAAGTTACAAGGAGTTATTGCTATTTTCTTTGTGATCCTAGATTACATCTACTGTCACATTTAACAAGGTAAGGTAAGTTATAAGATGGCACTTCTAGCCACTGCATGAAAGAGAGGGATTTGGGGTGGGGTCTTTTTTCGGTTTTATGGTTTGTTTTGTTGGGGTTTTTTGGGGTT
>VZTE01001408.1:632016-792088 GCA_013397775.1 Eulacestoma nigropectus | reverse complement strand
TTGTTTTGGTTTGGGTTTTTTTTTGGTTTGGTTTGGTTTTAGTTTTTTAAACTTTGAGTTTCTAATTTAGTTAAGCCTTGAAGATTTAGACATGTTTTGGTCTTCTGATTTTCCTCCTCTCTGTGACCCTCTTATTAAACATGAATGTTGTACTATGAGAGGTTCTCAGTGTGGGGCTTTAGAAGTTACTGTGCAGTAATGTTGCCAATAGCTGTTTCTAGTGCTGAAACTCCAAATTAAAAGGGAGCGACTGAAAACTCACCCACCATATTACTGCCACATGAAGTCACAACTATAAGAAATGTTTTGATGGAACTCTGTGCTATAAACCTACTCTCCTACCCTAGTCAGCATCCAAAATTCTTGGGAATCTGACATGCTTTTGTGTCAGGTCATGCCTAAATCATGCAAGAAGACAGTTCACACATCCTTGCAGCCCTTTGTAGATGCAGGTGCCTTGGATTACAGGATTAGCCGCATCTACAACATTCTTGTTTTGTAGCGTCTGTGTTCAACCCGTGTCTCAGGACCTGACTGACAGCAGTAAGGATCAGCAGTAAGTTCAAATTTCAGAAGTTACTAATAAAACATTGGCTTTCATTCCTATCCAGAAACCGGGGGAAATGAAATTAAACTTTCAGTTCCTCAATGACTTAATCTTCCTCACTTGTGAATGAATTGGCTTTATGAAAGAACAGAGCACAAAGCAAGAATAGGAAAAATATCACAGATATCACAGATACATTTATATAAGGCATGCTCTGTGGGTCCATTTTATTAATCTCTTCTTTCCATCAGATGTCAAGAGGAGAGGCTGTTCTACCTTTTAAGGCATCAGCAACTTCAAGCTCCTGTGCACAGAGTTTGTCTGCGTTGACAAGAAAGGGGACTGCAGCTGCAAATGTAAAGAAAAAGAGTGGTAGCACCTTCTCTAAATGGAAATAAATGAGGTTTTATCAGTGTCATACTGCTAACTTTGTGCTGCTGGAAAAAAGAGAGACAGGAAACTTTCCTGTAAATCCTTCGGTATATTTGCAGCAGAAAAAGTGTCCATTGTAATAGTAGTCCCATCTGCAGGGGAGCAAGTGGTAAACATGCCTGGCCTGGTAATGCTGGATGGCTCCTCTGTGTAATGCTCAGGTACAACTGAATCATTCCAGGCAGCTCACTTCTGTCAGATCTCTTCAGTGACCACTGAACCTAGTGTGCAACTAGCGGGAAAACAGCCCAAAACAACACCACAACAAAAAGCCCACCTGGAAAGCATGAAGAAGCACTTAAAATCTGAGGAAAACTGAATCCCTCCAGAAGCCAGGAGGACACCTGGGAGACTGAAAGCAGCCCCTTACTCGGGGTCTGCAAGCAGCACCTGCCAACACGAATGACACAGAGGGTGCCTTCAGTTTTTAATTCTGATGGTTTTACCAGTTTTCAGTTAACTAGGTATCTGTTTTACAGACATGGGACTGGTATTGCCTGTGTACCAAAGGAGATGAAAACAAACAATTTGTGACTGACTTAAGGCTAAGGGACATACTCTGCAATGTTGGCAACAAAACCAAACAGCAAAAAAAGAAGTTTACCTTGGCATCCTAGTTACGGTCATCACCCAAGGAAAGCGACAGAGCATACGAGTAGCACAAGCATTGCGAGGCCTCAGCCCATATGCAGGTGAGAAAATCACATCAGATAAATCCATTTCACGATGTCACAAACAATGTCACCTCCAAATTCCTGAAAAACGGAGGAGAAAAGGTGGCTGGTTTTACCTGATGGGATTTTAGCAACAGCTGTAGTTTTGAAATTAGAAATCCAGAACCTACTGATGTCAAAGCAGAGACCGTGAAGTTCACAATAGGCTACTGCACAGATTAGCCGTCAGACTCTAGGTAATGCAAATATGTAAGGGCTTAAATTTTACAGTGTGACAGATTTTTTAATCTTAAATGCTGCTGTTGGATTTGTTTCAGAGAGAAAACGAGAAGGTTTTGTCATGACCCAGTTGGAATAGGTCACTGAGTTTTGGGGTTGCTCATGGTCTGGGTGCAATGCTGTGAAAGAGAGATAGTGTACTCCTTAATTATCCTTCAATGAGAGTGCAAGGTGGGGGAGAGTGGGATGAATGTGCCTGAGAGAAAGGCTGGAGACCTCCAGATATATTTCTTGGAAGCAGTGCTGCTCAGAGGCACTTAGAGCAAGGACATGTAAATTGAAGTCTAATGGGACAAAGGCCCTTCAGCATTTACCACCTTATGCTCAAAAATGCATGTGACAGGGCTCCAGATGGTGTGCAAATGTGAAGAGGATTTGCCTGGACTTTTTCCTGCAGTGAATTCCCCAAGCAGCTTTTAAACTCAGCAAAGCCCAGGTTCATTACAATACTCCGCTGCTCACATTTGTGAATGGAGACAGCACAAAGTTACAGATAGGGCTGCAAATCCAGACAAGGCAGAGCCAAAAAGATAGAGAAAGGTAAAGTTTTGGCAGGATTAGTGAGTATTCAATCAAATTTGTGCTGTTTTTTTCAAATACCTGTAAGATTTCAACTGTTATAATTGAGTTGGGAATAATCCCCCAACTACTTCTCAATGTATCAGTAGTGGGGTTGATTTTTTATAGACAAAATTTTCTTGCTTTAATTAGGCTTGAAATGTTGGCTTCATGACTGGTTTTCAACTCCTGCCTTCATTCCATACTACCTTTCTAAAAAGCTCTTCCTCTAAGCAGCCTTCATCTCCACATTGTAAGGCTGTGGTAATTAGTTGGAGCTTTGCTGAGTTCATGGAAATCTTGTAAGTGAAGTCATTATAATGGAGTTCAGTGTTTCAGACTCTTGCTTTCATTTGCAAAATTATTGGCTTGATAAAAGAAACAGATTTCGACTATGTGATGGCTGTGGATACTTGAAAAATTGTCTCCAAATTGGTCCCTTAGTTAAGTGTACAGTACAGTCCCTCATTTAAGGGCCACAGTGACATTGTGGGTAAGAAGTCCGGGGACATGGTGACAAGTAGGTACAATTTACCTTACACAATAAAGCACACCCTGTCATCCATTTAGTTATCAGGCCCCAATGGTGGCTAAACACATACATTTGCATCTTGTTACCACTTTTTGTGGGTTCAAAATTGCCATTAGTTTAAAAACAAACAAACAAACAAACAAGCAAAATTTATTTTTGCATTCTCTGGTTTATTCAATAGTGATTCAGGCAATGTAAAGCAAGTGGTATATTTGAAAACTAAAGAAATTCAGTGTTATTAATAAAAGCACAAACCTATAAGTCTCTAGAAACTACATCTTCAGCTCCCCTCTATGGAAAGTTCTATCTCAGGACGAAAAATCCCTCCAAGGCAAACTGGGCATCTGACAATGCAGCTGTCTTTGCAGACTGTTTAAAGTGAAATGGTTTGATAGAGTAGATAATAAACTGGTGCTGGAAAGGGCACAATGAGAACCAAAGAAAAAGTGGGTATGTTTGCAATAGCAGCCAGCTGATGGAAAAGCCAAACAAGTGCTGAGTGAGTTAGAGTCTGGCTGAGAGGCATAGCAGGTGTTGATGGGCTCCAGTGACTGAAGGGACTTTTGAACTGAAAGGTATGAAAAAGTCAGGCCAAGATAAGGATGGCTGCCTGCTAAACTTCCACCTTAACAATCAGCTAATGTGGAAAGAAAACAAAAGTTCAGCTAAGGTTCCATATTGGAACAGGAATTGAAAATTAGTATCTTGTAATTCCCAGTAATGTTATCCAAGGATATGTAATGGTGTTTAAATAAGAGAATCTGTAGAGCCAGCTCGTTCATCTGTCTTGCTAAGAGGGTTAATGTTGGGAACCAAAGGCAATTAATCAGTGCATCTTCTAAAACCTGTTTATTTCCCATGGGAATTGATTTCAGACTTGAAAGTCTTAGAGTCCTTATGGCTAAATAAAACAACTCAGTGCAACATTTGAAGTATGCAAATGGTTTTATGACAATTGTAGCTCTTTTTCTTTCAGCAAAGCATTTGCCAACAGGCTATGAATTTGAATTTTTTCCCAAACCAATTTCTACATAATTTTAGCATAATTTTTGTCAGCTTGCCATGATGAGTATTCATTGTTTATTTGCGCCATATGAATATTCATTCAAGTTTGCAATGATGTTTCTCTCTACTGATTTGGCAACAATCACATAAGCAAATAATTCATTGAATACATGTAATTTTTAAATACATCTTTGGTCTGAAGTCTACCAAGAGCATGGCAGCACTGAGAAACTTTTTCATCCAGACACTCTCAAAAGTATTTGTGTTACAGTGCATTTGATGTTTGGCTTTTGATAAAACTTCATGAACCTGTCATCCTCAAATTGCCACCTCCATGCTAAGCACAGACTGCAGTTACAGATTTGCATAACTGCTGAAGTTTGAACTACTGATTTAATAGTTTATTCATGGAGTAAATAACCTACAATATACATAATTTAAGATTTTGTAAACCATCTTGTGGTGCCTATAGGCATGGCTGTGTCAAGTGTTATGCTTATGTAAGATTCAAGTTTTTGTCTAAGGCTCTTAAAGGCAAAGTTAGCAAAGGGGATTTCAAGATAATACAGCATAATGAGGATTATGTGTTGGTTATGTTTAATGCTGATTATTTTAATTATCCAATTTCCTGATAGAAAAAAATGGATTTTCAAATGGAAATGAGAACTTTTCAGTTTTCCATTCACTTCTATCTCCTTTTATACTTCTATATTTCATTTTATATTTTAAAACAAGGGAAAAACTAACTAGAAGTATATTTGGGTGGAATATTTTTTCTGCTGCCATCACAATTTTTTTTTTATGTCTCCCAAGCCCACAAAGAAATCATAAGGTAATTGTGACACTTTTCTTCTGACTTTAAATTGACAATGACATGCAGAGGCTCAGTCTACTTGTAATCTTTTCAAAAATATTTTCTATCTGAAAAACGTGTTGGTAAAAAGATAGTAAAAGCAACCCATAGATGCTGTAAAGGGCTAGTGATGTTCCTTTGATAAAATTCTCAGGCAGTATATTGTGAACCTCTCTGCAGTGCTTTATTCCAGAGCTATTTTCCAGTTTACAGTTTCTCTGATTGTTTGAGTAGAATAAAACCTGGGAAAAGAATAAAAATAAAGTAACAGTAAAACTTTTCCACCTTGGACTATATTTATTGTTTGGCAGATTGAGAAATTTATCATGCAACTGGAATGATGTGTTTCTATTTTCATAATTGCTCTGTATGTGATAAGATACTTCTAAAATAGAACATTCTGGGTGTAAATGAACTGCATTACTGTTACTGTGCTATTGTTTGTCTTTTGTCCACTTTTTTTGCTGTTTGGTAAAAGGAAAAATCACTAAGCCTTGTGTCCTTGTTCATTGCTATACTCTGAAGATAAAAAAGGAGAAATAAGCATGGTTTTACTAATTGTTTATCGTGATTTGCCTTTTACTTGGATTAATGGAACACATTGCTTAAATTCCTGCTCAATATCCCACTTTGTTCTTAAAGCAGGTGGCAACTGGTACTCAAAGTATGCAGTAGGTCCGGAAATGGCAATCAGACATCTGCTGTGTGTGGAAATGAAGGGGATGTGTGTCTTTATATATACACATACCTAAATATACACACATACGAATAAAAATGTGCATTCATATATGCACATATCTGTGTGCCTATCCATACACGTGCATGGATAGGCAAATATGCATGCATATTTTGGATTTTCATAACAAGCCCCCAAATTAACCAGCTAACACATTCTGCTTAAGAGTTTTCTCTGATTTCACTGCTAATATTTCCATGTGGGGTTTTTTGTTTTGAAAACAAACAAGTATTTTCCTGTCTGAACCTCCCCCACTCACATTATCTTCCCAGACAACACAATTTCTCTTCTTTATTTTCCATTTCATGTTCTTTATCAAAGAAGCACCACTGACTCCCTCTCCAAAATCACAGGGCTCTGACAGCTGTCTGGTCTTAACTGATTTTTTTTTCTTCTTGAAATATAGCATTCCTGGCAGCCCAACACCCTGTACTGTAGCTGCTTTGTAGTTTTAAATTCTTCTCCACCCTCCACACCCATTAGTCACATTCTCTTCCCCATGGTGGATCTCTCTATGTTTATCTTGCTCACCATGATGAATTTACCCTGTGCTGGTTAACGATGTACTCACAGAGTCAATTCATAAAACTAAGTTAGGTATTTATTAAGCGCAATGATGGAGAGGTGCAATTGCACCTGCCTTTTAGCAATGTGTACACAGACTCCAAATCATGCCTTCCTCAGACTTGGACTCACCAATTCCCATGCAGCTCAGTAGGTGATTTGAAAAAGAGCTTGTAAGGGTTTGGATTTCTCAGTTATTCCACTATCAGTTTATCTCTGTCACATCTGTATGGCACTACTATAAAGCCACCTGTGAAGCAATGTCTATTTCATATTTTGCATTGGGGCAGTTGGCCTTGAGACAGCATCTCAAAAGCATTATACTGACCCGTGCAACGGGAATGATGTTTGCAAGATAATCACCTAGTTAATTAGCTCTGCTAAAATCCCATCGATGCTCCTCCTTCCAAGAAAGTAAAATGCCTTGGAGGGAAGTCTTACATCTGCTTTCCAACAGAACCAGCGAACATTTGGGCAATATTTTATGTATTGTTGTACATGTAGGAAATGTGTCCTAGAGGAATTGATTGTAAAATCTGAGGAAAAACCTGCCTGAAACTGTGGCCTCACACTTCTTTGATGACAGGTACAAGTCAATAAGCAAAAATACAACTGCACCCCTGCACTCCTGAACTTAATTTAGTCAACAGTTTGAGCTCGTGCATAGAGCAATTAGCAATACCCAAACTCTTCCCTTCACCAAAGAGGAAAGGAAAAACCCCATCTATTTGAACTGGTCTGAGACAATTTTCTAAGGGTGGGAAGTGAATTACTTCTCCCAGTTTTCCCACATGATTGTACCAAAAGAGACAGCAAAATGGCAGCCTGCTCAGATGGATCTTTTAGTTAAAAATCATGTAGTTTTTTTTCTGAAAATTGAAATTATTATTTTTACACAGTATTTAATTCTTCAAAGTGTGTGTTCAGAGCAGTTACCAAAATCTATTTCTGTGCAAATGATGTGAGACTGTAGCAAAGTGATGAAAAAATATTTAATTTCAAAAGAAATCTGAGAACTCTGTCTTCTCACAATTATATCAGAGCCTCCAGAACTTCATTTACTTAATTACTGTCGAGAAATGTTTGAACGGTTTTGAGTGTAGGGTAGAAACTAGAGATTATAATTGCCCTGTTTTGCATGAGATACCTTGCAATAACCAGGAATTTTAGGTTATGGAGAATAAATGAGCAAGAGAAACTGAGGCTGTGTCCTTTGTCAAGCAAAGGCATTTTCTGGTGTGCCCTGCCTTCCACCTCTTCTTATTTCTCCCATCAGAGGTTGTTCAGAAACTGATGGTGGATTTCCCCTGCCTTTGTGTGGTTCTTGTTTGGGAAGGACATCAGGATGCTGGAAGCATTTCCCTACCATGAAACAGGAATGTGACCTGGGCAAGCAGGACTGGGGCATAGCAGAGGGTTTGTAGGTTACATAAGTGCTGTGTCCATTATTTTCTTGTTCTAGAATTGAGCTTTGAAATCTTAATGGTCTGAATTTCAATCTATGATGTTATCATGAATCTGTAGATAACATGCTTTAAGATCAAATTGGATTGGTTCATTACCAGTAACAGAATTGTGCTAAACCAGATGCTGAAATAAATACTTATGTACCAAATATGCCTACACACACAATCACACACAAACCATGAATACATATAATGTATATGAATGTCAATGCATAATGCTTTAATAGCACTCTTGCAACACTTCCTGTTAATTTTATTTTCACTTTATCTTTGCATACCAGCTTTAACTTCTGATTTCAATGTTTTGGCTTTTCTTATTTCAAAAAAACCTACAACTTTGTTGTAATGTTAACAGAGTTGGGTTTTGGGGTTTGGTTTAGTTTTTTTTTTTTTCCATTAGAAAAGAACTTTTGCCTTGAAAGTGAGGTTATTATTTATAGATTCCAAGCCAGGTGCTGTAAATAGACATCAAGATGATGATATAAAATGGAAATAAAATTTGAGAGACCAGAGAACTCTTCTCAGAGAGCTAGAACTAAATCTTTTAAATATTTCAAGATTTATTTTTGTGAGTAATAGTAAAGAAAGTTATATGCTTGCATGTTGGTCATATAGTCAAGTTTAGGACTGACTTTACAAGGAACTTGCCTATTTGTTTGAAATGTATTCCAATAATTAAAAGTCAGTATTTCTGATGTTTGTGTGTTTTTTATAACCAAAAAGCATTAGGTTTAAGACATCATTGTCCCTTAAGAAGCTCTGAAATGATTGTCGTCCAGTCAGGAGTGAAGGTGGCAATGAACCTTCCAGCTGCACAGGAGACCAGACCACAAAAACCTCCCTGCTGAGGCAGAGGTTCTTTAATGGAACTCATTGAATGGTGCTAATTACACAGTACTTACCCAAATCTTATCAGGAAACACCCATCTTTGGGTGACTGGGGAGAATCAGTTTCCTTTCCTGCAAGTTCCTTATGGCTTTGATTCAGGTGGTTGACAGGGTTTTCAGGTTTCCAGTCGAGAAAGTTGAGGTAGAAATGCACAAGGTTTCCTGCCCTAGACAGCGAAAGCAACACCCAGGAATGTCCCTGGTTTAGGGATCTGCAACTTCTCTGCGAGTGTTGTCAGCACTGAATGTATTCCTGACTTCGGCTGTGGCCCATAACAGCTGGAGTGAGGGTCAGAGCTCTGCAAAACACACATCCTGTTGGAGATGTGGGCTGGCAGCCCGTAGCTGCACCACCTCTCCTCAGAGACAGAACATGGAGGGAAGGCAGCCTGAAAACAGGCAGAGTTGCTAGACCCATCAGAGGCCATTTCCCTGGAAATGGGGGTCCTAGCAGCATGCACTGTACGGTCCTCTCAAAGAGAAATTGCATTCAGTTACCCAGAACAGAAAAAGAAGAGCTGGAAATGGAGACCAGTCCACAATGCAGCGTTCCCATACTGAAATATTATCCTCAAACAAGACAGATGTTGTTTGCGGTACCAGATGTTTTAAGACTGAGGTGCTCCATTCTGACAGCAGCTTCTAGTGGAAAAGTCAGCAGACCCATACCTAGAGCTGAGCAAGGTCAAGAATGTCAACTGACCCTAACTAGACCAGTCTCACAAACAGTGAAAAATTCAGAGCAAAATATTTTCTTGAGCTCAATATAAAATAAAATCCCATCCTGTGGTCAATTATGTGAGAAGTTAAAAATTTCAGACAAGTAGTACTTGTGCCAAGAGGATGTTATCTGTTGTCAATATAATATACATCAGATGTCAGAGAAGGGTCTGCTTGGTGAGCCTGAAAGCTATAAAAGTCTCAACAGAGAAATTACAAGCTGCTTTATGGAACAATGTCCAATATTACAACTAAGGTAACATAGAATCAACACAGGAAACCCCCACTACATCGATATGCACTCAGCTGAGCCGTGGTGCCCTGAATTATTCCAAGCTGAATTTTCATTGTTATCTCATCTCTTGCTCATGCTCATGCTCACTATTAGTCAGAACAACATTACAAAACAGGAATGTCATACAAAAGTTTTTCAGGTCTTAAATATAATGTCTGGCATTTGGGCTCCAGGGAGTGTACAAAATCAGATCAACTCAAGGGAAGATAAAATAGTTTTAAGCAGAAATTCCACTGATTTACCTGGAAGTGACAGAGGAAACTGAGGGCTGTGTTCACCCTCTGGGTATGGAGGCACATTTTGCACTTCAACACCCAAGTGGGAAGTTAGGACTCTGATCCTGGAAATAGTGCACAGTCCTGTGCAGCTTAACACCTACAAATGGTCTTGCTGAACCTTGGGTCTATTAACGTAGGTAGTGGTACTCACATGCAGAAATGTCTGCAGCATCAAGCCCAAGTGATCAGTGGCAGTCCCAGATGTGGTACTTGTAATTCCCATTTCTCAGGCCCAGTTCTAACCACCAGAAGGCTTAAAATGAGAAGACTTGCTGTCCTAACTGTACAGTGAATTGTGATCTTAAATATTGTAAAACTGTTTAAATCATAATAAAAATAAAAACAGATTTATGCAGCTTCCCCCCTCCCCCCCAAAAGTATCTTATTTCATTTTTTTCCTCACTGACCCTGAAGGCTGTTTAATTTTTATCATAGCCACTCTTTTTCAGAGAATAATATGTGTTTTCAAATTAGGAAGACTTGGACAGTCCTTTTTTGCTGACTGAAACTGGAAAAGGTCAGTCTTGGCTTGTGTCCTTTAAAATTTAAGCTCTTGTGCATTTCTATTGTTGTTGTTGTAAAATACTGTAAGCATACATCCAAAATCTCCTAAAGGTGAAACAAACATCTGGTGCAGGAACTTCCATGCCAACATTTAGCCTCATGGCAAAGCAAATTTTAGGCCAAATTTCAACTCAAAATGAAAAGGCAGAGGGACAGCAGGGGTTCAAGACCTGTCAGGTTATGCTTACCTGTCAGGTTTCTTTCTATCATCTGCCAACTAATTAAAGTAACCTTGTCAAAAAATTAAATTAACACTCAAGTGACATGACAGAGCTTTAGATGTTCTGGTTAGAGGTTATCCCATTTCTCTCTTCTTGGCTGCAAGTAGCTGTTGCACACAGCTTTCTGCTGCCCCACTGATATTATTTTCCATTGCACCGCTGAGAAATTGCAGAGATGATTAATCTTTCTTCTTCAGAAAACCAATTTCTTTTTCTCTCTGCTTTCTTGTTGAATTTTATGCACAGCAGCCAGACAAAACAAGGGTTGCACAGTGGAAGGATTTTGGGCTGTAAAAACACAACATAATTAGTAAGGATATGGTGCCCACTTTTGCTGGCATTACTACAAACATACTGTGCAGCCCATCAGCTCTTTGGTAGAAGACGTATTTTATGAAAGACGGTCAGGGAGAACTTTTTCAAAAGGAACTCATGTTTGCTAATGAGATCTTCTGAAAAAATATCTGTCCATGAAAATTATGTTTGAATCTTTAAAGTGATGAGCATTTTATAATTTTTTTTTAGTGCTTGTTAGGTTTATCTGTATGCTTTGCATTACCTTGATTCTTCATCCATGTAATAATGTTTTGCCTCTTACAGACATTTGGGGCAAAGAAATTAATTGCTGTCCAGAAAACCATCACAACCTGAGAAAAATCACTGAGACAAACCCATGGGGTGAGCAAGAATGTGTCCTACTGCATACACTTAATCCCCATTTTCCACCTCTGACATCTGTGATCTGTTAAATTCAATCAAGACAAATGGGGCAGAGTTGGAACTATAGGTTGTTGCTGTTGTACCCGGGACGATGAGAAACGACACAACCAAGATCTGGAGAAAATGGCTTATTTAATTAATTATAAATCGGTTTATATAACTTGATTCACAAGAGTAGCATAGTACTATTGGTCCCTTGGTCAACCACCTCCTAGAATGATTGGTGGAGGCTGTACAACACCCATTTGAAAATATTTTCCTCAGTGTACCATAAAAACACTGAACAACAGCAGGTGCAAAGATAGAGAATTAGTTTACAAAAACCCGTAGCAGTGTTTTGCACAGTTTTCGTGAGAGGCACAGAGTTCTCACAGAATACTGCAGAAAGCTGAAAAATCCCTCTACTAAAGCTTTTCAGTGTCCACAATAGGTAGGTTTTCTTCAGAAAGTTCCCAGTACTAATATCAGAACTGAATTGGATAATAAAGTAGATTGTTTATGAAAAACTCAAGTAAAAGAGCCTGTTGAGTTGAAAAGATTGGAACAAACACTTGAAATCACTGAAAATATGACAAGCAAAAAAGGAAGCTGAAGCAGCAGTGTCAGCTAAAAGTGGAGTTATCAGTGAATTTTATAGCTCTCCAGGAAGGGGGAAGACTCCAGACATAGGAAAAAAAAAATTTGCAAGCTCATCGAGGCAGGAGAACAAATGATAAGGGATACAAACACAGTTGCTTAGGTAAGAGGTAAATAAGGTATACTGGAAATGAATGCTGAATTAATTAGCAATGCTTGGAGTGATTATTTTGCAAGAGTACCACATGAAGAGAATGCAAGAGAGGAATTAAATCATATAAATGCAACTGGGATGAAATAGGCTGTATTTAGAAGGAGCAAGTCATAAAAAACAGTAGGAATACCAAGGAAAGTCTCTTGATGAAGAGCCAATACATTTGCTGAGGTGACTTGTTATGAAAGACATGTTTGACTGCTTTCCTAAGTCTAAGAAAGTACTAAACCAATGCTGTCAAAGCTTTGCATGGTATCTATTTAAATGTGGAGAAGTGTTAAGCTCAGCACAAATTATTCGAGTGAAATGGTGCTGCAGAATATGAAGCCTTGGCATAGATTACTGGAAGCATCTGTAGAGAGACTAAAATTTAGATGTGTTAGACAGTTTCATGACAGGAGAGAGTGGAAAACTTGCTGTATTTATTTTCTTGAAAATGTAGGGGAAAAAGGCAGCTACTGAAATGGTCCTTGTAGAAATGGAAAAGGTACACATTAAGGAACGAGAACAAGCGAGCTGGTTTGGAGAACTTTGTATGTGTCACCTTTACCAGAAAAGGTGCTTGCAAGAGAGAAAATAATGAAGAGGACTACCACAGAACATGCTATCACATAATGAGATGCAAAAGCTTGTGATGGCATATCAGCTAAATGTTAACTGTGGCAACACTTTCTTACGAGGTAGGGTGATTGTTGGCAAGACTGAAGCCTTGACAGGAAGTGAAAGGCATCCTCCACAAACGACAGCAGAGGACAAGGCCTTAGAGGATGCAGTTCTAAAACCTCTTTCTGATCACTTTGTCAATGCACCTTAGCTCTGTGGTGTAAGCGTAGCTCAGATTGACTCTATTCTTTAAAGATTGTGTAGAAAATCAGTGCGCTTTAATTTCTGGAAATTATGCCATATAGTTGATCAAATGCTTGGCTGCTCTGTGAAAGGGGAAAAAAAAAGATTTTAGTTCAGGTTGTTCCAGACAAGTGGGGGGATTAAAAAAAAAAAAGGAAAACTTCATCTGGGTGGTATATATGCACCTCAGGACTGTATTAGTAGGACAGTCCTAAAATAAGAGCCAATTGTGAGAGAGGCCATAGACTTCACATTCAGACAGGGTTTAGAAGCAAGGAGATTTTTAGGAGATAGTTGGGTACAGGCATGGTAAAGAATGCTGCCACCAAGTATTGGCTTTGGGATTCTTGTTTGTTTTGGGATGTGGTTTTGTGTGTGGGTAATCCATGCCCTCCCAGCTCTGCTCTACAGATACAGCATGGTATTCTCATGATGATTTTCTGTTATAGACACCTATTGGCAGATAAAAGCCTTTGAAGCAGAGCTCTCTCTTCAAGCTGTTAACCCTGTGACTAGCTACCGCCTTGTTAGTTCTCTAGTACATTATATGTTATTTTGGATTCTGTCATTATTTTCTCTAACATTAATCTAGCTTACAGGTGGCATCAAAAGCCATGGATTTTGCTCACACTGTTTTTCTGCAAGAAGAAACAATTCTTTAATATGCAAATCAGAGCTGCAAAATTAGATGAATGTAGTCAGCGTGCCCTTGAAGGAAAGAAAGGCTTTTATGGAAGACTCAGGGTTGCAGTTATGTTCCTAAGAGTGATGAAAAAGCTACTTAACCCTTTAAAACAGATAAGGGGAAAATTGTTTTCTCATGAAAAAGAAATTATTCTTGTGTAAGATATAAACAAAAAATGGGAGCTAAATTAGTGGGAGGGATGATATGCAGAAACTGAACTGTCATTTTGACAAATGCTGCAGGCTTATCTTTCTTATTTCATTGGACAAAAAGGACATTCAAGCTCTAGTCAACATGGTAAAACAACCTGCCCTCAGACACACACTTCAGGAATCCATCTGGAAAATATCTTGACAAAAGAAGTTTTCTTATGCTAACAGGTGTTAGATTAGGCAAATACAACTTAATTCGGTTACATCCCTATAAAAAGATTGTGAGCCGTAAGATTTGAAGCCTGACATGCGATATGGCCATATAGATTCTTCATAGTTTGCTATGCAAACCCAGGCAATAAAGATTTTTCTAATGAGTGCAGTTTCCCTTCAGGACTGAAAAGTAATATTGACTCACTGAAATTTGTAAAACTCTCTTCGACAAGTCCCTGTGCATGTGTTTTTCAGAAAGCACATATCTAGATGAAAAGCTCAGTTAAAATGTATGTTTGTCCTAATTCAGAACTTCTTTTTCCTCCAGCCTACATCACATCTGTGGAGTCCAAAACAAGAGATGCTCCCTGCAACATAAAATGTTTATTGACTTTGATTGGATGAGTAAGTGAATTCTGGAACTAAACTTGACCCAGGACAAAGAGCTCCAGGCACCCTCTGATGTAAATCCAGTGTTAGGATCTCATTTTTGCTTTTATGAACACCCTTCGGACAGTTTTATAAAGGACAAAACTCCAATGTCTATTGAACTTTATGAATTGATCGCACTTCATTCTTGATGCTGCCTGAAAGCAATAGAAAGTCAGTTATGCATTATTTGATTATCATTGTAAGGCGTGAATGTCTTCAGTGAATTAATAGAAATTGCAGATAAATAGTCTGTTTCCAGAAAAATCGATATAATCCATATTGTACTACTTAGCTCTATCAACATTAAGGAAATTCAATAATAATGTAAATCAATTATCAAGCACATAAAAAGAACATTCATCATCCTTTCAGGCGACAATAATAACAGCATAATGATGAGAACAACTGTATTTGATCTCTTCTATCTACACTGAATTCTGTCTGTATTTTAAAGCATCTATCCTAATCAGAGTCAGCTTCATCAGGCCATAGGAAAAGGATCTTCCATTCTGCTTTTAGAAAACTGAGCTCAAGAAGAAAGGTTGGATATAGCAAAATCTCCACCTGATCTAGTACAACATTTTCATTGTCTTGTGGAGATCCCCTCTGCTGTAATTAGCCTTCAACAGGCTTCAATGAGACTTTTGCTCCACATGCTACTGAGTCCTTTCCCATCATATTCCAGCAGGAAGGAATGCCATGTGGCATTTTCCTCTCCTGAAAGCTTTTGATTCTTTGATTTGCCCAAGGAATTTTTCTTTTCCAGCAAAGCAAACCAAAACCAGAATTGAGCAGCACTGTGACTTTGACAGCTGAGAACTGAAAGAAGCAGTACCTTATTAAAATAATTTTTGAGGTGCTCACCTATAAACTCACAGTCGTAAGTGTGCTAGGAAAAAGTAACTCCCCTTCTGGTTTTCATGCTGGGACAGACATGGATGCTACACTGATTTACAAGTCTTGGATACTTGGTGCTGCACACCAACAACTTGGCAACATTTTCTGATTTTTGATGTAGCTTTTTAGCAAGATCTCACACATGTGAAGAACTGACACACATTCAGACCTAAGCTCATTTTCCTTGCCTAAGCTTTCCAGGCCTGAGAAACGTAAGGCCAGACCTTCTTCTGCCCAGAGCATCCTCTTCTGGTACCCCTCCAGTGAGGGGAAAACGCAGCATCTCCTTTACATATCTGCTGCTAACCAGTTAACATCCAGTCCCTGCTACTTTCCCTCAGGTTGCTTGGTTTTTGGGCACATCCATGCTCTGTAAGTGGTATTAGCCTGGCCTTGGATGCAGCTCAGGTCCTCCTTTCCTCACTCATCACATGCTGTTCATGCCTTAATCTGCAACTCTTTAATTGGTAATACTTTATCCCTCTGGTATTTGGATGAGTATTTTTGCTCATGCTGACTGCTGACACCACACAATTGTGCAAGGCTAAGCAAAACCTCAGATAAGACATATAAATACTGAGACGGCCAAAGAAAGATGGATAGCAGAGTTGCTGCTACAAAGGTTTCTAGGATAATTCTTCCATATACTGCTGAAATGGGTTAAAACCCAGACAAATCCAGACAAGGTCTGAGGCTTAAAACATACTGTTACTGTTATAAAGATTAGAATTTACTTTTACTGTACAAATGCATGATTGCTATTAATATAATTTTTGTTTGACAACCTTGCAGACTTTGGCCTGTCTGTCCCATTGTCTGAGCTCAGTGAAGTCCTCATTCTCCCATGGCTCTCCTTAGCTCTTTGTGCCTTGGCCAGTGCCACCCATGCATGGGACAAGCTCTGTTGCTGTCCTGCTGTGGCCACTCAAACAGCGCTAGAGGACAAACTGCTGCAAAACCCTTGGCAGTCCCATCTCCTCTGGGGAAGGAAGAGTGGTGCCTCCCATCCTGAGCAAAGGCACTGAAATGTATGTCCAGCAAACTGCATGTCCAGCTTAGCAGGCAGCTGTGCAAGGACCTGCCAGACTCAGTGCACCTCTGCCTCTTCTGCAGGCACGTTGCCTTTCATCGCTTTTTGTGATGAGGGGACCTCTTTTTTCAGGGGGCACTTTAAACCATCTCAGGATCTTTGCCTTGCAAGTCTCCTCCATTACATCACATGGCTTTGGCTTTTTTAAGCCTCAGTTAACTTCAGTTCCTGGTGGCACTATTTCATATCTTGCTTATCGAACCAGGTACAGGAACTAGGCAAGTCTGCAAGGATGTGAGTGGCAGTAACAGCAGCAGTGGGTACATTTGAGGAGGTTGCTAATAAAACGCTGGCTTCAGCACTCTTGGAGGTGCTGAGGGGAAGATAATTTGGCCTAAAACTTTTTTGCATGCAATAAGCTGAATTTCTCCCTTTGCCATGGTGCCCCCATTGCCACTGGAGTCCCCACACCAAAAAAACCAATTGAACTATGGGGCCAAAGGACAGTTTTAGATGTTCCTAGTTCCAGGTGGTGATTTATTTCAAAGAGCAGGTTGGGGCAGTCATATCCCCTTTCTGCTCTTCTAGCCCTATGTGGGGTGGACACAGGTCTTGGAGCAAGGATCAGGAGTTCAGTTGTGACAAGACACAAAACTGCTGATTTGCTTCCCAAGCACCTACTGCTTTGCTGGGATTTCAGGAAAATATTGTTGGCTTTTCGGTGGGGTTCCAACAGTGCCTTGACAGATGGTCTTGTGAGAGGCAGTAAGTGCCGTCAGTAAGGCACAGAGTAAATCCCTGCAAGTAAACGAGTCCCAGTTTTTCTGGGATAATTCATGATCTCTGGACATGGTATTGGAAACACAATAAAAGACTACATAGTTCATTTCCCACTTTTTAGATCCCTCAGTCCAGCAGGTCAGGCTTAGTTGTGACTGAAGTTGTTCTGGTTTATAAAACTAGTTTTATTTTTTTAAAATCAAAGTTAGTACAGCAGACAAACATCATACTTAAACTGCGGCATGTCAGAGACGAGATGAATGACAGCCACCATTTGTCACTTTATGAAGCAGCTCCACAATCTTCCTGTCTTTTAACACCTCTTTAACCTTAATTTTGCTGATGTGAACAGTCATTAATTAACTATGTATGGTACACACAGCTGATAGACCTGGAATTTCACAGTCTGAGTACATAATTTGCATTTACATCACAATGTAGTTAAACCAAATCATTACCTTAAACTACACATATACATCAAATTTTAGGAAGTCAAACCAACTTGTCTCCAACTGCGTATTTTTCAATTATATTTATTAACGCCATTTTTCTTTTTGCTTATTGAAAACATATTTCACAGATGGTTGCATCAGAAATGTTACTGCTCTAAGCTCTATTAATGGAAGCAAAAAAAAAAAAAAAAAGCCAAAATCCCCCAGACTACAGATTTTAGCTGTGGGGAGGATAGCTCACACTTTTCTGTGTAAACACCTGCAGTGTTAAATCTCCTGGTCTCTGGTTTCCAACTTTACATTCCCCTCTTGATAACTTAAAAGCCACTACAGATGTCCATATGCTGGCAGAGAGCCTTTCTCCTCGGTGGGGATTGTGGAGTAACCCGTGGTCAGTGCCTCCCCACTCGGGCACTCTGCAGCCACCTGCCCAAACATCCTCCTGCTCTGTGCCCAGCCAGAGCCTCGCTCAGGGCTGGGAGCTGTGCCCGTGCTTTATTGCACCAGCAAACCACGCATATTTAAAGATCCCTTTATTTTGTTCATAACATATAACCTAGTAACTGAGACTTTTTTTCTCTGCGTTACAGGTAAGCTGTGACTGCAAGAGCAGATTGAGTTGCTGACATGCAAGCACTGTCTCTGCACCTGGGTTTTGGTGATTGGAGTGGACCATAACAACTGTTGCATTATTACAAAGGAACCAGAAGACAACAAAACAAACCCAAAAGGTAACCTTTTAAACCACTCTAACTAAAGGCAGATAGTGATGGGACAAGTGGAGTGGTATTAAACTAAAAGAGAGGAGATTTAAATTAGGTGTTAGGAAGAAATTCTTCACTATGAGGGCGGTGAGACACTGGAACAGGTTGCCCAGAGAAGTTGTGGATATCCCATTTGTGGAAGTGTTCAAGGCCAGGCTGGATGGGGCTCTGAGAAACCTGGTCTAGTGGCAGGTGTCCCTGCCCATGAGAGAGAATTTGGACTAAACGATCTTTAAGGTCCCTTCAGCCATTCTATGATTCTATGAAGTGTTACATTGCTACAAAAAGGACCAGAAATAAAAATAAAACCAAACAGGTCACCTCTTACACCGTTCTAACGAAAAGTAAAGCAAAAATCTGGACAGGAAGGCCCCTGGCTGAGCTGCAGGAGCAGTGTAAGGCAGTGGTGCCTGGTCAGCTCCGAGTCCTTTGAAGCTGCAGCACCCTCAGCACTCTCTGGCCAGCGCTGGGTCCTTGGCCCCAGCACTTGTGTCCTGCCAAGGTCCAAGATGCTTCTGCCCAATTTTGCCCACTGTTGCCGACCCTTGACCCTGACCTCCTCCTGCCCGTGGTGCTCCCACAGGCTGAAGGCTGCCCCATACCCTGCGACAGCTTGTCCCACCCAGCCCTGTGGTGGAGGGCACCCCACAGGCAGCCCATCTTTTCCCAGCAGCTTTCGCACAGCTCACTCATTTCATTCTTGACTGAGTGCTGGTGTGTTGGTGTAACAGGAGGCTGACACTCTCTTTTTCCTTTCCCATGATGACAAGCCTGCAGTGGTAGCCAGGGTATTGGAAGTGGTGGCTGTCACATTTGGCAATGCAGCTGCTATTTGGCATATTTTGATTTGCTTAATGCTCCTACAGCACTACAGTGGGTGGTGCTCTTGCCCACATCCACAGACCTTAGGCAGAAACAAAAGCAACATAACATATAGTTAAAATACTGCATATAATGCAAATTCTCCTCCCCTCCTACCACCCTATTAAAAAAGTCAAACCCAGGGCAGCTTAAGCAAAAGGTTGTGAGGTTTTTCGGTGGTGTTTGTTTGTTTGTTTGTTTTTGGTGTTGTTTTTCTGAGGAAAACAGTAGAAGTCTTTTTCAAAATGGACTTATATTTGCTATAGAAAATGGCTTCAAATGGTAGAGGCTGTTTTTTTCTCTTTCTCTCTCTGTTGATGACAGAGGTAATAACTGTGTCTGCACACAGTAGCCTGAATTCTATGCCACAAACTTTCTCTTCAGACTTGATGTTATTAAACAAGTTACTGTCTTGATGTTATCAACATTTTCTGCCTACGTAACATTAATGTAAAATAAATAAATTATGTAAAAATCAGCCCCCACAGCCAATGGGCTGTGCATAAATGAAAATACTTATATGAGTTACTGTTTTAATTGAATTTGTGAAAAATAATGCATGAGCAAACCACTGCTATTTCGCTTTCCTAGGTTTAGTAGCAAGTTTCAGATTTCACCTGCTTGGAAAAGAAAGGTATATCAGCATCTGAAACTACTCATCCAACTACTGAAATTAACTGCAACAATCAGTCACTGTACTTTTTATCTATGTCACTCTCTGAAAGCAGTGAAAATAAGACTGCAGAGAGGCAAAGGCTCTAGAGTAAATTTTGACAGACAGGTACTAGCAAACACCTTTTTTCTCCTGTTAGCTGTTAGAATGCTGCAGCCTTTGATGTGCTGGCAAGAGTGACCTCGATGTGCATATCCTTTGAGAAGGCTGTACCAATTCTTCACCTGTTGTCACTTTGGGCCTGGTGAAGCTGATGGAAATCTTTCCAGGGACTTCTGTGGGCTTTGAAATTAGGTGTAAGCTAAACATTTACAGGTTGCAAGAGTTTAGCATGTGCTTTCTTCTGGCAAAACAATACCAATGCTCACAGAGGAAGGAAACTGCTTTTAAAATTGCATTAAAAATATGAAAGTAGGTTGGATCAGGAATTAGATTTAAGAATAATGCCTTGGCATGGTGTCCTGCTAGAGTACTGCACCTGACTAGCACCAGTACCCATGCATGTGCCTTGCTGGACTTGCAGAGGGCTGTGGTGTGCCGTTCTTTCGAATGACGTGTCCCAGTTAAGATGGTGCAAAACCCAGGGGGAGCACTGGGGAGGAAGAAGTAGAAACATTCGTGTTATATGGAGCTGTTTGGTTTGGCCCTCAGAAGAGTAGAGCATGAGTTAGAAGCAAGTGCTCTTAACCCAGGCTGTCAAAAGATGTGTGATAGCCAGTACAGCTCTTCTCACTTGTTTTTACAACAGCCTGGAAGGTGGGGATGCCCCTCTCCCTACAGGTATCAACCGCAGGCTTCAACCTGCTTGCCTGGGGATGAAACTCAAATCTCTCCCTGTCAGCCTAAATCTCTGAAACTAGCTTTAGGCCACTATTTAGAAACTGTCTAGTCCCTGGGAGAGAGCCAGGACTGCACAGTTCTTCGGCAGATGTTGGTGCCCAGCTGTCCTCCAGGGAAGATGCTGGATTTCACACTGAAAGTGGCTGCAGCTGCTTGACAAGCTCAGCCCTGGCCCTGGCATCTGTCAGACACACACCTGCACCAGGTATTGTCCAGCTGAGAGTAAAGGGCCATTGCAAGCTGGGCCCTTGATGGGATTGCCCCCCTTGTGCACCATGTCCATGTGTCTGGTAGGGGGACCTCACCCTGCCATTGAGGACGGTGGGGCAAGTGGCAGGTTTGCAAAAAGTGGCCTCTCTTAGCTGCCTGATGTTGTTTAGACCTAGTCTGAAAGGCTTGGACCTGTATTTTTTTATCAAGAGTCATCGCTCTCCCCTCTCCTTCACAGCAGTAAGCAGTCTCTGCCCACATGCCCAACATCTGCTGGCAGAACCTGGAAGTGCCCAGTGGTGACCTGTGACTCCTCTCTGCTGCTCCCTCCCACTTTTCTAGCATAAAGCTTTGCGTGCATCATACTGCCACTATTAAATGTTCATTACATTAACTTACTTGATGGTAATATTTGAAGACCTTGGTGCATTAAATCTCTTGTTGGGTCCATTCCAGTATTAGTAATTATGGGTGTGGATCTATCTTCACGCACAAACTCTGAGTGTCTGCATTTTTAGGCCCTTTTGTTTCCTCCCCCTGCTCTGGATTGCCGTCTCCATCTCTCCCACTCTTCCCCATGATACAAGCAATAAGTCTAAACTTAGAGCTCTTTCTGCCTGCTGGCAGGAGAGGATGAGTAACAGTGACAGAGGAGATGAGAAAGCCTCCCTTGCCATGCACTGGCTTGCACAGCCTGTGCTGTGCCAAGATACAAAAAAATAAGTCAGCATTTCTGATTTGAGTTGCAAGTCTCTTGGCGAGATGCTTCTGCAAGCTCACGCAACCCAGGAAACAATTATTCCCGAGCCTTTACATGCACTGCGTGCTGGGTCTTCCAGCAATGCACAAGTAAATTAATGTTTTGCTCTTTGTTTCTTGGCTGTTGTCTATGTAACCTGTGGCCAAGATCATATTTTTTACAGCATGTTCCTATGCAGTGGCACCAGCCTTGAGGTTTTCAGGTGTTTTCTAGGGGTGTAGATAAACTCTCTACTAGTGGTGGCAGCTGAGCTCTTGCAGCCATTATTAGGGGTGAACTGGGTGTTCTCAAAAGTATCTTTCCCTTTGGCTGATTGATGTAGAGAAGGTTGTGCTCATCAACCTCGTGGAGAGGGAGGGGGCAGTGACTGACTGGAGAGCTGAAAGTTAGGTATCCGATTAATCTTAAGAATACCTAAATGGCAAGGATCTGTTTGCTGTGTGAAGCTGGGCAGCTTCTATGGAGTCAACTTCTGAGTTTAAACATACTGCACTATGACCAGTGATTCTCCACAATACAGTAGGATTTATTAATAGAAAATACGTCAATATGAGTTTGTCTTTGTACATGTTAGCAACATGTACAGTGAAACACATTTTTTTCTCAATCTATATTGTTATAGTTTTTTTGTGTTATCTGACATAACCATTTATATTTTGGGCTTAAATATGTTATTTGTCAAAATGTACTTTCAGTGTTAATATACCTTTAAAATCATAGTTTATCTTTTAAATATTGAATTCATATTATTTTTTTTCAAATCAATATTGCTCATGTTAGTGCAAATTTGTTAAATCTTGAGATAGGTTAACCATTCCTTCCAGACCATAAACAGCATTTAATAAAACAGTGAGATTTATATAGCTCTACACAGCTGAACAAGATTCTAATACGAAGCTTGTTAAAAAAAAAAAAAATCCGACATTTTACAGTACATCAATTGCATTTTTACATTTTTTTTTTGGAACAGTTTTGTTTCTTCTCTATTTCTGTGTGTGATCTAGTACAAGAATGAAGGGAACAGCAATAGGTAATGATACTTTCCTCAATATTAAAAAGAATGCATCATATATATCTTGCTTAATATGGTGGCAGTGTTGTATTTCCAAACCTGGAAGAGAAGCCAGGTAATATAACACCTTCTCAAAACCCAGTACAGCAAGAGTGAACGTTATCAGTCGGAGCACTTGCCACTAAAGAAGAATGCAAACAAACCAACACAAAGTATAGACAAAAGGTATTTTATGCCACATCATCAATCCAGAATCTCCCACTTGAGCAATGGTCAACATTTGACTCCAAGTAATTCCTAAGAGGAGCTGAAAGAGGGCAATGTGGGCATTTCAGTAGTTTGAAGAATGGAAATACATCCAACTTACAATAATCTCCTGTCCTAAAAACTTCGAACAGAACGATGCATCTCCTTGGCCTTGGCAAACCTGCGCCTGGAGAGCTGCACCAGCCTGGTGTTTGTCAGGCAGTCAAGAAGAGCTTCCAGTTGCGAGTGACATTCTTTATTAAAAAAAAGTTTTTATACTGAAAATGTGCTTTGTTCAAAAGAGCACTGCAAATGTCACTTATTAAAATCAATGTAATAAATAAAATATAAACAACCTGTGTCCAAAACTATGAATAGTATTTTTATCTACCTCACTATACATCTGGCCCACTGTGCCCCTCCCACCCACCCTTTCTGAAGTTTTTTAAAAATTTTTTTGCATGCTATTTTTTTCCCCGTTTACTACAAAGAGCAAAGGTTACATATCGTACACTGGGAAAAGCTGCCAAAAAGATTAAACTATAGTCCTAGATTACCAATAAACCAATTCTACGTCACAATACCTGCCTGCATGAACTACTTGGGCTGCGTCCTATAGAGCAGGTGATGACTTGTGAGAGACTTCTCTCCCTGCGCACAGCCAGAAGTGTGCCAGGTGATGTTACAACTATTACAGTGACTAACCACAGAAATGTTTGCAACCTAAAACAAATTCCTTATTGGCAATTTAAGCAATTTACAACTACTCCATTTGTGGTGGGTCTTATGCTCTGAAAACTGTATGCTGAACTGTTTGTTGCCTGAATCACAGAAATGAAGAAATGCTTCTTTTTTTTCCTTCCAGCATTACAAGAGCTAAGATGAGTAAGCCAGTTCTTCTGGCCTCCTAAATTATGTAGCTGTTCTTTCCTTTTTAAATTTAAATTAAAAAAAAAAAAAAAAAATCCGTCCCTTACATTTTTTAGAAATTCCCTTTAAATGCACAGAAATGGTCTTTATTTTCATATTTGAGGAATGTGTTCTGGATGTTGGGTTTTATTTTTGGTATGGGTTAAAACAAATGATTGTCCTAATGGTTCAAGAATTGGACCCTTCCGTAGTCTAAAGAGTTTGGAGAGCCCAGATTAAAAGTCTCATGGGTCTTAGTTTTCCATTCCCTCAGGGAGATGGCAAGATCAAACTCTGCCTTCCTTGAGCGCTTACTGGTTGGTGGCTGGAGAGTAATGAAATTTCTTCAAGAGGAGATCAAAAGATGCTATTTTAAAGGAAATGGCACCTAAGGGTGATGGAGTTGGTGATAAAAAATCAGCTACCCCTTCTTTTTTGAGCATGTGGCCTAGCAATGTTGAATTGCTATTGATGGTTACGGAAGTGAGTAAGAGAAAGCACATACTGGAGTTTCCACTGTTTAAAAGAACAGAAAATCAAACAAAAATTGAAGCTTAACAAGGAGAACATTGGATGAAAAGAAGTCTTACGCCACACAAACACACACACTCAAACACGCACACGGAATACTATGCATACGTGAACACACACGAGTAAGAATGTGTATTTTTATGGTAGGTTCTTGGAAATAGACATTCTTAGCAAATATGGATGACAGATCAATTGTAATTTATTTTCTTTTAACACTGTATCATCATAAAGAAAACTGGTATAAATGAAAAAAATCTATTTCAAATATCTACATCTAAAATTTTAGGCAGTGAAAAAGCACTTCGTTGACAAGGAGTGTGGAATGATGAATGTTAATTGTCAGAAACTGCTGAATGCCTTTTTTTTTAGTTGCCACAAACAAATTCACATATCAGAACAAACAATACTGCTAAATATTCCTTTTTGTTTTTTTGATTTTTTTTGATTTTTTTTTTTTGTTAAAACGCACCGGGGAAAAGAAAACAAAAAACTGGAAATTCATACATCTTTCAAAATTTGAAATTGAAGCAATATTTAGAACCATAGATGAAGAAACACTGTGGCATTGGTGTAATATACACAATGCACCTTTTTTTTTATCTGTAATGTACATCAAATACTTTACAACAATGCATTAACAAAAGGCAAGAAACATCTTGCTGTACAGAGGAAACCCCAAATGCAACTTGAAGCCTAGATTCACAATGAATGAGGATATTAAACGAAGTGTGAGAAGCTGTTCCCCATAAAGTATGTACGCTGCTCAGTAACTTGTGCTTAACTCTTGACCCAGATCCACTGTCACGTTCTTCCTCCTTCTTTCAGCCACGTTCAATATACAGCACCAAACTTTAGACTCTACAGGCCAACAGTAAAGTTGCCCCACACTGCAAAATATATATATGTATATATATATTTCTTTCTAATTACTCCCAGGTTTAGCTTTCGTATCTTTTAGCCTTCTAAAAAAATCTCTTAATTTTTTCCATACTGGTTATCTTTGCCTTCCTATGGAACAGGCTTTAACAAACTAAATTTGCAGGAAAAAAAAATGTCTCGTGGTATGCATGCACATGCACAGTTCCTGGAGCTTTTGTATCTGCCCAAGTCTCAAACCCAGGAGTCGGGAGAGGCTGGATAGTGGCTTGTTTCATAGTTAAGTTCACTATAGGGACGAGCAGCTGAGTAGAAGTCGACGTAGTTGCCAGTTGACTTTAGTCCCAGGTGCATGTTGTATTCACTTGCAGGTGGACGATGATGCACTTGGTCCTCAAAGAAGGACTCGTCATAGTTTCTTGTTGAATTCTGAAATGGCTGATATGGTTCATAATCTTTTCTGCTGGGCTCCTGTGGAACTGGCTGTGTTGAAACCTGAAAGACAGTAAGGCCCACAGCTTGTTAGATACAACTTATTGTGGGCAACAGGATGGAAGAAGGAATAAATCTCGCAAGTGATCTTCCAAGTTTGGGCCCAATATTACAACTGCACAAAGGACTGTAACTACTCAAGTTTCTAATTCTAGAACTGCTACCAAGGTGTAAAGGACCTTCAGGACCTCATTTCATTGCACATATTCAAACACAGGTGTTTAATTTGAGCATAGGAGTAAAATTCTACATGAAGCAATCTGTTTATTTGTGATATTGTTTAATTTGAGGTATTTTTCTTCCATTTCCATATACGATACTGCATCAGTCTTTTGCCATCTGGAGCAGTAACATTTTAGTTTCTGTACTTACCTGGTTATGTTTGATATCTTCAGCAGGTGCACCATACGAATTCCTGTACAAAGTTGGGATTCCAGTGTTCTGAGCTGCAGAGAGAGAAAAGGAAGGAAAAAGCAGGTTTACCAAACATACCTCTTTGGCCTCAAAGTGAATTCTAAAGGCTCCATTAATTACATCATACAATGCCTGTTTCCCACACACCAAAGTTTTTCAAAACATCTGCAGACTTTTCCTCTCACTAAATGGTCATCATCTTTGCTTTGGTGTACATACAGGGTTTTGGTATACATTTATTAATGGTAGCAGGCTCTGTGTCATGTTCCTAACAATCTTGTGCACTTTGTACATGAATCAACAAAATAATTTCATATAAAGCTAGCATTCAATAATGAATTTCAGGTTATAGATAGGATTATGCAACACACATACAACAAACAGCAGTTGTAAATATTGAGATTAAGAAATATTTCAGTTCTTTCACTTCAGTTGGATGATGTGAATTACTAATCCTACAGTCATTTTGCTTTATCATGAAATTATTCAAGCAAAAAGTCATTAAATGTAAGTGAAAAACAAGTTATGCAAAAAGTAATATGCAGTTATACTGAAGAGGTCTGGCCAAGATAGTTGCAAATCCACGACTGCCATCACTGCTGTCACTTTCTTCTCAGATGTCCTACTATTCAAATGCACAGACAAAACTGAGCTATGAGTTTGAACCTGGAAGTAATTCTAAATACAAGGAGGATAATATATAGTCTTGCAAAAATTTATTTCCAACCCTGTCCCAAAAAAACCCACACGAAAAGCAAAGGGTTTTCCTTGCAAAGCTGACTCCACTGATCCCTCTGATTTGGCAATGTAGCTGAAGCTTAGTTTGCCACTAGACTTGAAAGACTGTAGTTACTTCTCATATTTGAAAGACTATGAAGGTATCATTTTGTGTGGCTGCTGCACTTTTCTTGCATTATTAACTTTGCAGACATTCTAACCAATGACTGGATGCTGTTATGAGGATTTTTACTATAAAAGAACAGGCCTGAAAGTAAAAATTGAGTAGTTGTGAATCAGAGTCGTCAGTGGAACAGAAACACATGGGTTGCGACTTCTCTCAGGTCTCTCTGCAATGGCATAAAACCTGGAGGCACCAAGAGTGGCTTTTAATACCTGCACAACTCAAAACTTGTGAAGGCAAGCCTGAGCAGCAGAGCTGAAAGCTGGACATGGGATCCATGCCAGTCACATCACTAGGAAGAACCATGTTACACAAGATGTAAGCACTCTTTCTTCCTTTGGCAATGTGCAAGCATGGACCTCTGCATGTAAAACTTCCCCTACCTTTCCCCCCACTACTGCACCCTTTCTGGAGAAAGGAAAGGAAAGGCAAGGCATGGCCTTCAGCCAAAGCTGACTGGAATACACCAATTCTGATCTTCACATCTGCCATGGGTTCCATGCTGAGGGTGTAATTTTTGTCAGTTTGATGCACTGGTCCATGTTGCTGTTTTACAGATCTCAGATGGTGTTCTTAGAGATTGGCAGCATGTTTGTGAAAGCAGGATAAAGACAGGGCTTATATGATGGGTTGCTGAGCTCCAAGAGCTGGAAAAAAACCCCTTTTCACTTCACAACCACTAACTGATGGGGGTGAAACCCCTCTTGTTCCTTGAAGAGCTGGATGCAATTACTAAAAAAGTGCAGAGTCCTGTGTAGGAAACAGAGAAGAGCCCTGGAAGTCTCCAAGTGCAGCATGACCCTTGTTTTTAAGGTGGGAAGAATATGAACTCTAGTGACAGATGCTGGTTGGGCTTCTCCAGTGGCAGATACTCTCAATTCCACCGGCATGCCAATAGTCTGTAACACATAGAAACAGGTGAAATGATGGGAAGTAGTGCTTAAGTAGTTTCCTTCAGTCATAAATGTTAGTGCCAAAGAGCTGATCTGCAGAGGTTCTCACTGTTCAGGTTACAATTTGTCACTTAAGGGATTTTTGATACTTGACTGTTGTTTCAGTGGGTTTTTTTATATTCCAGCTGCAGCCTCTGCTGCAGTGTTTGAAAATATCCCTCCTGATTAGTCTTTAGTATTAGAGGAGTTCGCATCAGCATTGCTCTTTATGGTGCATCTCAGGACAACACGACTTTCAGTAGTACAACTGCCAGATCTTTTCTTGGTATCACCTTTTTAATGCTGTTTTTCTGATTTTCTTGCTTGCCTCACAAAGTGCCAGAAGAAGTTTTGTTATACAATTCCTCTTGTCAAGATCTAAAGATACTCAATGTTTCAGATATCCATTTTGTGAAGTCCTAGTTCTTGAAAAAACATTAAAGTGATATTCAACGTATTGGACTGTCATAGATGGAGGAAGAACTTCTTGTAACCATTTTGTTTTTATGAATATATGTGCCAAGATAAGTGGGTTTGAAGTTTCACACACACAAGTTTCTAGTCATACATGACTGAACATAGTGAGTTCAGACAGGTCAATACTGTTCATGGTTGTTTGATGTCAAAAGTAAAAGACTGGTATAAGGTGCAACATCTGAGGGTATTACGAAGAATCTGAGGGAAAATAGCTAACTGGACACAGGCTAATGTGTATGTTGTTGCTTCAGGGAATCAGAGAGACCTTAAGAGGGAGGTCATGACCTTCCCATACAGATCTATAAAAAGGCATGTGGTACATATGTGCTGCTAACAGCCATGCCTATTATAAACCTAGAAAGAGTTCAGAGTTGGTGCGCAGCTGTCCAGTGCACTACTGTGACATTTGCACTGATGTGCTCACAAATGTCACATACCAGACTGAAGTTTTACGGTCCCCTGAATAATATTTCGCAATGGAAAATGGACAGTTTCAGCTTACGAAAATAGCTGCAAGCTCTGTGTTGCTGATTTCACTGCAGTGATGAGGATACAAATTCACAAGTTTAAAACAAAAAAAAAAACCCTCAAACCCCTAATAAAGCTTTTCTTAATGCAATAAAAACAATGAGATATAAAATGCTGAAAATAAATGTCATGAGTCCAAGAATAAGAAGGCTTGGCATAGGCTAGCTTGGAGGTTGAGGTAATTATGATTCTGGAGCAAATGTAAGTCAAGCAATGTAGCTGTCAGTAATGAATGCAGCCCTGCTCCAGTACCTGGTGCTGAACATGCAGGGGAACACCCACCCTGGGAACTCCATTCCCACTCTGCCATGCTTCAGTGAGCAGTTGACTCTTGCTGTCCAAAAGCAGAGGACAAATATAAAAGAAAGGAAAGAATGAGCTACATGAATGGACAGATATTGTGTGGTCAGTATCTGATATCTGATTTTTCCTGATAATATTGTATATGTACCATCATAATAAAATTGTAAAACAGACAGAAAGGGAAGTCAATGAAATTTTTTTTTAAAGAAACATCACACGAGAAGGGAAAGGAGTAAAAGGAGTAAGAGATAGAGATATTCCTGCAGCCACACTTCCTCACACAGATGTGAGAACTAGCTGAAGATTAAATTAATTGAAGAGTGATCCATGTGTGTGTTTATGTGCATATTTTACGCAGTCTCTAAACATCAGTACGTGATAATACTGAACAGGCACTGGTAGGCAAAATTGTGAGCATTCTAAAAGAAGTACTATGATCAACCTGCAGTACTTTGTGGTCAAATTGCATAAAGAACATAATAGAAAAATACCTTTCTTTCTCCCTTCTGTTCAGTTTTCTAGGTGATACTGGTTTAAAAAGAAGGTCACATAGTTCCCCATAGCAGTTTTTTTTAGAGCTGACAACAGCTTTGAAAATTATGTTACTCAGTGGTTTATGTGACAAAGATGTCATTGACCAAATTAAACCCCATATATCCCAGTCACTTGATTCATGGTTTAACATTCAGCTTTCAGATCGTCCAAGTACTTATTCTAAACACATTTACAGACACTTTGGAATAACAAGATGCTAGACTTTTTTCCTCAGGAACACAAACTGACAATAAGAAGGGCAGCTCAGCTGGACAGGTAGTCATCCTCATCTGGCATCCCGCAACCTGCTTTTTCTGCTATAAGCAGCAGGTCTCCATTTTAAAAAAATTAGTTTAAGACAGTAAAGGAAAATGCTCCTGTACCTCTCAGGTATCAGAGATCAACCTGTCACTACCACTGCCACCTTCCTGCACAGTGAAAAATGAGGTAAGGGCATGAGAAAAGATTACCGTGCATTTTGGTTTCTGAAAGTAATAATAATAATAATAATAATAATAAGCCTGAGCACCTGTAACACCTGATGATAGTTTTTTTTTTTGTGTTCTGAATGTGCATAGACTTGCCAGTAAGTTTAAATAACAGAAGTATTGACGATTGATTCTTTACAACCAAAGGAAAAATAAATTAATCCGAAGTTTTTTCCGCTGCTGGAAGAGAAGACACAGTGCACAGACTATGATGCACATATTAGTTCAGTGAGGGAACTAAGAAAGTAAAAGAAACCTCAAAGAAGGAGTCCTATGATAGTACACAGGAACCTTATCTTCCCTGTTCTGAAGGAAAACACCACGGCATAAATAACATTATTGCATGCACTTACAGTTCCCATTTTCTTAAACTGAATATAATAGTTTTTGTCTTAAAAATATACTTCAGGTGACAAAATTTTATTATTGGTTATTATTTTCTACAGAGAGAAGAAAATGGACAGTAAATACAAAAGGCATCATAAACCTGTGAAGAGGGCAATGAGAACTTTGATATTGCGCCTCTATTTTTTTAGCTATCCTTGTGAAATCAATGTAAGTTATCATCTTCAGCCAAACTGTTTACTTCATAGATTCTCCATTTTCCCCAGAGGTTTCCTGACAAATCCTCAGGATGGCAGGAAGCCAATGCTCCTACTTCGAAAATCCATCAAAAAATCTTCAATTCAGTCCCAGCCCAAAGGTCATAAAATTTTTGAACTATAAACTGAGAAGAGCTTTGTAGAAGAGCATGGAGACAGTCGTGGATAAATTGGGACTACAGCTGTGGCTCTACACTCTGTGTAAAATCTGTAAGGCCAAGAAAGCTTTGTGTAATACATCAGCTTGGCACAAAAGTAGAAGAGCAGATCAAAATATGTGTACGCCAGGTGGAATTTGAGAAAACATTTATCTAAGTCCCATCCAAGAGGATGTATCAGCTGCAATGCACTGATGCACAAAATGAAACACCGGCATCGCAAGAAACTTGCTACATGAACTTGTATTAGGCCACTCAAGTAAAGTCAAAATGCCTCACAAAGTCACAAATACTGATTTTATATGTTTTTTAATGAAATATTTATTATTTAATGAGCTACAATTACGTTACACAAATTCCATGTTGAATATTGATGAGCAAAACTCCTGTCATTTTCTTTTGTTCTTATAATGGTGCTTAATTTGAGCTTAGGCCAAACGTGCAGAGATTTGGTGATCTGAAAAAGAGAAAGTTACTTGTTAATTCCATATTTATTTGTACATTGGTCATGTAAGATTGTGAAATATTATCACACTTTTTGATTCGAATTAGTTTGATTTTTTTCTTCACTGAGCTCAGGAGCTGGAAAGACAGTTGACAGCTGAGCATGATGCTGAGAGTTTCAAGTTTCCTTACTAAAAGCCCACCCAAATAATCAGCAGAAATAGACAAAACACAAGACAATATTAGAGGAAAGCACAATGCAAAAAGGAAAGTGGAGCAAAAGTTGCTGAGGCAGTACAAACCACACAGTCTGAAAATTATATTGCAAAAGAAAGGAAATAAGGGAAATAGGAATGGGAGAAGAAAAACACCACAGCAAAAAAGAAAATGAAAAGGGGTGTGGAAAAAGAAAAGCCCATTTTTTTAATGTGCAGAGAGAGACAACACTATCTGCAAGGAAACACAAATTTTCAGCATGGAGACACGGTATTTTGGTGAACTTTCTGAAATATTTTGCTAGTCTGAATTTACAGATACAGCTAGAATAAAATACTACTCTTTCTGCCTTTTCCTTTTCAGCCTGATGCTCTTAATCCTGAGATTCACCCTTCATGGCTCCTTGACAAATGGCTGAAAAAACTTCAGTCCTGTCCTTCACAACCAGCCAAGTAAAGACCACTGAAGTGTTTTAGAGAACCACCTCGTGCAGTGACTACAAAACACTCAAAACATTACAGATATATAAAATGCAGTACCTTGACTGAATCTTCTGCACTCTCCCGTAGTAGCCCACAGAAGTCATTCAGGACACTTCTTATTTCTGTGGCTTCCAAATGCTCTTGACTGACATTCTTCTCTTCAGATTTTCACCTTCAGGCTAATTAATGTTCCGTATTGCATTTTCACACAAGTTCCAGGGCTGGTCTTTAGGTTTTGAGTACATAATCACATATAACATAGTAGATACAGTGTGATTATCTTCATATCCTGAATACAGTCCTGAAAAGATGGATCTTATGGATGGATTGATGCTGAGTCACCATGTTCCTGGTGAGCAACCCATTCTGCCTCTGAGCAAGACTCTACAGAGGGCATGGGAGAAGGTAACAGGCATTCAGAATTCTAGTGCAGACTGACTTCTCACTGTGATTTCTTGCCTGCCCTGAGGCAGCATTTGGAGAAGAGGAGACTGTGATGCTTGGCACTATATAAACATGACAAAAAGTTCAATAATGGTTATATAAGCCTGTACAATGGTAATGGAGACCAACATGTATTTTGCTAGAGAATTCATGAAGAGGTACAGGACTGGGAAAAGCACTCAAAATTTCCTAATTACTGAAATGCTAAGAGATCAATGAGCTCACTGGGGAAGAGAGGCCTTCAAAGAAACCTGCAACAGATGTCACAACATGCAGAGAAAATTACTGCATTTAAATCAGCCCAGCTGAGAAAGTAACATGGATAGACTTTACAAACAGCCACAAATTTCCTATGAATACTGACACATGAAATAAGTTAACTGATCCTGGAGAGCATTCTCTGCAAAAGACAGATGTTAGGGATCACTGCACATGCTCAAATATACCAGTTAATTAAAAGTGATCAACCAACTTCCTTCTGAAATGAAAACAAATGTAAAATTGCAAGACATGCAAACTTGGATTCAGAACCTCTCTTCTGTAAAGAACCATGGTGTTCACAAATCATTTTCACATAGTGTTGTATTCATTATCTTCAGTTGTATTTCTCAAGGTGGCTAAAACTTGGGAATTAACCAAAGCAGGCTGACTCTTATCCACACTGCAGCAAGCCCAGCCAATCCTCTAAAATCTGCGTTCTATCACAGCTGGTTTTTACATATGCCATGCAAGCAAAATCTCACCTGTCATGGTGTCTTTCCTAGAAGTGTGTTCTCCCTTATTTCCATGGTAAGTGGCGTTAGTTCCAGTTGATTCATAGTCTGTTTTTCTTTCTTTTAGGCTGATCATTTCCCGAGGTGAGGCTGGGGCACTTGCTAGATAACAAAAATTTTTTTTTTTTTTCTCTTTTATCATATATGACTGAATGTAGGGTTTAACTCTTGAGTAAGCATTTCAATAAAGTTTATATCTGTTAGTTTTCTAACACGAAGCTGATTGAAGAAACACTACCACATTATGGAGGAAAAGAAAAGACACTGTTATTTCAAGGTCAAGGCAAATGTATTCACTGGACAATCAACTGCAAACATAATTTTATTTCTGAGTGTTTAATTTTCTTTTACTTACATCCAACATCTAAGATGATCACTATTAAAAAAAAGTACAACAGTATTTTTTTTTCCTTTTGCTTTTCAGTTTCTTTAACTTGTCAAAACTTTCTGGTATGGGCACTTCCATTTTTTCCTCAAAATGGTTACTTTATTTCCATTTAAAAAGACTGTTAACTTTGTGTGGAAAAACCCTTATAAAATGGTTTCTTCCCTTTTCTCTTGAAAATAAACAAACCAATTAAATTATTCTAATGGAAAAGGGAGGAAAAGAAAGCCTTTTTTTCCCCAGAAAACATATACCAAAGAATGCCTATCACTTAAAGGTAACTCAAATAATTTCTCTATCTTTAAAGATCTGTATGTGTGAACAACTGCTATTAAAGCAACAACTGATACTTTAAGCTATTTTTATTAAAATGCAGTCCCTCATCACCTATCCTCATGGGACGGCAAAAAGGAGGGAAGTACAGGTGACAAAAGAGAAAACTGGGTTTTATAGTCGAGTCTCACACACTGGAGAATGTGAAGGGGATCACTGGCACTGATTATGAAGCCTTAGAGCTTGCAATGCTTAGGAAAAGCAGAAAAGCAAAGGAAAAAAATAATGGCTTTCAAGTAAACTGACTTCAATATACCTAGGTGTTGGTAGATAAAGTGCACTTTCCCTGTTGTGGAGGGCAGGAGAAGGAACACAGGGTAAGTGGCAGAGCCTGCCAGAGCCTCATAAGGGCACAGTGGTACAAAAACTACTGAAGTGCTGGTGCTTACCCCCACACAGTCTCCTGCCTACACCCAGGTATTTGATATGTCAAAAGAAGCTCAAAAGCAGTAACGAAGCCTTTGTTTAAAACCAAGGTAAAGAAAAAAATTTAAAATGTAATACAAACTCTTTGTGAAGCTAGACCTTGATGCACATCTTTCAGCATCTCTAAACTATGTTACATGTTGTAGTTAAGCAACAGTGAAGCACTTGCACTTAACTACGGAGTAGGGAAGCACAAGTGACGCTGAATTCTGCTTCAATTGGTTTTGCTGGCCCTGGCCTCTGATTTTACAGAGCAAATGCGGGACAGATGTTCTTTCCTATGAAGCCATTAGAACTGGGGATTGCTTTTAAACTGTTTGTCAATAGTGATGTAAATCTAAAGCTGATAATCCGGCAGATATAAAGAAACATGACGTTAAACTACCAAATCAGCTAATGGCAGCTTGAATCTAATGGGGAGCAGGCCAGAACACAAACCTTGAAAAAGCTTCTAGCAGAGAGACACATTTTGTTTCACATACTCTACTAATGGTTATAAACACTCTGGTGTTTTGAGCAAAATTGACCGATACAGACAAAACCATCTCTCTCTCTGTTCCCTAGGGAAATTCTCTCTCTCTTCCCATGAGAGGAAAACTACTTTCTGGCAAGTGTTAAAACGCACCCTCTTTCAGAGTTTTTACTGGAAGCAAACATAAAGTCATTGGTTGATACTAGGCTGAAAATTGATACAGTGTTCTTCTGCTCTTATTCTTAAATGACATAGAAAAGAATACAGAGCTCTCCACACTAGTTTGAGCCTGTTATCACCCAGTCCTAAGGATGGATGGGACAGTGTGAGTTCGTTTACTTCAACGCTTACCCTAAGGTAGGATCCAGAATACCAATATAATTCTTGACAGATTTTAATCTGAAACTAAAGATCTCTAATGACACAGATCACGTAACTGCTTCAAGCAGTCTTTTCCTGTGCTTTCTTTCCCCTCTGCTAGGAGATGTTACCTGATGCCTAACCTGACTCCTTGCTGCTCATTATTTCCATTTGTCTGCTATGAAAGAAGAAAAAGTTCACACTGCTCCTCTTCACAGCTGGCTGTTACATGCTTGAAGACTTGGTGTGTACCTCTTCCCACTGTCTCCATCTCATGTCTCTTTTACTTGAATTAAACAATTACAGTCCATTCAGTATATTCTCATAACCTGGTTTTTCCACCTTCCAGTTCATGTGGGCAACTGACAAAAATCCCCAAATAATTTCTAAAGAACTTTCATCTAGCCAGACATTCTCCTTATAATTTATTTTTAACGTATTGGGTATTTTTTTCCCTCCGAACATTACCTCCAGTTTCTCAGGATCACTTTGAATTTCAATAATGCCCTTCAAAGAATATGAGTTTCTCCCAGGTTTATGTCACCCACAAAGGTAATGGGTAACTTTTGCGTATTATCTGGGTCATTACTAAAACCACAGAAGAGTACTGGACCCAGGCAAAGCTCCAAGCAAACCATTCTTCCATTTTGGCAATAAACAATACCCTTGCCTTGTGAATGGTTTTCAGTAAGTTTTTTATTTACCACACATGATGTTTTCTGAATTGTTTGCTAGCTTGCCTTAGCTTGTCTATAAAGACGTTGCGTGCAAGATTCTTACTGATTATAGGATATTGTGCTTACTGACTTTTCTTTCCACAAAATGCTTTGAGTGTTGTAGCAGGAATTCAGATGAATTTAATAAGAGCAAATGGTATTGAATCAATGCTTGCATTTGATATGGATACTACCAGACATACAGCAACTTACATTATTATGTAGAAACAGATACTCCTAGAGTTAAGTAATATCTTATGTTCCTACTACCTTTGAGGTGCTCAGGTTGTTCCAGCAATTATTTGTTCCAGCAATTTTCTAGACTGACATTGAGCTGACCGATGTCAGTCATGACATGATGTCATAATGACATGGGCTCTTCTTCCTCCAGGAACAGCCACTATTATTTGTCCTTTTCCAGTCTTATGATAGCTGATGATGGCAGTAAAATTTAATCCAAAATTTAGAATAACAGAAGTGAGAAGATGGTTCTGGCAAGAGACAGAACTAAGATCTCAGGGCCAGACATATCAAGCACCTTGCACTTACAGTCAAAATGAGATTTTCGAGAGGAAAAAAAGGAACAAGAGCCCTTTACGGACTTGTGTAATGGCAGATTTTAAAAACGGAATAGCAGCTCTCACTGTACTTCTGGCTACATTTTCACATCTCCTCACTTGTTGTTCTGCAGGACTAAGATGCCACTTCTAGATAATTAACAAAACAATTTTCTAAAAAACAAATTATGGCATAATGGTAATGGCAATCCTAAGTTCCACCAATTTTAATCCTAAATTCTTGGTGCACCTATGGAATGATAGCATTTGTTAATCGAACAAGTAGCAGAAAGGCCACTGAAAGACTGACATTGCACTCTGTTTATCTTGAAAGTTTTTCACTGGGAATGGCTTTATCTAATGAAGGTATGTTCTACCTTAGAATAAATTGAGGGGAAGATGACTTGATTTCTGAATAGAAACATTAATTTACACTACGGCATAAGTTGAGATACTTACACTAATTCATTGTGCAGATCATACAGAATTGATAATAGCTGGTGTAAATACACTACTAATGTTACAGGAAGACCTGCAGTCAAACCTGGGGAACTTACATATGCAATATGTATACATACATACCCAGAATAGAAGCTGACAAAAAAGTAATGTGGGTCTTTAAACTTCTGCCAGGTGTGCAAAATGGTCACAAACCATGTAGTGGCTTTCATGACTAGCAAAATGAGTAACAGAATTTCCTGGTGCTACTAATGGACACCATTGCCCTGAGATCTAGTCAGGTAAGCCCCATCAGGAAAACACTTTTGGAGAATTCATGACAAAAAGTTACTGGAATAATCTTTCTTCCGTAAAACTTTAGCAGGTGTTAATAAAAAAAAAAATTAAAATCCTGTTTTGAGGAGATAACTTGGTGACAGTAAAGAATACACTTTGTGTCCTTCCACCACAGTCAACAACAAATCCAGATGTCAGGGAAAACGACGGTGATGAATTGATTACCTCCGCCTTTGCTTCGGCCTGGCCTTACCTGAGCGGTTGTTCGGAGACATGCGCACGGGAGAGATGGAGGGCGTGCGGGATGAGGAGTACGGTCTTTGCCGATCCCGTTCTATTGTTGAAGATGAGGCTACGAAGTGATACTGTGACCATCCATCCTGCAACACCAAGCATCGCGACAGCCATCAGTTAAAATGCCACACAGTTCCCTGCTCTAAGCAGAGTATTTTTCTCTGGTATTTGCACTACAGATACACCAGCAGGCTGCTGTCTTCTTCCTGCCACTGGGTGGTAAATATAGTTAGTGGTGCAGGATAGGATGTGCCGACTGTACTGACACAGCAAGATTAAAAATAAATGTAGAAAGTTCTATAAAATAACACATCCTAGGAAGACTCAAATAATTAACAATGTTTTGGGCTATTTGTTTGATAGTTCTGTCTTTTTTTCCACACCTCTATTTTCACTTTGGAAATGGCATTCTGGCTTGAAATGTTTTCCATTTTATACGGAGGTTTTGGAGTAAGTACATTGGGAAGCTCCAGGATTACCAGAGCACATCTATTTAGCTGAGTTATACTAACTGCCCTGTTGTTCACACACGAGAGAAAAAGAATCAATGCATTTTCCTTGTTGCAGTTTTCTCCAAGGCGTACAGAAGAAATTCTATTCCTTATATTTAAAACGATGTTAATGGTGACGTATTAAAAAAACTCAACAAAGTAATACAAATACTAGAAACAGCTAGTTCAAAAATAAAAAAAGGAAAGTTTAAATAATTCGTATTTTATTCCTGCACCATAACATAATGTAATAGGCCAAAATAATGTATTTCACACTTTCGAATCCATATTACATATAGTCTGAAACTATTATGAGAGCATAAACTGACTTTTGATAGTGTTCTTATTAAATGACAGTATTTCAAATGCCTTCAGTATTGATAGATTGCAACTGTCTTTATCAGTGTTTAATGTTAAATCTACATCAGTAACATTGAGATTTCCCAGTCTGACGCAGTTTTAAACAAGCCTACTTTCTGTTGGGCTCAGTGGAAATTGAGTCAAGCACCATGGTGCTAAACAAAAGTTTTGCAGTGAAATGCTGACTAAAAATAAACACAACAAAATAGTGTCAAAAACCAAGTGGAATTTTCCTCTTGCTTACAAAAGAATAATTCACTGTTGGGGTAGTAAAGAACATTCCCACCCTCTAACTCAGCTACTCCAGACATCCAGCAATGAATCCCACCCCTTCCCATGCTCTGCCTTTGCTCAAGGTGTCTCTCTGACTTCGTTCCATCCACAGAAACCATGGGCACCTGGCTCTCAAAAGAGAAGATGGTTTAAAAATCTCCTTTCCACGAAACTCTTAAGAAAGAGAACTCAGCGAGACTGTGACACAGCAGGAGGAAAGAAGATACTCATACTTCTTGTAGAAGGAAATGCTATAAACAAACTAGGACAGACAGAGGTGACACCTAACTACAGATGACCAATGTCTGTACTCCTCATGTAATGCATTTGCACAAACAGGGGTGTATCTCAGCTGCAATTTCAAAGACGAAAATGAGGAAGAGTGAAATCTGGGCTACAGCTTTTACAGTATAGTCAGGACTTTCCCTGGAGTCAATAGCAACAGTTCATCCTCTATCACACACGTTTAGGACACTTCACTGAACTGCATCTCACATTTATTCACAGTCGTATAAGAAAACACAAGGGAGGAATCTAGTTAATTAATAAAAAATAGTAAGAGTAACTTGAAAAAAGAAATACTTGATCTTTAATACCACTTGCTTAAACCAAAAATTTCTATATACAATCTTTCCAATCTATATCCAGTCTCCAAAAAGCAATTTCTACACAAGTCACATCCTCCAAGCTAGAGGGAGGATTCATGAGAAAGAAAGAAAAACATCTGTGAGGTGCTAACTTCCTAAATCAAATTGGAAATTACTATATCTAATAGGTACATACAAATAAAATACATATATTTTTAAAGAAGACATAAGAGTTCATAGTTATAGTTATAATGAATAGCTTAAGTCCAACAATCCTATCCAAGCATCAAGACTACAAGTAACAAATAAAAGCATTAATTTTTTATCTCTGGTTAACAATAACTTGTGCAATGATTTCTCTATTATAAAACTGAAGGAGCAAACATGTCAGAAGCCCATGCCTTTATCCTGATGAAGAAAAATGGTTTCCGTCTTTCTCCTCTTAGAATTTCTTACCAGAAAGGTGACTATATCTCATCCTGTTGTAGTTTTCTGATTATTTATTTTCTTTTAAACAGGCTGAAGAAGAGGAAGATATGAAGAGGACAGACTTTAGATCTGACAAAAGGAAAATGGATGCACTATTTATTACTCTCTGCCTGCAAAAGGAAGACACATCAACCATGCTTACGTACATACAGCAAGGTAGAAGTGCTTCCAGTTTTGTGGATCTGGATACATTCATGGCCAAGCATACTCTCCTTTTGCACTCATGATTCCCTCAAGTAAAACCCTGGCATATCATTCAAAAAAGGTGAATCTTCTCCTAAGTCTTTCTTCCTGTTGTATATCTCATCTGTATTGTATACATTAATACCTACAGCCTGGTTCTGACAGGAAGTGGATGAAATAAATCCCTGACACCTGTACTGTCCCACAGACATTGCAGGAATAGCACATGGCACTAGTTCTGCTGTGCAGGACATCAACAGATACTTTGCTTCCTCAGACACAGCACTGCAAGGTGCCTGAGCAGCAAGGAGCTCTGTTTGGGATGCCAGCACTGTCTTTTCTGCAGGGATGTTTTCCCTTCTTCTCTTCCCTGCAAATTTTCATTTTTCTCTCTGGTGACGGTAGTGCTTATAATGACGTCTTCAAATAAATTCTGCTACAAACCCTCAAGCTGGCAAGCCAAATCAGCTCAGTAAGTCAAGTGAGGCAAACAAGAGACTCTGAGACAAGTATTGTAGTGAGTTGGCAATGCTTTTGACTAAACAAGGCATACTTCTATCACTGTATGATGACTTTCATGGTGTTTTTCAACAGATTGTGGGCAGCTCCCAGACCTCACAGTATTTCAAAACCCTAATACTTTTAAGTCATCTATCTGTAGCTCCCTTCTGCTGCAAGGAATAAGATTCTTTCCTTGTAAAGGTAAACAGTTTGTAAAAAATTTATTAAAACTACTCCCATCAACAATTCCAAAAGCTATTAGTGTTAAATATTGAAACTAATTTTTAAGAGCCTAAAGGGGCTATTTTCAATTTAATGGCTAGATAAATACCACCTGACATGATAGCTGCTTTCATTAGTTTGTTTCAGGTCTACTGCCTGTAATGAAATTTAATTAAATTGATTTGGGTACTTAAAGGTACAGTATACAGTAGTGTCCTACAAAGAAAAAAGCTATCTCAAGACCAAAGTATGTGAGACTGAACTTAGGAAACCAATTTACTAACCAGAAATGTGATCTAGGAGAAGAAGAGTAAGACAAAAGGATTTGACAAATTGGAAAGCAATTCACTGCATTTCTCTTACAGAATGGGTATATTTGTTAAAGGGCAGTAATTAATTAATAGGTGGCAACTGCACACTGCAGGAGGACAGAGAACAACCAGACTACAGAAATACCATTATACATCCTTATCGTCTCTTCTAAGGTATCTTCTACTGGGCATTTGTCTATATTTTGACTACACTGAATACATCCATTATACTATAATATCAATTATACTTCATAAAGCCCAAATGTTTAAGCTTGATTTGCAGCAACATGTTTCTGACAATATCTTCTTGGAAAACCTGCAGGATTAAAATTGGGATGGGAGTTGGATGATCACTGTAGAAAATGGAAGTGATATTGTAGTCTATCTGATCACCTTTTACTGGGCTTAATGGGTGAAGATGTCCTTTCCTGTCCTGCCCCTGCTAAACTTTCAGTCACTTTGAAAATAAATCATTTTCGTCAGGCCCATGGGAAAATAATTTTGTCAGGGTGACTAACTTATTGTGCCAAACACCTATTGCACATGTCTCATGAAAACACAATTTTTTTTCTTTCTTTTCTTGATATTCCTTTTGTGTTTAAAATGTAAGGGCAAAATGGAAAGCAGATTTCTATTGTGTTTGCAAAAATTTAAAATTTTCGTAACTCTCTTGTAGTGAGTCTTTGATTTGAGGAGATGATTTGTGGAAGTGGATGATATCAGATACACCATTTTCTCACTTGTAGTACCATAACATTGTAAGGACTGAATTAAATTAGGCCCTGATAGGAACTGACACCATGTTGACCCAATAGGGAACCAGCGCTCCTGCCTGAAGAATTCACAGACAGTAGAGGAGCGAGGTAGCCAAGGAATGTCCAGGAGTCACAGAGGGTATGGTGCCTAACCTGGATACTTCACGGCATCCACTCAGAAAGAAACAGCTCATGTGCTAATAGCCATGCAGCAAAAGCGAAAACAAGCCCTATCCTCTGACTGTTTATGCTGATCAGCTGCTACAAGAAGACACTGACTTGAAAAGCACTGAGTGGTCTAGAAAAACTGTACGATGTATGATGGCTGTATGATGGATCAGTATCTTTCAATGTTGAAGAACACAGTCTGCTCTGACTCCTGGCCATAGGTGTTTGAACATTGTCAGGAACAGAGAAGAACAACTTCTTGTAAACGGAAAATTCCTACTAGAGAGAAAAAAAAAAAAAAAAAGATGCAACAAATCCAATTAAAAAAACAACTAAAGCCTGAAAAACTACAGATAATGTTGTTTCCTGCTTTCCTGAAGTTTACAACCTCTCCAGAATGCTACTTCTTGCTTCAGGTCTGATCCTCTTGTGATCTGATTTAATGGAAGTTTTACAGACAACGTGAAGCACACAGGACCAAACTTGCTTCGTCATCCTACTTCCTTATCCACAAGCCAGCTTTTTAATGGTTTCAGGATATTAACTGCAGTAATAACTGTTCCCGTAATGGTTATAGGCTGCAGAAATGTGAAGTTTTGATAGACAACCTCTTGCAGGGATCAGTAACTAGACCCACTGTGGTGTTAGAAGTAGGTGACACAGCAACAAGGCGAAGTGCCTGTGAGTACGTAACATAGGATCTACTCACTTCGAAACCCAGCCAGACTCTGCTCTGAGTTGCTGGTGTTGCTTCCTTCACAAGCTAAAGCATGACTGTCAGGCTAAATGAAACATCCCGACTGGTGTGCACCAGTGTGACGCTGTCTACAGCAAAAGACAAATCTGATGTGAATTAAGTCAAGGCTCATCAGACTTACACAGGTCTGGGCAATTCTTCAGTGGGAATCTGCTGTCACAGCTCTAATAAGACATAACAGAAATTAGGACTGGATCAAATAATCTACATACACTGGCATATGAAAATTATGTGTATGACTTGACTGTGGTGAGAAATCTGAAATGGTCACAAGGTTGAGGTGATCCACATATATATCTCATGGAGCTCTCACATTGGATTTATGAAATAATGCAGTTTTAATGTTCAGCAACAACCACCATTACTTATCATTAGGGTTTACAACCTGTGATCATATTTTCTTCTAATAGAAGAGAAAGAATAAATACATTTCCCAATGTTTCTCAACAAAGATATCAAGCCAGCCTCATGGCAGCAAGGGAAGAAGCTAACTAGTCCCCACCAGACCTGTGCATCACTGGAGCAGGTGACAAGGAAATGTGAGCTGCTGAAGAAGAGATGGCGAGACAGCTGTTCTCTAAAAAAGCCCCTGTCTTTGTACTTGAGGAGTATTTACTCTGGAAGAGGGATTTAAACTAAATTCTTACAGCTCCAGAACCTCTAGAAACACTCCTGAAAAACAAACCAACTCGTTTTAGATAAACTATCTAATTTAAAACCAAAGGTGTTATTTAATTTTTTCTTTGAATTTACAAATTCAAATTGAATTTACACATGAATTTACACTGTCAAATCCTATTAACAGTAAATGATTCCTGAAAGTATTGTTCCTCCTGGATTTGCTGGCGTTGTTTCTAGAAAAACCTCAAAACCAGAAAAGAATTCCTGGGCATTGATCTGCTGTATGATATATTATGAATAAACATTATTTTACTGCCATCAGTTACACTTCAATTCTAATGAGTATTGACATTTTTACTCCTAGGATTTTATCTTTTGCTTCCAAAGAGGTAAATCAAGACATGTTGTTCAAGAGAAGAGTAGGGATTGAGCCTGGAAGATCCTGGTCTTCTCCCAGCTTACATGTCCGTTCGGTTTAAACCCTTCATTCTGGAGTAATTTCAGTGGTTTCAAAAGGGCTGCTGACTCCAAGTGTCCTGTTTCCCCTCCTCTCCCAAGGAGTTATGAGCCAGGCACTCAAAATCAACAGACACGAAGTGAAGACATGAATCACTGAAGCTCATCTTAATTTGACAATTTTAGTATTTGTGCTTATAGTCTCATTTCCACAGCATATGGAAGCCAGGAAATTACTTTAAAAAGAGAAATTCATCAAGTTTGGGGGCTTAAAAAATATCACATTAATTTGGATAAAAGAGCAGGAGTTGGTGACAGTACGAGAAATTAGCCAAAGTGGTTAAAGGAAAACACAGCTTGTTTCCCACGCCTTCTCACGATGATGATGAAGCCAGCTGTTTGCTGGTTGGAGATTATGCTGGGAGTATGACTCCAATGTGAGCCTCCAAGGAAGGCCACTCACTCCACCCCTGCACAGACTTAACTGGGGGGAGAGGACGGAGACTCTGCTGCGAGCCCCACAGAAGCAGTGCCATCACCTGAGCCAAGGCAAAGAGCAACAGCAGCAGGGCCAGGCAGGGAAGGACCAGGCCAGGTAGGTGGCAGAGCTCCACTGGAGCAGCCACCTCTCCCAGGGACCCTCAGCCCCCTGCCCCAGATGCTGGGGCTGCCACGTTGCTCCACAGCTGGTGCAGCTGTGTGACACACGCAGAGCTTCCGTCTCCTATCTGGTGCAGTGGGCTTGACCTCAGCACTTCTGATGTTGTTACTCTGAATTTCAGTGTACAAATGGCTTTTACTTATAAGCGACCATTTCTGCATCCCAGACACAGCAGAAGTTCAATTGCTTAAGAAGGTGAAAGACAAATACATATTGAAATATGTATTTAGGGCAGCATGAGGCTTAAAGAAAGGCTCCTAGTCAGACAGTCATTAACTGCAGCAAAACTGTCTGGCACTGGCTGAGGATTATTAAGTTTTCTGTAGGCTCTTTGAAGTGACATTTTCAGAATCGGTGGTTAAACTTATTTTTTTCCAAAATGAGATATATACCTCCCAGCCTCCATCTCAGCTGCTCTGAAAGCAAAGCCATTATTCTCCTACTGTCAGCATTCCACCTCAAAATAATCTACGATATTTTCTCTCCCTGTTTTTCTCTTCCATTGGAGTGCAAGGGGTACTATATTCTTCTGAGAGTATCACCCATTTTTCTTCTTTTAAAATACCGAAGATGGCCTTGGAGATTTTCTCTTTTTTCAAATGCACTTTTTTGATGTGCATTGTTATCATCTTCTAATCACAGATCTTGTACCTTAATTTTACACTTCTTCCCTTGATTTTAGCTCTGAAGAGACACGTGATAAGGGAGAGATAGTGCTAATTACTTGCCAAATCTATTCAAGTGAGAAACAGTTAGGAAACTATCCCTGGTGGTTTTATAAAGTGCAAGTCTTAGATGTTTTAGGCAATCAGTGAGGCATTGCTTTACCTATCCATAATTAATTATTGATTTCCTGTTTTGTGAATTGCAAAGATGACAAGACCTAATCTGATGAATAAAATAACTGTAAGAAAAGAGAACTGTATGTGAGGCAAAGCATGAAGGACAAGACTCTAGATACGGCAGAGTTCATTATTCATTTTGCTGAGGTTATATGCAGCCAAAAAAAACCAACTTTCAAAACACTGCAATAAAATGAAATAAATTCATTTCTCAAAGGATCACTTTGCCTCTTATACAGGAATAAAATTGTTTTAATGTATTTTAGAGGAAATGAAGACAGTACTTGGTCCTTCAGCTAGAATTTCTGTTCTTCTATTTTCTCCTGCATAGGTTATATAAGCTATAATTTAAATTGTTAGAATCACAAAAGAACTATTCTTGCTTGTATCTTGTGTGTGCAAGAAAACCTTGCCTGCAAGATAATGTGTACAATAATTTTTGATTTGTATTGTCATTTTCATTCCAGTAATGCAATTCCACCTATCTTAACATGTATATGACCTAGAAATGCGAACTCTGGCTCTTGGCCACAAAATTTCAGGGGAGAGACAAATACTGCTTTAAGTTCTGGGTCAGTTTCTCAAATCCACTGTCCTTCCAAAGGCTAGAAACTAATCAACACCTCTTACTCTTACTTTTCATGCATTAAACCATAAAATCAACCAGATACAACTTTTCTATTATACCTATGAATGTAAAACATGAAAAAAATCATTATCAGAGTAAAATTTGCACCATTATCTCTCATGGTAAAGAACATGGCAGGACCAATGATACTGACTGTGATCAAGACCCATTAGGACTTTGTGATTCCCAAAGAGCAGCAGTGCAGCTGAAAAAAGAGGATAATTTTATTCCAATGTGGAGCTGACTGACATAATAGGAATCAGTGCCCCTTGGGAAAACTCACTGGAGAAACTCATGCTGTCCTTGGTTTTAGGTCAAAAGTTTGTGCATAATACACTTAAATTAGAGACTTCGAGATCCGAGTGATTACTGCAAAGCTGTATGAATTTAAGGATATTCTGCTTTGAACATGTAGTTCACCAACACACATGGACATTAACAATGAGAAATGCACATTATTTTTTACTGCTACACCTTTAAGAATTTCCAATTCCCTAAGTACGTATTGCTAACTCAAAAAGAAACATGCTGTTGGACCAAAGACTACAACTCTCAATTTAGAGGATCCACAACGTTCTCCAAAAGCACTCTGTACAATTAAAAGTAATAAAACCAATTCAGAAACTTTCAGTGAAACTTCTTGTTTCTACTTTTTGCAGGAAGAAGTAGCTATATAGCTTGTCTTTTATCAAGACAAACTGTATCAGCAAGTAAAGGAAGTAAAACACTCAGAACAAAGCACACATACTACAAGAGACTCCTTTCAAAATATAAAGTTTCTTTCTTTTTTAAAGTCTGAAATGGCAGACATATTTAGGCCATTTTTGAATTCTGTTAGCAGTTTTAGGAAGAGAAGAAGGAAGGAATGAGAAGGACTTCCTAGCCTTTTTTCCCCTATCCATTATTAGGTCATGTAGAACATCAAAGAACTGAAAGTAAGATATTGATGCAGCACCTTAATATTTCATTGACCTTTGATTTAATTTACATGTACTGGCCATACGGAACAAACACTTTCCTTATAGAACCCTGAAGAATGAGGATGATGATAGTGCAAGTATGGCAGTACAGCTCAGCATCAGCAGAAGATGCCCACTGTTATGCATCAGACCATCCCAGCTCAAAAATCTGCCTCTGAGACAAATACGCTGTGATTGACATAGAAATTAACTGATCTCCCTCCCCTCTGTGCTCCATGTGTGTGCTATTACTACAAGTAAAAGTTCTACTGATCTGATTCATTTGCAAAACTATAAGCAGCCATCCAAAACCCTCCAACATTCCCGTTCAAGTCTGCTGAGAGGAACTGAGTTTCTCACCCATACTCTTTACTGCACATCTACTTTGATTTGTGCCTGAACCTAGATGTGCAAACATTAAGCATACAAGTTAATTAAATCTGACGTTTTGTTCAGAATTGTAGGAATCATGTTCTTTGAGTGAATTTTGGAGAAAAACATTGACATCGATTAAAAATAGTTTCTCTTTGCATGTATCTTTAAAACAACTTTGAAAGTCTTTAGAAAGACTTCTGGATTTTTTTCATTGTTGTGCATATGAACCCAGCTAAACATTGTTTGCCATTAATTAATGTTTATATTTGTTTTAAAATATTTAATACATTATTTAAGTAGACTAAAAATGTTCCCAGTACCAAAAGACATGCAGTTAATTTTCTTAGGTCTCTATTTGGTATTCAAATATTAAGATCCAATTTTATTCGGAGATACCATACTTTTGAAAAAACATCTGTAGATGTGACCTATGCATAACCCTCTGGATTCTGGATGCCTCCTCATAGTTCTACCCTAAGGATATTTCAGAAACTTCAGTTATACAATTCCCTTCAGAAAGAAGGATTTAAGTTAAAGATACTGACTCCTGGGCTGCATTTTAAATTTTCTTTTCTTCGGAGAAGTTCAAACAGTGGAGTACTTTAGAGACAGACTTTACACAAGTATGAGATTAAATTTCTCTCTTCTAAACTTGTATTTAGCAACCTTAGAGTGGACTTCAGTTTTTCAGTAAACAATACCTCATCATTCCCTTGTAAGTCAGCTAGAGCTTACCATGAGACCCAGCATCAATGCTGAGGATGCTTTAGTGTCACATATATACGGCTCATCCTAGAGAATTGTTTGGATAAACTTCGATTCTCTTCTCATTTGTTTAGCACCTCTTGAGTCTAGTAGATTTTGGGTGAGAATGGCGCCATCTTCCATGCACTCCTTAGTGATTATCTGGAAGAAGTACTGCTAAATTTGGTTGTTGAATTACTGCTTGCTACAATGCTCAGTGCTAGAGGGAAGTACTATCACATCTTTAAGGCCCTCAGGGGAAAAGAAACAGTCAACTATAGCTGTAGATACTTTCTAAGCTCACAACTCAAACCATTAAGGTTTATTCCTTTACACATTCTCAAGGTCTCTTTGTTTGGAGAAAGAATCATAGAATCACAGAATCTCCTGAGTTAGAAGGGACCCATCAGAATCATTAAGCCCAACTCCTGGCCCTGCACAGGACCATCCGAAGAGTCACACCATGTGCTTCACAGCATTGTCCAAATGGTTTTTGAACTCTGTCAGGCTTGGTGCTGTGACCACTTCCCTGGGGAGCCTGTTCCAGAGCCCAACCACCCTCTGGGTGAAGAACTTTTACAAAATATCCAGCCAATGGGCACTGGGGACATCATACTTAAAGGCAGCGTCTTCTAAGTCTACTTTGTGTTGTGTTTGAAGTTTTACCTCCACACAGCCCATTTGCGTATATATGTACATGTATGTACATAGAGATATTTACCAGCAAACATACAGATACCTTGTCCAACAGACACACAAGTATTTGCAAAAAAAAAAACCAAAAACATTAGTTTGGCTCTAATTATGCTCAATCATCAAACCTCATTTTTAAAAAAATCTCATTCATTATCAAAATAGTACAAGTAAGGGCAGGTCTGGCTTCAGCTACACAGAACTGTTTTCATGAAAATACAATCATCGGTATTGAATTTTCAGTTCAGCCCAGACCATCTTAGATTACTATTAATATTTTCAATATCATAATAGACATGGAAAATGTTTCAGAGAGAAACATGTAAATACTGAAACATAACTAAAGGAATGGTAGGTGATACTGCACAGTAAATAAATCTTTGCTGAGGGCATCACGGACAATTTAACTGTATAAAACGCAAAATTATTAAAATAAACGATGATTATTAAAATATAGTAAATTATGGAATCCAGAAGGATAGAACATTTGAGAACATCTCCTTCTAAAAACTGATATCAAAACACATAACTTGATACTACCCCATGTGTTGTCATTGTGATAGAGGAAAGAACATTAATATTTTGGATGGCAAAATATTTTCTAGGCTCTTTAGGCCATGCAAAATATATTTTTATAAGAGTAATCACTTTCTATCTTTCTAGTACTGTTTGAGACTGTTAATAAACTGAAAGTTAGACGGAACTACAAAAAATATTACTTGAGATGATGCATAAGCCGCAGAAATCAGAACATGTTCTACTTGACACCACAAGCGAAATGATAATTATTAGCATTAAAATGAAATAAAAACAACATTCAGTTTGACTTAGCATTTTGTAATATTTTGGTCTTTTTCAAAATTGTTCTTCCTAAAAAAAGTAGCCAAAAGATTTCCAATGGTAGCATAGCTAGGTGAAAACATTACATGTTTTGCCAAATGATGAGATTTTCTCTTTCTTATTTTTAAAAATTCAAGAGTGGTTTTTACATCACTCTTCCCCTGTGTGAATACTCCTGACTACTTCTGCATACGCCGAAGAGTTTACTTCTATATGTCAGTTCAATTTATTTGCACAATCTCCTCTTTAGGATTCGTGATTTTTCTCATGATATGTAAATTCCTATTGTATAGACAAATAGGGTGTTATTCAAGCAGGCAATTGGCAAGCAAAAAGCCAGAAATCTTAAAATTTTCTCGCCAAAGGTTAGAATGATTCTTAAAAACCAATCCCTGGGAAGGCTTATGCAATCAAAAGCGTAAGTAAGTAAAATGGTAAGTTTACATATAATGTGATGCTGCCTAGTGCTAATTATGTTCAAAAAGTAGCATCAAGGTAAAAATAAAATTCCAGACTATCTTATCATTGCTCACTGAAGAGGTTTTCATGTCTCTAAGAGATAATGTAAAAAGATTATCATGTTATTCTTTGCTCTGCAGCTACTACCTGCTGTTTCCTGCAGAATACAAAATATGCCTTTGCTTTAATGATGAAATTCTTCATATTTGTGTGTGCATTGGGATAGGCAATCTATCTTACATGAACACTGGATATTAATATTCAGCATAAAATGTAGAATTAAGAATGCACACACACAAATCGGTAATGACAACTTTTGCTCTAGTACTGAATCCAACGACAATTTCATGATTCAGTATTTCACAGAATTGTCATTTGATAAAAAGCCACATTTAAAATGCTCAGCTAAAGGCAAATCGCATGTTCTTAAGAAAAGAAAAAAGAAAGTATACATTTGAAGACTGTAACTTTTTTGCTCTATTGGTTATAGAATCTCTATCTACTAAAATTATTCAGATGATGCTTTAAAAAGGCTTGAGAGTATTTTACTTCTACAGAAATTTCCCACATTTCCTTTATTTAAAGTCAATTTTGGAATTTGCTAATTCCTAATTAACAAAAGAAAGTAATGTAATACATCAGATGATTAAATGCTGGGTCTTTCAACTACCATATTCCTGTTAGCTAAAGATGAAAAGGATTTACCCTAACCTTGAAAGACATTTATATCTGGAGTATTTAATTGAGATCTTCTCTGATGTCTTCTCTTTTCCAGGCAAACTTAGTGCAAAAAACCAAAAAAATGAAAGAAATAGCATAGCTACTATGTTCTGTGGGGCCAGCAAAAACATGTAAATTCCAGTTTTCTCCAAACATTTTATCAGAGATATTTTACAGACATTTATGTATGACTGTTTATATATGTCTGTATATGTATAATAATACACGTATATGTATATATATATACACACACATATATACACACACACACATAATACACAGACATAAATAAAGTTCTTCCATGGACTTACTAGGATGTTGTGCATATGTAGAAGGTATTTTGGTTTTGCCATAATGCCACAAAGTTATATTTTATTAAGAAAAAAAAATTAAAAGGAAAAAAAAAGAATATCCTTGGTTAAGGAAATGGAATTTTAGTACCTCAAATTAAAGACCGCCTCTAATTAAAAAAAAAAAAAAACAACAAAAAAACCCCAAAAAAACAGTCTTGCTAATTCTCCTCAACTATAACTCTGTCTGAAGGAAATGTACATTATCACTCTTAATAGAGATTTTGAAAATTAGCATTTTAAGAATTTAATTGACTCTTGGACACACTGATTTTTCTATAGATATGCCAGTTTACCTGGGATCCCCTTATTTTAAATATCCAGCTATTGCTTTTTTTCTTAAGAGATGCCATTGTGCAAGAAAAAGCAATGTGCTTGATAAATTTAATTTGCTATTGCAACATAGTGCTTATCAACAGCCGCCTTTCTCTTTGAAAGGTTCAGACAATCAGGAAACAGACCAGAGAAACGCTGGAAAGACTGTCAGGGAACTGAATGTGATGCACTTGTCACTCTCACTGGTATGTGTTGTCCTTGAGAGAGCAGAACTCTGCACACCTTCCTTGCACGTACTCTCCTAAGTGAAGTGAGGCACTTTCCACCTAGAACCTACAGGGTTCAGTGAATTAAACTGTGCAACTTAAAAACATATTCTCCAGTTAGGCTTTGTTACTTTTGAGTCAAAGGTCTCCTGTAGAACTGCTCTGGGTACAAATCTCAGTATGCATGAAACACAATAATTCAAGACTGGTCAGCTGACAGCCAGAATACCTGGGTTGGGGAATAGATTCTGGTTTCTTGGCTCTGGGAGAGAGTATGCTGAGCGTGCCATGACCCAGAGTCGTGGGTTGGTGAAAATCCTCTGTCATCAGTCACACTGAAGCTTGGGGACGCCCACTGCCATAAATCAATCAATCAGTCAATCATTTATTAATCAGGTACTTGCATTTTCATAGTTAATATAAAAACGGGCTCTAGACAATGCCTTCTCTATAATGATACTTTAGCTTCATATTACAGGAGGTTTATCTTAAATTAATTTATCTTTTTTCTAAGAGGTTGACATATTAATCTGAAAAATCTTTTGCCAATTGTACAGAAATAAATTAAGCCCCGCTGAAAGATCAGCACTGCAAAGTACATATGCTCATGAACAATTTGAACACACGAATAGCTCCTTCAAGTCAAGCCACTATTTTTGAGGAATTATTATGCTCTGAATTTAGAATTTAGATCTTTAATGTAGAGTTTAAGTTCTGCACAGACCTTTTCACTAGATAAATTTAACCTAAACCAGCTTCTTTTTGGGGGATGTCTGAGTGATAATAACCTTACCAGAAGAAAATCCAAACGATGTGTCCCAAGTCTACATGACAGCACGTTGTAATTAATATTTTTAAAAGATGAGTAGGTATATTTCATTTAAGAAAGGACTTTGGATTCTAAAACTCCTTGACTAGGGTTTTGAAATTTAATGCTGTCAATTTTCATGGAACATTTAGTCATAAAGGACTTTCTCATAAAGTCATCTTTTTATTATTCTGAAAGTCACATGAAAAGCAAGCCTTTTTCTACATCCACACTGCCTTAACTGCTTCGAAGGCTTTGGGCAATTCTATGTATCTTTTCCAACCAATGACAGAGGAGGACATCTCCAGAGTGACTCCATCAAATGCCTATCACAAAAGTATCCCTGCTGTAAATGGCACAATATACGCTGAAGGATGACCGCCCTCAACAGCCTCCCTGATTTCAAATGCTGGGTGGTATTTCTCTTCAGGAGAATGGGACAAACACTTCTAATATTCCGTGCAGAACAGAAACCTACCGTAATGAATGGGAAAGAAAAACATTTTCTACAAATTCATCATGACCTCTACTTACACACTGGAAGACAGAGTAAGTGTAAATACAATGATAGAATGTAAACATATTTTGTTGGAGCCTAAGTGGTTAGGCAAAGCAAACCAATTAATAGAAAACATATTCTTCCTGACAGTTCTTCCAGCTCTTTAATACTACACACATTTAATGCTAATTGAAGCTTCTTTTTGGCTAGTAAATTTTCTTTCATGTTAAACTCATTCAACACAACCCTTTTGCTCCAATTTCCTCATGTAATTTAACAAGCTATCTGTATTTAAGAGTAGTTGGTTATTTTCTTGAATATTGACATGGAGAAGAGTTTACTAGCTAAAAGAAATTTGCTCTCTTACAGTCACATCTGTATTTCCTCAGGTGTCCCCAAATCTTCAACCAGCGAATACCTGAGAGACTGGAGTGGGGAACAGTGATACTGAGTCAGAAACAGGTGTCTAAAGAAGCAACATAGTAGCTCCTTGCACCTTGCTTCAGTGGCTAAGCATAAATGGGGCAGGATCTCTCTCTATGGATGCTGTAAGCAGCACTTACTTCTCCTGCTAAATCTACACGACAGTATTGCCAATATACTTGAAGAGGAGGGGTGTACCAGGAGTTTGAAGCATAGGAACATGCTGAGGCATAGCTCCTGTACCTGGTTTTTCCGAAGCGTTGAGCCATTGAACCACCCATGGGGCTTTGGGCCATGTGACCATTAAGGATGCTTGAAAATAAGATTTTAAGTATTTTAGAACAGACTCATGAAAACAGAGACAGATAAACGATCATTCATGAAACTATGTCTTGCTTGTAGAAAACAAAGAAGTCTGAAAATGATGTTACTGTCTTTGGGAGACCATGTTTCTTCTCCTGATGAAAAATGTGATGATCACCTCCTTTCTAGAAATTCATCACACTAAATAATCTAATCACTCTCTATATGTGACTGAACCTGAACATTGTTTTCCTCTTGGTGGACTTCTTCAGACTAGATTTCTGTACCAGCTATTGTAAATTAAGTAGCATTTCCTATGAGCTCTTTCATGATGAAGGACCTGCAACTTTTGGGGTGACTGGCAACTCATTCATTTCAAGGCTAAATTCATTGCTTACTCTTTTGTCTGTCAAGTCTTCTTTTTTTCTACAGTTTTAGGACCAGAAATACTTATGCATTTTACAACTTTTCCTTGTTGGACTGTGTTAGGATAGTGCCAAATTAACCACACCAGGGAGCAAAATAGTTTTTCTTCCCTCAAAGCACATGCCTACAGAGGACTATCTAACACTACTGCCTCACTCACATACCTGAATGCTGTTTACTTTCTGTGTCTTTTCCATGCCAGCCCAGCCTAAGGAGTCTGTGTGTCCCACTAAAGCCACAACACAGCTCTGACCTGGAAATACCTGGACAGAACCTGCCAGCGGAGGGTACAGGCTGTGGCATGGCTCTGCAAACACAGGGCGTAAGATATTTTGGACTTGAAGAGCATCCACACCAATCCCCAACTCTGGATTTGTGTCAGTGCAGTTTATCTTCTGCTGGCTGTAGGATGTTCCTTGCAATGTTGAGTAAAATTAGGAAAATGAAAGAGGTTTTAATGTCATTGCTGATCCAGTTATATTTGGACTAAATATACTGACTGCTACTGTATCAGCAGTAAACATGTATTGCCTTCTTTGCCCATTAATACACAGAATAATACTGCTATTCCTTTTTACCTCTTCTTACTTCATTGTGGATGTGTAGCTCTAAAATATACCACAATTCAAACTATTTGGTTACATTGTTTTTCAAACAGAAGATAAGTGCTGCTGCTTTTGCTTAAATATAATGGAATGCTTGCAATTTCCTTGTGTTACAATACAAAATTGTCTCTGTTGGCCAATTATTTGAAAGCAATTGTATAGATACTTCAGTACACAGGAGCAAATTGCTGATAGTTATGCAATGGGATTTACCTGCACTTCAAAAAAAGGCGGTGCAAGTGCAAGATACTGCAAAGTGCTGATCGTATTACACTGTACGCTCACTCATTTTTACTGGTACACATATTTTAATGGGACAAAACAAAGATTGCATTGATCCAGTATCTCTATATTACATAAATAGCTGACTATTAGTATAATGCAAACTTCTCTAATTTTCCTATCATAAAAGCATTGCCATTGCTTTCCAAACAGGGGGGAAATCCAGACAGGCAGGGTAAGAGTCAGCCTATTACAGGTGAGTTTAATAAATATTATAACTTTATAAAGATTACTGTATGTATTTTAACAAAAAGGAGTATTTAAAATTAACTATCTGAACATTTTGATTAAAAGAAACCATATTTATACAAGGCTTAGCAGCATAAATAATGGCATGTAATTAGTATACAAATACGTAGCAGAGACTGATCTATATTTTAAGATTTTGTGTAGGAAATAACGAATATAGACATTAATAAGATTCTCTTCCTGAGAATACAGACGATGTGTCTGCTGTGATTGCCCTGGAAGCTACCTCTAAAGCTAGCCTGTCCTATTTTCCCTATCACAAGTACATATTTGTGGTGATGGAAAATGCTCTTGTAAGCATGCAAGGTATTAGTACCTGAGCATGCTTAGTGTCTAAGTCCATTACCAGGCAGTCACACTGGCAGCAAACAGTGTCCCTTAGGTAACAGTAAACTCAGCAGCCACTCAGCACGAACATTATTACCTCATGCATGGAGCAACCCGAGAAACTGCTTTTCCATCACAGCATGTATATACAGACAGAAGGTTGGACATGAGCCAGATATTGTAAGAACCTCTAAGAGATTATGGTGCAGTACAGCTCAGCCTCTACAGCGCAGCCACCCACATGCACAGAAGTCAGGCTACGCACACTTCCAGTGTGTTACTGCCTTGGATCAAGAAAAGCCTACTCTAACTCGTGTTTGTTCCCACCTCTTAATGGGACAGTTCAGTACCAGCTTGTTACTTGGAACATCTTCACATATGGTATCCCTAGGGCTGCCAAGGATGACTGAAAATACTGGAAGTGAACAATGGGAGAGACTCAATAATCATCTTCCTCACTTCTCAGATTTGACACAAGCAGGGCTAAGGCATGCAAAAGAACAGCAGTTCACACAGAAGGTCAGCTTCTGCCAGCTTGAGATTTGGTGCATACATTTCATGTAACTAAGCTATTTTCTTGTGCAGAATACATAGAACACAGACCACGCCACTGTGAACCTTCCCTGCTTCTCCATCCTTATGCCTCAGCCTTAACTAGGGCCTGAACTGAAGATGCCACATGAAGGCTTAGCTCTCTCTGATGAGATTACAAATACAAATATCAATTACAGAAGATGTGAAATTCCAAGCAAGAAGACATTGAAGAACTAAATCTGCAGGCTGATACTCACATGGAATGTAATTTCAGCAAGAATGACTGTAAATGCTTTCACTTACTAAATAGACACATTTAAAAAGCTATACGGAATGTTGTTTCACAGTGTTCTATTATTCTACTGCAATTCATTTTCAAGAGGTTAGCAGGCCTGTGGGAACAGCATGGTACTATGGACTCAACAGACTGCCTGGAAACCAAGTCTACGATGCCACTGTCTGCTGGCTGATTGGAAACGAAGCTACCAGGTTTTAGCCCAGCTCCGTATGTAGCTGGTCCCTAAGCACCACTCCTTCAGATACTCTTGTTTACAATCTCATGAGGAAATTTGGGAGCTGAAGGGCTGAAAATCTGGTAATCGCCTCAAAAAGGTGAGGAGGTGTAAGAAGGACTGTTCCAGTAGGAGAGCTTACATAGGTTTGTTCTATGAACAGAGGATTTCATTCTCCAGGGCTGTCAGATCCAGCGCCTTTTGTATGAATTTATTTTAAAATCAAATTCACACCCCCTTTTTACCACCACACATATTTTCAAAGGGCACTTTTATGTTAAAAGTAGAAATTAAGGAAAAAACTAATAGCTCCAAGTATCCGAAACTTTAAACTCAAAGTGAATTTCCAGTCACATAAACAAATATTTTGGTCTGAAGTCTCTCAGCCCCCAAATTTGGATAACAGTATGAAAGATGATAAATCTAGAAAAAACCCAAGCCTTACCTTCTTGTAGAGACTTCTCAGGTCTCTGTACTGCCACATACTATTGAGGACCTGAGATGCTGCTTTCACCACTTTAGGCGAATGCCTGTTACACACATATATTAAAAAGGGAGAGAGAGAAAAAAAAAAGAGTGAGAAAGAGACTGTTAAGTACAGGACACCATTCATCCCAATTTTCAAATGCATCACTATGGATTTAAACCCACAAATAAAGTGTGTTTCAAGCATACCATAAGATCTTTGCTTGGCATCTTGGAGACCAATGTGTTTTTAAGCAAGGGCAATACATCTTATTTCTATAGTACTCATCACCAAGTGAGGAGCAAAAGGTGTGCATCTCAGTACACACAGAGATTTCTGCTGAAAGCATAGTAAGAGGAATAGGACGTAGCAATTGGCAACATTGTTGAGGACCCAACTAGCATTATGTACATCTAAGATATGCTACAACTTTTGGCATAAAGGACAAGGAGTCAGAGCAGAATTTCTTCCTCTGTAAGCTGCCAAGCCTGAGGAGTGTGCTCAACTCATTAAGCTCCTCTTAGCAGTGGCCAAAAGAAACTCTAAATGGGTGATGAGCACTGGTTTTGAAATGCAGAGTGAAGATGCAGAAATACAACTGATTATAATAAGTTATGATAAATTTCATTAGGAATCCAAATGCGGAGCTGGATTTTGCTCACACTATTATCCTTTAATGGCAGCAACACAACGTCATTTTGAAAACCATGTAACTTCACTTGGGCTTTCTTCTCAGACAGGTTTTGAAAGAGCTAAACTATTGCTACAATCAGTTGCTGTCATATATTTCTGCTGGAATAAGTAATCAAAAAAAAATATCAGAGAGTATTCATCTCAGTGAAGAAGGGTCAAATAGAAAAGGACCAGGAAAATAACCCAGCCCATTAAGGAAGCATACACTGTGCTGGATCAAAAATACATATAAAGCAGTAGAACGCTAGAAAACCTTGCAAAGGCCAAAGTCCAGAGTGAGGACTGATGGAACTCAGGGCAGTCACTGAGGTGATTTCATGTTTTACTCAGAACAGGCATATGGATTGCACAATCAAAGAGAAACCAGAAAACCAGCAGCATGAGTTGCTGCTTTGGGCAGGGGCCAGGCTTTGGTTCATTCTGTGACTTCTGAGAAGGATCACTGGTTGGCTGACACTCAAGCTGGTAAAGCATTGTTATGACACAACTGATTCATTAATATAACATTTCCCTAGTAATTTATTTGGTGCTTTTTTTCCAATTCTATTCCATTTCTCACTCAGAGTACAGCAGTAGGTGGGTAATTGGTGAGTAAACAGGATTTTGATAACCACTTTCAAGCGTAATTGTTTTTATTATACTTCCAGCTGTACTGGCTAGTGGGGTGCTGGTAGCCTGGAGTAACCAGAAAAATAACTGTGCCAACCACTCCATGAGTACTGAGGAGAGGCAGGAGCTATGTGAAGCTGATACAGGCTTGGCCAATATAAAAAACCGTATGAACACCAGTTCTCTCATGCGGTTATCCAGGGAGAGCATTCAAGCCCCGGGCATATTCCAAAGGCTCACAAGGCCAGCCCCATACTCCTGGCACTGATACACGCCAGGATGCATGGCCAGTCCAGTATCCTGCACATTCAGAAGCAGTTGCTTCATACTGGACAAAATTATTTCATACAGAAGTGTTTCACTGTATTACAGTGAGCATGCCAGAATTTTCTATCAGTCCAACAACCAGCAATTTTGATTTTCAAACAATGAATTACCTGTAAGAAACCAAACCAAATCAATAGCACACAGTACTGACATTTCTGAAAGCTGAAAAATGGAACTTCTACCTAAGATGGGCATTTGCAGCACTGTGTGTTGACAGGTTTCTTGTTCTAGAACTGCATAACCTGTAAAAATAGTAACACAGGACTGCTGCTCAAAGTACTTGAGAGGAGGGATACATATCATTACTTGGAAGGGCATTTTGGAATTACTCTACCTGGGCTAAATACATTAATTAGAAATAGATGTCTTTTACAGCTATGAGGGATATTAAGACAGGGAAATATGCCCTTGGACCCTCCTAAAACTGCTTATGATAGTTCAAAAATTCCAGACTCAACAGGTATTAGTATTCTTTACCAGATAATGAACAGGTAGACAAATGCATTATTTTGAGGAAAGACATATTCAGCTTAAGAAAAATGGATATGAACCTACTTGCAATGTCAGTACATTTTATCTAGAAAATATAAATAAAAAAATTAAGTAGATTTAATAATAGTAAAATGAAAATATAAATAAATTGGCAGAGCATGGGGAGCTCCCACAACTGGGATCACATACTTGGTCACACTACTACTTTTTATCCCTTACAATTCGAATGCAAGAATGTTTCAATAATGAATTTGGTATGAAAGGAAAAGGGTGACAATAGAGGAAAAGAAATGTAATTGAATTATACTGGCAATGCTCCGATCACATAGGCGAGCATAAGTTCTCATACCAAATGTAGGGTGCATAAATCTTTCCTTCAGGTTGTGGCCTGGCTTTGTGGGGCTCTTTAAGAGCTCTGATGCTGCAGTAGGCTGTGTGATGACAGCTCCGAGTAGGTGGACTGATGGGTTTTGTACACTACAGTGAAGGCTTTTTGTTTTCAAACTGCCATAGTCCCATTGCACTATACTTCATCAGGTTGATAAATATGAGAACCAGGCTATCTGTTTTAGGCAAAAGAAGGATAAAGAGTGAACTCTTCATGAAGAGTGTGTACATAGCCAAACAGACAAGATGAAACCATAGCTGTTCTGAAAATGTCACAGTTGTGTGCAAGACATTTTTTGCCTCACAAAGCAGCCTAATGCTCTCTCAGAAGCAAGCAGTCAGAAAATCCATGGATCTACTACCAAGCTGGTGGCAGGGAAAAGGGTGCTGTGAAGAGGGACAGTGACTTTACGTTCTTCACTCCTAGAGCAAAAGGAGCACTAACAGAACAGTGGTTCAGAACTGAGGTCCTTCCTTCCAAAGGATCCCTCCACGGACATGTCACCCCTTGTGCAGGTGACATCAGAGCATCCAACTGCTCTGATCCCTAATGTTTATCAGGATCTTCTGCAATTGCTTAGAGGTAGGGGTTACTGTAGGTAATTACTCTTCCTTTAAATGCACATGGAGTGCACTCCCCACACTGCTGATGGCACACCAAAAATAAACCAAAGCAGAGGGAGACTTTTGGTATTGGCACTGTCTGTTTCTTGTCACCCGTCACACTGGGCGTATGATTTCTGATGAAACTAAAGCATTCAACTCCCGATTGCTAAGAAGGCAAACACATTCAGGACTAGTAATAACTACTGGAGAGGCTAAAAAGGTGCAAGGTGATTTGCAAAACATACTTGTCTCCTTTACTCTTAGATATGCCAACCAGTTTCTCAATGCCGCCTGCGTCTCGTAAGGCCTTGGCATTCTCCATGTTTTTAGTGATGACTTCATGCAGAGTGCAGCAAATGGCAGTAACGGTGTCATCAGACATGGCCTTGCTCGCTGAGCTGTTGCTGTTGTTAGCGCCTGGCAGTCGGTGGACCAGATCCCTCATGGCATACTTGCCTTTGTTGAAAGAAAATGAAGGGAGAATTCAGAAGATACAGCAATAAAGGGTGACGGAGAAGTACAGGGAAAACAGGCAAGACTAATAGCACCATTTGCATCACTGCATGTAATCTAATTGGATACTGATATTATTTTGGAGCAAGCCATATTTATATGACTGCACGTTCAAGCATTTCACACATTACGGACTCTGTTAATACTTCCACACTGCATCAGTCAGAGACTTCCGGTATGGCCACATTGCATCCTTAAGAGAATGGAACTATGCTCGTAAAGGCCAAGTATACGCATAAAGATAACCTGAATACCACAATTCGAAGAACTTGGCAAATCCTCACCTCCCACCAAAAAACTCACAGCTTGTTACCATAAATTAAATGTGCACCAGTTGTTAAAACAACAACAGTGAATGCAAACCCAATGATGTTGTCATTTGTGAAAAAGTCTTCTCTGAAGACTTCTTCACCGTACAAGGTTAATTCTATTCTCCATGCAGCAATTTAACTGGGTTTGTTAGTGTTTCTTAGACTGTATTGCCAAGAGGACACCATCTTTTCCACACATCCTTAGTTGTATGCATGGTACCGACCAGAAAAGGAGCTCTTCTGACATCTATTCCAGTCTGGCATTTAGCAAGGATTTACTGAATAAAACACTAACCTCCAGAACTTAAAATCCCCTAAAATGAAAGGAATTTTTAAAATCCTCACATCGAACATTTAAAGAAAAAGCAATTCTGTCAATTGCATTTGGACTTCATGACCTTTTCCAACCTAAATGATTCTAAGATTATTATAATTCTTTTCATGCTTAAATAAACATATTTCTTTTTCAAAATTGCACCTAAAAGTAATGTAGTGCTTGTGAAAATAATAAAAAAAGCAGCTTCTGAGAATTTATATCCATATCCATATTATATATATGTAGTGTAAATACAAATATAAATGTAAATATATATTAATATAGGGCACGATTAGCACCAGCACATATACACGAGAAGCCTCACATCGGTTCTAGAGGATTGCTAGTATGGTAAATGGCTGCCCAATCCTTCAATCTGATGAAGAGAAGATCAGAGAAGGTGAAGGCCTGATGAAGTTATTACTGAGGTCAGTGAAACAACTCTCAATCACCTTCAGTGCAGCTGTGCTAGGAATTTGCATACAGCAATCACCATGAGTGTATCGTGCAGGATGAAAAGGACAGGAAAACTGGGAAATATAAACATAATTAGTAATCTAATCTACATCACATTTTGTGAATGATCAGGTATGATTATTGTATATATGATAATTTAATCAGATTTTTTGGATAACTTAAAAATGTTCTGATCAATTAGTGTTTATGCATACTTATCAAAAATCTTATTTCCAAATTCATAAATTTAGCTGTTTATATCCATATTTGAAAGTAGAGGGAAGAGGAAAATCACATCTTCTAACTATCAGACATTGAACTCTTTTTATTTCTCAGAATTTTGCCTGATGTGGTAGAACTACAGTCAGTCATTTGAACAGAATATTCATAATACAGATAAAAACAAAAATCTCTGTACTGAAGTATTAAAGATTATCAAATAGATTTTGTGGTAATATGAGGTGTTAGAAAATACTCACTCTATACCATATACAAACTTTTGATTAGAAAAAGCATTAGACTGCCCACCAAATGCGTACAGTAGGATTTGAATCTCACCAGTGTGCTGCAATACAAATACAAATCTTGTCTTCAAACATTTTTATTTCTTTGAACTTAATATTTAATTTACTTGCCCTGTTACAATTTTAAGCAATATTATTAATATCAGATGTAGCACAGTTGTTAGCACCTCTTTCTCTTTCAGAAATGATGTGTTTGAGCAAACTGAAAATCTTTTCCCCTACACATTCATGAAACACTGTTACAGAAAAGTTTGAAATGCTATTTTCACCTGCATCTGTTTGTTTTGTGTAACATGAACACATTAATAGTTGTGTATCACTTACGGTGATTACTTCAGTTTGCAACACATATCAAATTAAGTTTGTGTTTCAAAAAATAAAATAAACTATGATTTGGTGTGGCTTTTACTCTTCTGGCGCAGTGTCTGCCACTGGTCGGGAATAAGTACAAGTAGCTGAGACCAGTGAGACTTTCTGCTTTACTCTGTGCACACATCCACGATAGACCAGTATTCCTTTTTCCGTTTGTACCTCACTTAAATTGCAACAGAGCATCTCAGCACCTCAGTCCTCTGGTGGAATCAGCTCACGATCATCATTTCATCAGCAGCCAAAGACTGCATCCCGGAGCACTGGGTGTAAGGAAATCTGGATGACTGCCCCAAGCAGTTCTCTCCTGGAACTGGTCTAGTATTCCAGGCAACAGTATTCACACCAGTACACATGCCTAGACACAGAAGATGCTTTTTAAAATAAATAAAGGTTTTGGAGCTATCAGGGAAAGCTCGGCAGGAGAACTAAAACAAACAACAGTCAAAAGCACGGTATAAGCATTCTGGACATGCCAATGCTCAGCAGTTCTAAAGTTTCTGCTGTGCACACCCTTCAGTTAGGCGTAAGAAGATCAAATCAGTATTAGATACTTCAAAACAATGAAAGAGATTTTTATAGATAATGTGTAACAGTGGGACAGTACAGCATTCCTTATTCTGAGCAGTTGTAGTAACTCCAGCCCACTATTACTATTCAATTCTTAATCAGATGCATATTTAAAATAAAATACATTCTGAGTGGGTGTGGCAGGGGTTTTTTATTGCCTTCCCCTCCTCCCCCCAAGAATTGCATCAAATTTAGCCTTTGGATAGCAAGTGCCAGAAGACTCATATTTCGTAGATCTAAAATCTAGTCACTGTATTTCATCCGTGGCAGCTGTGCAAGCTGGTGTCCAGTTTGGAGACCCCCCTACCACAACTCCTGTCAATGCCAGGCCCCCCTGCCAGGAGCTGCCTGTGGAGGAGACAGGCTTCCCTCTCCCTGCCCTGTCCCCAGGAGGCAGCAAAAGACAGAACTGCTGCTTCCAAAAAAGCTGCTCACCCATGTAGGTAAAGCAGCTGACCGCAATTCCAACAGGCAAAATGTCCTTCCAGGAGTTCACTAAACAAAGGTGGCACACCAGCTGGAAGAAGAAGGGAGTGGCTGGAATACAGAGGTGTTCTAAGCCACTGTTTACATGGTCTTAAAACCTATTTACAAGCGTAACTGTTAGCACATTTTCTGTAGTTTGAGTACTCTGAACACTGCATTAGCTATGTGAAAATATATTGAAAAAGCAGGAAATTTGCTTTAATATTGAGTTAAACCACGGAAGGTGAAATTCAAGGATTATTCTTTATACTGCAAAAAGTCTTTCTAAAACTATACATATAGTTGGTTAATAAACCACCGTACTACATCCACAGAAAAAAACCCATCAGTTATTGGTTAACTTCTCTTAGATCAATTATGTTCCTACTGCTTTACTACAGACATGAAGAAGAGAAGAGTCATGTTTTCTAGCATGAGCTATAGAAGAAACCTTGCTCTAGAGTGGTGTGAATGTGAAGCCCTACAACAGGTACTGCTGCATCAGCCCAACACAACTGACACCACCTGTGATCCTTCACTTCTGCACTGGTGCATGTGACACTCTGCAGAGCATTTGCACTTAGAATTATGTCTTCCCGTGTTAAGAACTTCTTCTGAAAGCAGACTGAAATGTGTAATGGAAACGAGTGTTGGAATGTCAGCAAGGTGTTATCTAGCACTACTATTAACTAGCACTGCCAGTAGGAGAGCTGGGCAATTCAGCCTGCAACACAAGAAGCCTCCCTGAATGGAAGGAGTGAGAACTGATGAGGGTGCTGGGAAGAGAGGTGGATATGTGTGAGGATTATAATAAAAATAAACAGCCTTGTTAATTTTCATTAGGGTCCATACAGGACTACTTTAACCTACAAACAAATTGATTTCTTATTTTTATTTTTTGTATTTGAATAACATTACACATTGTAAGACCCAAAACTGATTTGAAGCTTTTAAAGAGGATTTACATAATAAGATTAAACATAGCCAACAGCTTGACAAGGAAAAAAGAAATTTTATTTATTTGTTCAGTTTCACTCTTATAGGAAGGAAGAAAGACATTAAATAGACGTAACAGGAAAGGGGTTGTCTTGTGGGTGCTTGGGAGAGCATTTTTCTGATACCATACATCTAAAAGTTATTTTTCTAAGATAAGACTTCCATGATTTTCATGTTAAGAAGGTGATTCCTCTAACACCATGCACGAAGTCTTTGACTGTAAGATGATAGCATTTGCTTATTCTTTCAACACTGAAGATCTAATGTCTTTTCCTTTGCGTGATAAAAGTCTCAGCACCTTAATACCTGCCTCCGTTACTTAATTCAGAAAACTTTTCACTTCATAGGATCAAATAACTGTCCTAAGAGAGATTCTGCCTTCAGAGCCAAACAACAGAGCAAACTATTCTTCTGGTAGATTAAATCAGAGCAAAATCATCACAGATAAGGTTCTACTTCTGGAAATACTTCCCTACTATTGCCTTGAGACAAATTCATGGCTGTTGTAGTATCGTTGAATCCCCTGCCATTTTCACTCATGTCTGAACAATGCCTTTGACATATTGGCAAATTTATTAATTAGTTGTGACATGGTTCCTAGTTTGAGAGCACAAGATTAGGAAAATTGCCCTATTAAAGACGCAAGAAACCCCAAACAGATATTAATTCAAACCATGAACCCTGTCCTAGAGATAGATCTTCTTCTGCAAAAGTAATTGTTCACTATTCCCCCCCTCCAAAGATATCCATTAACTCACATCACGTAGCTAGTTAATATAAAAACAGCAAAATGCCACCATCCTTTGTTGTAAAGACACAGATATCCTATTCCAGAACTACTGGTGCCTGTATGTCAGAATATATGTGAACTTCCTTCTCTTTGTGCTAACACGTGCACTCCACTTAGACATTTGTGCTTTTGGGCACTTTCACCACCCCTGCGTTTTTAGTACCACTCCACTTCAGAATTTCACAGACTCATGGCAAGAATATCACTGGGAGAGCTTTTATTATTACTTTCAATCATTACTTAATAAATGTGCCAAAACTGTCTACTTAATTTGTACGGAACAGATTTTGGTCATGAGTCAGTGTTTTCAACCGGTAGTCTAATAAATTAGAGTGTATTCATCACATGATGGCAGTGTCAGAAACACCACTACTACAGTTGATAGTTCATTCCTGCACCATGCTTTCACTGTCAGATACTATTGTTTTAAGCTGTAATAGATTACCACTATTGGCACTAGGGTAGCACCTGGAAGTGCCCCTCAGGTCCAGCTGCTGCTGTTCCAGAGGAGCCCTGTGCCTTCTCTGAACACTGGAAATTTTCTGGTACATCCTGACGTTCAAGAGGGGGCCCATAAAAAAAGAATGATTATGCTTATTGCAATATGTAGCAGACTGTGGTCTTGGACTGCCTAGACAATATAAGTTATATTGCAGGCATCAGAGCAGTAGTCAATTTCATGTCATTTCAGAGGGTAAAGGTGTATTAGTTTTCATAGGGAGATTTTCTTTCACCAGTGAAACACTCAAGGGTCAAACTACTCTGGACTTTAAAGGCAAAATAGGCTAGGAGGTAAGAAATGCTGTCATACTGGGACTTAGAGCCAAACACGTGTGGTTTTTCATGGGGCAGAGGAGGGAGCAAGCCCAAGAAGATGAAGCAGGGTAATGCTAGAGCTGCTGGGCCAGGAATAAAGGCAGCAGATGGAAGGAGGCAAACCTGTATCTTCGAAAGCAAAAAAGGCTGCAGTACTGAGGTTGAGAGACACTTGACCCACTGAGCAGATGATTACTCCGCAGACTTTGGGGAGCAGCAGGAAAGGTGAGTTAAGAATAAGAAAAAATCGACCTTATCAGGCAATGTTGGTTTATAAAAGAGGACCTCTTTTAAAAGAAGGTTTATAAAAGAAGACAGAGCAGCACAACCTGAAACAAGGGTCATCAGCCAGCACAAAGTTTAATGCCCTCTTGCTCACCACTGAATTTCATGACTGCTCCCAGACAGGCTTTCCACTGCAAACACCGAGCCAGGGACTTTGCTCTCCACTCTACTCTGTAAGACACCGTCTGTAGCAGTGCCAACTGCAGGGTACATGGCATGTGAAGGACTGCAAGTCCCACAGTTTGCATACAGCAATGCTCTCTTCCCTCTCTCTGGGGCCCCTCATTTGACATGACTTCAGCAGTGGACAGAGCAGGTTTGACACTCTGAAGTAGTGCCTACTGGCAGACCCCCATGGCCTGGCCTGCGCTGGCTCATGGTCTGTGATGCTGCTCACCACAACACATCTGTTTCTTATTCCTCAGAACACTGCGCATGAATTGTTACTGGAAGAAGAAAGTGGAAGAAACCCTGGAGCAGAAGGACTGAAAAGCATGCCCCAAATAGCATGAGCCCCACCACTTCTAGCAAGTGTCAGAGAACAGAGGATTCTGGATCACTTCAGGATGTAGGTGTTAAAAAAAAAAGGCCAAACCATTTTCAGGTAAATAGGGAGAAATTTATATGTCCAAACAGATGGGAGTAATGTGGTTTCAAATTCCCTTGGATACTTGAGACAGCTGCACAGAGTCAGTAGACCTATGGAAGACACACAGGCTTCTGGAAAAGCAGATGTAAACAAAATTGGATACCCTTTGGTCCTTAAAGTTTAATGCTTAACTCTAGGCACCTAGATACCATTCTCAATGTTTGGCCCAAAATGTTTTTTAGGTACTCAGGTCCTTTTACTTCTTATGTTAGTGACATGCACAAACATTTGTGTAATCTCTGGCACTCCAAAATAAATACGTATTTCGCTACATAACGGTAATTGACTGCAATTATTCCTATCCAAAAAAACTATCACCTCAGCTCAATCATTCATAAGGGAAAGAGTGATGAGCTAACTTAAACTGGTTTTAATAAGCAGCTCAAACATCATCGGCTGGAAGCCACTGTTTTAGCTGCTTCACATTAAGCATAGCTTGCCAATTAATTTGGGATAATGAGTACTTTGAGCTAGAGAACAATACCAGATACCATTTCCTTGTAGGTTTTTTTGAATTTAAATATTAAGACTCTGTGGAGATAAATTATTTTTTGAGAATAAAGAAAGAATAAAAACCATTACAGACACACGCCCTCCCGTGCCCCCAAGGATCCAGGTGCACTTTACTCAGGGCTGCTGAGACTGAACAAAGAATCAGGTGGAGGTCTCAGATTCCCTCTTCACTTCAGATAAATGATACACACTTTCAGTTTTTCACCATCTCTGATGACAGATGGCAAGACTTCAAGATATAAGATTGGTATTTGATACAGACCACAACAAAGAGGAACAGTATCTTCCCTGATGCATTATATGTGATGTGTCAGTCACTGGTTTTCTTTTTTAAAAATCTTTTTTATCAAGAATAAATTCAGCCATCAGCAGCGTAGCATATAAAGCCCTACAGGGAGGAGGAACAGTCATCTTTTACAGTTTTAGGGAAGAAACCCTCAAACTACCACACAGTGATGAAAGCACGTAAAACACCAATAACTGTGCAGCAATGTCAGTTGAGATTTGCTTGTAAAAGAATCAAATATCTAAAAGGGTAACCAATATAGAAGCTTTTATCTTTTGAAAAAGATTAAAGATGTTGGTTCTATATTTTGCAAAAGAAAGGTATGAGGAGAACAAGGAATGACAAAGGGCACAGCCATAACAAGGATGAAAGAGCAGCATGTATAGAAACTATTAACACGGGACAAAGACAAAAGAGAAGCATTTTGGTATTTTGAACCTGAACATGCCATGGGAAATCACAACTGGGTGCAGAGCAATCACTGCTTTTCAGCAATATGCTTTCTCAGATCCTTCCTAGATTTTCTTTCCTGTGACAGCATTTTAACCCAGTTACCCTCCTCCTTCAGCTTCTCTGCTTCTAGAAACATAACTTTTCCATTTCATATGTTTCCTGCTGATGTTTCCTCTGGCTGATTATTTTCTTGTTTTCAACTCATCTTCTCAGGGCAACCCCCTCTCCCCTCTACTACATGATTAATAATTTTTCTTCCTTGACCTGCATACCTTCAAACCTTTGGGTCTTAACTGTGAAGTTTTCATTGTCCTTTGCCATATCTTGTAAATCTCTGCATCTGCCTTGTTTGCCAAGCTTTTCCAACCTCCACATTTTGGTTTAAATACCTACACTTTAATGGTCAGCTAGATCCCACTTTTGTCACACCCTGCATTCCCAGTCCTACCCCACTCCCCCGCCCCTAGACTCAGCTTTTTAATGTTCTGAACTAAAGGACATTTTAGCCAGTTTGCAAGCACAGATTATAGACTTAAAAAGACCAGTGTGTTTAAAAGCTATTGCTCTTGTACTACTCTTGTTGCCTCTCCTGCATATCTCAATTCCACAGGCAGCTATTTAATCTGCTGTTACTTCTAATACTGATTTTACTCCTCTCTCAATGGAACTCCTTCATATTCTCCTTGTCTCTCACACAGTGAGACTACAGATATTCAGACCTTATACCAGCAGTTATCATAAAAACTACAGATTGAAGAACTTCCAGGGTTCTTTGGCTGACCATAACCTGCTAATTCATGTTCTAGTATGTGTTTAAAAGGCTAGATCCATGTCTGCACTTTGCATGCAGAAGCACTTCAGCTGGCTCTGTTGGAGCTAATGCCCCAAGTAGAGCACTGCTTTGAGACCCTGCTGCACATCTCTGCCTCTTCTATCTTTGCTGCTGTCCTTTTGGCAATTTTCATGGGATGCGTGCTGCCTGCCATGTGGATTTCTGGAGAAACTAGCTCTCCTTCAGGGGGAGTATATGTATGCAGGAAAACAGTCAGAAAACTAATACAGAAATGGATTGATGTGTACCATGGCCAAATGGATTTTCTGTTTCTTAACAGCACCCCTCACCCAGCATAGTGGATAGCTTCTATTCTGAATGTCCATCCATGTATCAGTCAAGCAATCATGCTGGAGAAGCAAAGCAACCATCAAACACAGGCAGCCCAACTCAAGAGTGTGCTCTCTGCCTTGCAACCTGGTTTATGAAGATGAATTTGGGAAGAGATGCAAGCGTTAATTTGTTGACTGTCTCACTCATGCTGAGACTATAAAAATGAGCCAGTTCAAGTTCAGCTTGACCTGCCTAATTATCTGCTGACCGGGTATGCCAAACAACTGCTGGGTCCACAGAAGGAGAAAAATCTCCACTAATAAGATTCTATTTGTCACCCTCAGCAGTGAAGAAAGCAGCATTTTTTAAGGCAAACTATCAGACGTGTTATTACTCTTCTGCTGTTTCTGCTCTCTTGGCCAGAAAAAAGGATTTGGGTGGTGGCTTTGGCTGTCTCCCTCGCAGTCTTAGCTCCGGAGGCTTGTCTGGGAACAAAAATGACAACCTCAGGCTTAATTGTTGCTGGATACAAGGAATTTATTCTTGCATGTTTATGTTTTATATCCAGAATGGATAGAGTCCATGTGCGCAATAACTCAAATAATTTCTTTTCTAATTAATTTTGATTGCATTTCCTGCCAGGTATGCAAACTAGAAAAGGCATGGAAAGGAGTTGTTAGCCTACCTATTGATTCAGGTTGTGCAAATATATCCAATTAACCAGCTCCTTTACACACCAACAGATTTATTTCTTGTTTAGACTGCACTGTCATCTTTCCTTTCATCTTTCCACTAGCCCAAGGTAAAAAAGATTCTGCAAGAGAAGTGATTCCTCAGTTTAATTGCTGCAGGCTAAGTTTTCTGATTACTGGAGCTGGTTTTAGTCCCTTGCTATGCTCTTCTCTGCTCCCTGCAGAGAACAGAGCTTTTGGAAGGCTGAATTTTTTAAAAAATATAGTCATTTAATTAATGTTACGATTAATCAGTGCTGCTAAAGTACTTTGAAGAGGAAAAGTGCTATGTGAGTGTTGAGTGGAATTTTAGTTTTATCTGCATTATTTTGTGATATAGGATAATATTTTGTTAATAGTCTGATTCAAGGGACTTTAAATTAGGGGATAATGAAGAAATAAAAATGTAATCTAGTTTTGAAAAAGTAAGTTTAGGCTTCCAGATCTATGGCCTGATCCAACACCTACTGAAAATAATGAGCCTGTCTACCAATGTTAAAAGGTATGAAATAGGATTAATAAAAAAAAAACCAAACTTTTCCACTTTGGTTTTTATTTTTTCATTTTTGGTGTCCAAAACAGAACAAGATTCCGAAAGGTGTAGTCATGGCAAATTGCAACTAGATATTATCCTGTTCTAAGTGTCCATGAAAGAACTGCAATTTATTGGCTACTCTGTTTCTGCTTCTTCACTTGTGCTATAATATTGCCTGAAACTCATGAAGAAATTTGTCCCCATGGTATGGTCTGAAATACTGATTGTTTTTGCATGCTTTCATATACAGTTAGGACAACATCACAGTGAAAACATAAACATTCTTATATTTCATGGAGGTGTACATTAAAATATTAAGAGAAATAAAATCCAAATGGATCCTCAAGGTCTCTTATTAAAGGTTAAGGAAAAAGCGTAGATGTAAATGCGCTAGCTCAATAAATACAAATTTTGGTGAAGTGGTAGTGTCTTTTGAAAGCAACTCTTCCAACAGACTTCAAAACCACTTCAAGTCATACTGCAATATTCATCTATTCTGTAATTACGTCAGTGTTCAAATACTTCTTAAGTCATCACCATGAAAACTCTATATGGAGTAGTTAAGATAATTAATCTGTGCATGATGGCAAAACAATACTGAGTACATGTATGAGCATTTCACATCGCTTTATTGTGCACCATAAAATAAAATCATGTATATTTCAGTAATAAAATCCTGGTTAGTTTCTAAGGCTCAGTGAGATCATACACTAAAACTTTACAGATTTCAGTGGCTGGGAGAAGGACAGACAGCAAAATAACAAGAACAAGTAAAAGAACAGCAACAGAAAAAGTGGTAGGTGTTTAAAAATTATTTTTTAAAACTTTAGAGACAATTAATCTACGAATGAGTAAGAACATAATACAGTATTTGACTTTTTCCCTGCAATCTGCAATTGTTAGCAAATACCTCATGAAAACAGTGTTCATCTGTTGAACTACTAATGTGTCAGTATAACTAAGCCATACAAAGACCATACAAAGATCTGCCGTGGTCATGAAGCTATAGGTACATTTATTAGAAGCAGGGGCTATCACATTAGTCATGCAGAAAGTGGACATGCAGTTGGTTTTACAGGTATTTTTTACAGGTCAATTAATTTTGCAGATAATACTAATGTTCTGACTCAGTTAATTTCCTGTTCCCTACAGAATGATTTGTCTTCCTAGCAACATAGCCATTGGAAAAAAGCAAATTATATTGTAGTTCTATATTTTAATTCACCTGAAGCTACTACAGTGTAAGACCTGAACACAGTAAGTATACAAGCAAGGACAGGATTCAGAGTGAAAGTAAATTCTGTGTTCTCATAAGAAGGGGAAAAATGCATCCAATAACCTTCTTTAACAAATTAGTATTGTATTTTTTTTGTTTTGACTACAACACGACTAGTTCTTACATTTATCATAAAAAAGTTTCTCAGCTCTTCTAAGGCATACAGCTCATTATCAGTCGTGTTTAAAGACATTGTGTCAAATGAGTCCTAGTCCCAGCTGCTCCATCAGAGTACAGATCTACTAGAGCACAGCTCTGTTTGTGCTTCCTCAGGAGGTGGGAGTCAAAGGGTTCATAACGTGACTTGGTTTTGGGTTGTGCTACTGCAGATCCTTTCAAAGTAACAGCTCCAGGTGTCACCTTCAGGCTAGTAGCTGATCAAGTCTTCTCTCTAGCGGCCCTCAAAGAAACCGTGTCTCCAGACATTCATTTGAGGTTGCTCAGTTTCATTCAACTGTTGCTTTTTTAACCTGAGTCACAGCTGCTCACCTGCAATTCAGTAACACATGGCAGGAGGATTCTCAGGACTGTGCACTCACTCAGTTTCCTTCTCTTACCTCCATGGGGATGCAATTGCCCACATGGGAAGAGTCAGAGAGTCCGTATGTTAAACTTGTTATGCTGGACTTCATCTCCTTCTTGGAGATGGGCTGGACAGAAGAGATCTGATTAAGGCAAAGCCCACAACCTCTCAGATCCTTCAAGTTCACCTTTCTCAGACCCCTGCAACATTGGCTGACCTCAGTGACTTCCAAAGAGAAGGGGGAGAATTGGGCAAATATTCCAAAAGTCTTCCTCCCACTCCGGATCTGTCGAAAAGACAAATCTGGCAGAGAGCAGGTGGCTCCTGGCCTCCAGTGCCTTATTTTCAATGATCAGAGTGCTCTGAAAGACTAGGGAGGAGTCAGAGTTAAAATGTTACATGTACTCAGCAGCCTTGCTACTTGCCTGAGATGTGGCAGAACATAAACTACACTCTGCATTGCAGGGGAGGGATGGGAGATCAGGCTTGGAGTGCTGTAAAGGATTTAACGTAACAGGAAAACAAGACTGAAAAATAAATGCTCTCAGCTTAACAAAACAGGTAAGAGGTCAGATAAAATGCTGACCTCCTAACCACAGGAAATTCAGAGGACAATATCACCAAAGGTAAAATATTTCTTGATAGACTGCTCCTCTGAAAATTATAAATCTGCAGAATGTCACGTTCCCTTTGTGAGAGCAACCTTTGTTCTCAGTGTCACCTTGAAAAACTTTATACACAAAAATATGACTTTGCATATTCTCATGCTAATAGAAGCATTTTCCTCTAATTAAAATTAGCACTGATGATTTGCAAAAAATAATCCTGAGTTATGAAATCCAAATAATGTATAAAACATATCACTTTAAGAGCACCCTAAGTAGCACGCAATCTAAGAGATCTTGTAACTTTTCTCTGGAGAGGAGAAAGTAACGAGACAATTTATTTTTCTCATGTTGCACATTAGACCCACCAAACAGCAGGTAAACTCTGAACACCACCTTTGCACATTCTTTTTGTACACAGAGCTTGCGCTGCAAAATCTGTAAATTTGGACTAGGAGCATTTTTATCTTTCTTAAGGTTGCAGAGAACTTCTCAGAAGAAAACGTTACAGCCTGTACCTTGAATAAAATGCAAGAACAGCCATAAACTAACAGGGTCACTCACTGATTAATTAAAAGACTAACTTCCCTATGTTAGAAAGATTAGCCCATCTCTGCTTGTATTCCCCAAAGGGCTAAGTGTGTAAAACTGAAATGCAACCATGAATGAATGAGGTCCCTAGCATAGTCATGCTTGATCGCGGACCTTGATACTTCTAGCAAAAAACTAAATAAAAATTTATGCAAATAATTTCCTTATAAATCACAGAACACTCAAGGTTGCCAGGATTCTCTAGAGATAACCTAGTTTAACCCCTGTGCTCATAGTAGGTTCAGCTCAGTGTTCTCTTAGATGGAACTTCCTGTATTTCAATTTGTGCTCATGAACTCTTGTCTTGACACTGGGCTTCACCAAGAGGAGTCTGGCTCTGTCCTCTTTACACCCTCCCATCAGGCATTTAAACACATGGATAAGATCTCACTGAGCCTCCTCTTCTCTAAGCTGAACAGTTCCTGCCCCCTGAGCCTCTCCTCACAGGTGAGATGCTCCAGGGCCATAATTATTCTTGGGGTCCTTTATGGAACTTTCAGTTCAGTCTGTGTCTCTCCTGTACTGGTGAGCTCCAGAACCGGACCTGGTGATCCGTATGTGGCCTCACCAGTGCTGAGCAGAGGAGAATGATCACCTCCAATGACCTGCTGTTAACACTCCTGACAGCCCAGGAGGCTGTTAGCCCACTTTGCTGCTGGGGCACGCTGCTGACTCCAGGACTTTTTTAGATTTGGCTTGACAATGAAAGCAATGGCAATGTAGTGGGTACAGCAAATACGAGAATACACTGTTTAAGCCCTTACCCAACTCTGGCCACTAACACAAAGCCTGTAACCTCTGCAACCTGATCCCTAAACCTTACCCCACCACCCTTCTCTACACCCTTACCGCAAGCTCTATCGCAAAGGTCAAAAACCAAACCCGAAACCCTTTATCTTATCCCTACCCTACATCCTTGTTCTGATGGCAGCCCTAAACTGCTGTCCCTAACCCTAATCCTAGCCCCCAATGCAACTCCCACCCCCAACCTACACTCCAACTGCTCACCAAAACTCTTCACGGAACTCCAAACCCTGACCCAAAGCCCTTCTCTAACTCCAAAGCCTAATCCCTCTCCCCAAAAGGCAGGCTCGACCCCCTAGCCCAAGCTCTATGCAGATTCCCAAAGCCTAAGCCCTCCTTCTTGACCCTGCACATCCAGCCCCTCTTCTGACCCCAGCTCTCGGGTGCCTGTGCCTGGGAGGTGAGACATGGGCAGAGATCCAGGCAGCCAGAATGCTTCAGCTGGACCCCTGGGGCGTCCTCAAGCCTCAGTACTCGAATAGGCAGGACCTGGAGGCTGGCATGTGCAGCTCACACAAAGGGTGTGAGAGAGCTGGGCCAGCAAGGCAGGGTTGATTTTGTGGCTGTAAGTGGGCTTTGGGTGTTAGACCATGCTTGTCAAGCCTTTACACTAACTCTGACTACTAACCCTAAGCCTGACTCCTAGCCCGTACCCCTCCCTCACCTCCTACCCCAATCCTAAACTTCAACCCTTATCCCCAACAGCACAAACACAAATTCTGAACCTGTAACAAAACCCAAGACCAAATAAGCCAGTAGAAGTAGAAAATAAACTGCCACAAGAAATATTTACAATTGTCAAAAAAGAAACCACAGTTTTTTGGCATGATCTTGCTCTCCTAAAGCAGAGCAGGAGCAATGAGGTAAGGCTTCATTTATCACTGTCTCAAGCAAACATTAGTCTTCACTATGCGAGAAAATTAAAGATTTTACTCCTGTTAGCCCTGCTTTTCCTGCAGCTCAAGCTGGTTCCCAACTTGATTTAGCAGAAACACCCAATTAAAATTCCTGCCTATGAATCAAATCCAGTGTAAAGCAAATGCGGGATAGTAATGGATATGATGCAATGCACTAGCAAGTGGCAGTGGTCTTGCCTTTAACAATTATGCTTAATATTCTATTTAAATGGCACTACAAAACTCAATGGATCTTAAATATCATAAAAATAATAATATCCTAAAAAAATCCTCTCAGATAGATGAAACTATCTGGTTTTTTTGTGAAAAAACATGAAGGAAGGAGAATATTAGTACTAGCATATCAGCTTTGGAGTGAGACACAGTTAACAGCAATATTGTGCAGCCACGCGTTCATTTAAACATGAGCTCCTTATCTAATATAAACAGCAATACAAAACACATTTGCAGTCATGTTGTATGAAATTTATAGCAGACAAACGATACTGAAAAGATTCTTTAAAGATCATTAATAAAAAGCACTCTCTTACCAATTATGAGATATTCTACTGGGTAGCTCTTAGCTTCCAGATTTATCGACACACATATTCTTATCTTTGAAAACGTCTGAAATATATCCTTAGTACATCCTTAGTATTTCAAACATTAAGAGTAAATATCTTGAAGAATATCTTAACCTGGCCCACTTTTGAGCTACGAAATCCTCTTCTGAAAGCAAATTAAAGTAGATAAATCTGTCATTTATGTTCAAGTTCTCTTTGTCCTGGAATTATTTCTCCTTTGAGAGACTGAGTCTGAAAATGCTTTCCTTAAAATTCAGAGAAGACTATATGTGTGATTTTATACAGATACACATGAAAAAATGTTTTTATTAATATCAAGTAAATTTCATAATTACATGTAGAACCAGAATAACTGAGGTTGGAAAGAACATCTGGAGTTTGTCTAGCCTAACCTCCCTGCCCAAAATAAATGCAAAACCAATGTAATGCAAAATCTTCATGAGATAACTGCAGATCAATAGAAAACTGTTAAAAAAATACATGTATTAAATCTCATATAGTTGACATAATACGCTGGATGGCACATATAGTCCCTTTGCTACTCTCCTGTCAAAAAGATTATTATTCATAATGGAAGAAACATTTAAATATGATGAATGTGTCTCTTCACGTGTGCACACGTTTAGTCTATTTTCCCAGTACAAATTTTAACTACATAAATACCACAATGGACTGCATTCTTTTTGATACGAATATATTCTGGGATATGAAGGCAGCAAAAGTATGCAAGAGGAAAGATTAACTAATACAGAGGAGAAAATACGTACTTATTGACAGAACAGGAATGGAAATTAAGATGGAATTGGTGCAAATAGGATAAAAAAATGTTCGGATGGTGCTACTCAGAACATGTACTAATGGTTTATCACTGAAATATAAGCATTTATCAAAAGAACTCTGTAGAAAATGTATTAATTAATTTCTGTCAAAAATCATCTATCCTGGATCTGTATCCATCCTGTGTCACAGTCAGTTGTATGGATGGTGATAGAGACAAGGACAGAGGAAGAAAAATGTTTGAGGACTGGTTTAGATTTCAGTTATCTTGATTTTGGAAGATGGAATTCATTGAAGTCAAATGGATGATATTATTATACAGAGGCAGGAGATGATTATCTGCAGAAATAAGGAATGAAGAAAAAATTACTGAATAGCAATTCTGGAGGAAAGGATCAAGAAGCCAGAGAAGATCACAAGATAGGCATGTGTTACAAGATGAGTTGCTGTGACAAAGACAGCTATTCAGGAGTATATTAACAACTACTCCTGGCAGAACATACAGATGATATGTTCCTCTGTGCAGAGCTTATGGAGAAATACCACAACTACTCTGAATGGCAGACTTCAGGAAAGACAGGGACCAACCAGAATGAGTCCAAATGAAAGCAACAAGAGTAGTGAGGAAGACAGACTGAACTGACTGCTATCTCAGCTTCAATTATCTATTCAGCTTCTCTAACTACACCTCTTCAACGTGCAAACAAGGTACAGTGCTGTGTTCTTTATGGTACTATACTGCAGTGGCACCATTCTTCTTGTCTTCATGCACAACATACACAGCAGAGGAGGCTGCTACTGAAGGCTGCAGGTCACCAAGAGAAGGCAGAAAAAGCAGAGTCCCTGGACATGTAGCCCCACTGCATGTTTAGGATGACGTCTTCATCTGATCTACTTAAAGAACTGGAACAAAGAAAATTGCAAGTCAAGTGTCCAAAATGTACATGTTTCATATGGTATTTTATTGTTTCTGAATTTTATTGTTTCTGAATTTATGCTTGCAAGCTGCTCTTACTGGCCTTGAGAAAGAGTGGTTCACCTTATATGTGAGGTCCATCTCAGTTTCCCATTGTTTACCCACTGAGCTAACTTACTATTTATAAATGGTCAGTTAGGATTGAGAAACAGTTTCCTTCAACAAGATAGTTTGGATCCCCAGGAAGGAACTCGCTCTGACAGGTTTTGGGGTCACAGTACATCAGGCACATCTCCACTGATTGCAGGAATGTCAATCCCATGAAGCCCTGACATTACTAAGGGGCTAAGAAGCATTTTACAGTTCTCTTTGTCCAGAAGTGGAAGTATACTGTTGTCTCTGCAGACTTTGAAACCAATTTCTTGCTCTAGTCCATCTGGAACATACCCTGTAGTATAAAAATACTAACTCCAGTCTCTATGGAGCTGAATTCACCACCATAGCTGTTAAATACACTTCTTGCTGTGGCTGCAACAGTGTCTGTGGTCTTCCTTCTCATCCTTGAGTGCTGAAGGGCTTGTAAGAACGGCTTTAGCGACAGCATTAACATTACAGGGTTGATATTTAGGCTTGTTGAACTTGTACACTGAAGGTATTGTATCCATTCGGCTCTCGAACTTGGGAAGCTGCAATAGCTGTGTGCTTTTGAAACTGGCTGGCATGAACTGGGAGATTTTGATGTCGTTTATATTGAGCTTCATTTGTCAAGAGATTGTGTTTGGGTTTAGGACTTCCAAACTTGCACTCACAGGGCCTTGCAGGACTAGGTAAGGTTTTATTGTAAAGCAGTTGTAAGAAGGAGAGAGTGTTTTTTGAATCTGTTAGTTCCTTTAACAGGGCCTTTGTCAGGGAAGCTGTTCTGAGGATGAAAAGTGAACTGCACCGTGTCCTCTCTAGAGGATCTGAAAATTGCTGGCTTATTCTGAGGTGGAGGAGGGTCAGGCACAGAGTTAACTTTAGAAAGTGGAGGCTTGTGATTTGCTGGGAGAGACAGGACAGGACTATCAATTGACTGAGGTTGTGTACACTGTGTTTTGAAGGAGCAGGAGGTGGAGCTGTAACTTGATGGATTGGCTCATAGTGCTTTTTACCTACAGGCCTATCAATTCATTCAGCATCAGTTGGTTTCCTCTTAGAATAACTGGTGAATTTCAGCTACAAATGCAAATATATTGGTTTAGTGGGCTCAGAATGATGGCTGGCAGGAATCTGCACACAGAGCTTATTTTCAGAACTCCTGCAGTTAAAATACGATAGCTGCTTTGGATAATATTCTGCAGCTTCTTCAGGATCATAATGGCTTGAGAATTTTGTTTGAAGTCTCTGTGGTTCAGGGCCCTGTAAATATACTTAGATGAAGTACCCTTTCAGCTCGTGAATGAGTGCAATACTTGTTGGAAGATAAGGTAATATGATCTTGCAGAAGGAATAAACAGCTTAACTTCCGGGTATTTAGAATAAAGGGAAAAAAAGAGGTCCAAGAATAAAAACTAGATGGAAAATGGCAGATTCACAATCTGAGTTACCAGATCCAGGTCTTTGAATGTTTTCCTTATATTTTCTAATTGCACAATTCCTTGAGTATATTTGACCACCATTCTTCTTTTCTCACTCACTGTTGTCTGCTGCCTTTCAGAATCAGGCAAAGCAGAAAGCTGAGACATCTTATCTTCCTCCACTCCTCTTCATAATCCAGGGAATATTCTTTCTCTTTGTTCACAACCTTCAGGTGACTTGGCTCCTGGGTCAGCTGCTGCCATGGCCAGATGGCCAAGTGCCTGCTCTGACTCACCCATCCTGCAAGAGTTAGGCACACACTGATGGGCCAGTACTCAAAAGCGCTGCTCTTTCCAGGAAGATCAGTGTGTGAACAGCTCGCCTTGGATGCTTTCTCCTGGGTTCCCACTGTAATCTAGGCTGTGCCCTAGGACTGGTTAAAAAGCCCATGCCATCCTAACTTTCAAATTAGTACCACTGCTTCTGAAAGTACTTTCATCAATTTCGTGGTGCTTTTTAGAATTCTTTTTAGTGGGTGGTGTCTAGACATTTTCTGCACACTAATAGTCCCTGACAATGACAAAGCCACATGTGATTATTCATTCACATTTACAGAAACCAAGGCAAGATAGACCAATCTCCAACTCAAGAAGCCACCTAAGACTTAGTGCTTTTCTTCTCAGGAATGACTGAAGCAAATAACTCTTCCAGCTTCACAGATGTGATTTTTTAGTCTTTGCTTTGTAAATTATTTAATTCTCTTACTTTGTTTACTTTGGTGGCAACTCTACAACTGATCTCTAGCCACAGGGCTCCAAACTGCAGCTTGTTACTAATACTGCCAGACTAATAGTTACTGATCTCTTAAGTAGATTTTAGAATAAAATGGGGAAGGAAAGAGACATTTCATTTTCGTAAGAATGTGGGAAGAGTTACAATGAAGCTAATCTTTGACTCTTAATCGATTTTTGTATTGTTTGAAGATCGAACTACAGGTGCAGTTCTTTTCTCTCTCTTTTTAATAACTTCATCTCAGCTTTGAAGTTTCTGTAAGCTGAGCACAGCTTATGAGAAAAGTCCTAGTGAATGAAAGATGCTTGAACAGGGCTACAACCGAAGGAGATGAATTTCAGTCTCCCTAGGAAGAGGCTGAGCTTTTCAGCATAAGGCATATACATATTCAATCCCAAGGCAGAAGAATGGATTTAACTACAGTGGATAATGCACAAAAATCCATCCTCAGAACCCCCATCTCAAAGGCTTTGCTTGTGATGTACTTGGTTTTTCAGATTGTTAGTGGCTCACAAGAGAGAAGGAGACATGGCCTTTTTTGGGGGGCTTGATCTAGACATTGTGGTACATAACTGTGCAGCAGAGGATAACACCTTTAGCTGGTGAAGATTTAATAACAGTATAGGGAAATTATACATGCCAGCTTGCCAGCCTATCTGACACCATTATATTCCAAAGGACCCTGCTTTTGTCTGTCTGAGGAACACAGCTTATCTGTTTTGCTATTCTAATTTTCCAGTAAGACATGAAGGAATTGCCAAAACTGGTTGTATTGTTTTGTTTTCTGAGGGAGGGAAGGAAGAATGGGGAGGGAGGGTTTTTAGTGAAGCAACAGTTTACAGTGGTGCAATAATACTAAGACAGGATTCATGGTGGCTGGATTCTAACACAATAAAACAACTTTCAGGCTGTGGGCAGACTTCCAATATGCAAGTGTGAAAATGTATCATTTTGAGCCTCATAAGCACACTGGGTCAAGTCTGAGTTTTTCACCTCTCAGGTCAGCTGCTCATGTGACTCATTTGAGTTTGTTGTGTTTAACAAAAGCTTGTCTGTAAAAGGAAACAGTAATCTTTTTGCTCCCCCAGCTCATTTTGACCAGTAAGTCAGGGAGCACTGATTCAATGTAGATGTGATGTGTTAATGAGGGGCTGGATAGAACCTAGAAGCAGGAGGATACTGTGTCACTGACTGCCTCACGGTGAATTACCATGTGTTAGGTTAGGGAACTGTAGTTTCCTAAATATGCTAATGCAATCAGCTGAGAACCTATAATTTTAAGAGTGAAAACAGAAATTCCACTATTAAAAAATGAACTGTATTATATAATATATTTAACATGAATTTATTTCTATTAAAAATACTTAATGGGCTAAGTGCAACATTTTCAAAGGATGAAAGGGAATTAATTGGCATCCAACTCTGTTTTTCATAATAAGCTATTAGTCCTTTAAAACAGTCAATTTAAAGCCTATGTCATGACTGAAAACAGAAATTCAGTTCTTAATTTATCATCATTTACCCAGATGTTATTAACATGGTAAGAACCACTTGTACTTTCACTTTACTCTCCTACTTAATTAATTGATTTAAAGTACACCTTACCATTGTTTGGCATTGTTATGGTGATTAGTACCTATGCAGCCTACTCATTCTATCTTAATAATGCTGCTTTGTTACTCTGAGTTGAATCCTGCTTCTCAGGAACTTGATGGAAAAATTCTGTCTAGTTCCTGTGACAAGATTAAGCTGACAGCAACAAGATTTTCTTCTAGTTGTTGCAATTGTGTGCCATAATACGTGTGCTTTACATGAAGGAAGTAATTTTCTATATGCATGTGTACTTCTCAGCATAGCTTCTCTTCCTCTTTGGTGCAGGTAAAAGGCTGGAATAAAAGCTACCCAAATACATATAAACACACACACACACACACACATATATGGTATTGTAGTGTACATAAATTAATATAAATAAAGATTAAGTTAAAGACACTCTACATTAATCTAATATGTGGATACTTTTGCAGATGATATTCAGAGGTGAACCTGAAGTAAGTTATTTTAAAGGAGAGAATAAATATGCCTTTGTACTTTTGCCTACAACCATTTTTTTTCCATGTGTCTGAAATAATTTAAAATTCATGTTATTGGTACACAATTGAATTATGTATCAGATCAGAATCTATTAGTCTACATATGATTAGTTTAATAATAGGCATCACTGTTGAACACTAGAGAAACTACATTTATTTCCACTGATTTGAAAGTAATCAATTCCAAAGACAAAGTTAAACGTTAGGAAAAGGTTCTTCACCTAGTGGGTGGTTGGTCACTGGAACAGGCTCCCCAGGAAAGTGGTCACAGCACCAAACCTGACAGAGTTTAAAAACTGTTTGGACAATGCTCTCAGGCACATGGTGTGACTCGTGGGAACATCTTGCGCAGGGCCAGGAGCTGGAATTTGATAATCCTTGAGGGTCTTTTCTAACTCAGGATATTCTATGACATTCCACAGTACTTCCCTTTTAAAATCTCCAAATACAGTGCCTTACTAATAATGCAACAAATTGAGGTACTATTACAATTCCCTCTGGTAAATAAAGCAAACTTCTGTGTTTAAGTGAATTTAGTTACAATTATCCTATTATGGCCCTGATTCCACAAGAAGATGGTTATTCCCTGAAGCTTATACACTGTCACATTGAAACTGTGGTTTAAAATTTGGTGAACCTTGTCCTGAAGTAACTTAAGTATCTGCAATGATGTCACTGATGTTAAAGACATTTAAATTGTGTTTATCCACTTCTAATTTAGGAATTACAGAATTCACCCTACATTGCTTGAAATAACAAATGTGTCAGTTTACCCACTTCTTACTCCATATAGTGTCCTTACTGAGATTTTGACCACGTAAGTCAAAATCAGATGACATGGTGGGCAGAAAACTGGCTGGACAAGAGGGCTTAATTGCCAGTACGAAACCCAACTGGCAGATGGTTACAAGAGGTGTCCCACAGGTGGTGGTACTGGGGGCGACTGTTTCACATCTTCATTAACAGCATGAAAGATAGGACAGAAAGAAAGACTGTGGACGATGTGATAGTGGGAGGACGAGTCAGTACACTGGAGGGCAGAACTGCTATTGAGATGGACAGCTGAACAGGAAACTCAAAGTTCAACAAAGGCAAATGCACTCAAGAATAAATAAGACCCTGTGCCAGCACACAGATAGGTGTCAACTGGTTGGAAAGCAAGTTATTTAAAAAAACTCTAAAACGTGTAAGTGCTGGTAGATAAGCTGAGCATGAGTCCAGAACGTGTCCTTGCAGCGCAGAAGGCCAATGACACCCTGGGCTGTATTAGATGGAGTCTAGCCAACCCAACACAGATGTGATTCTTCCTCTCACTCAAGCAATTCTGCATCTAGACTACATCTAGAGCGTCACATCCAGTTTTTTCTGCCCAGTACAAAAAGGCAGAATCATGGAACAAGTTCAGTGGAGCACCACAAAGACAACTGGGGGACTGGAACACATGGCAGACAAGAACTGCATTGTCTGGGATTTATAGGAAGGTTTATGGAGAGATCTTGCTATTGTTTAAAACTACTTAATGGAATGATGTGGAGAAGATGGGGTCAGGGTAGTCTCAGAGTTCCACAGTCTAAGAAAAAGAAGCAAAAGACATGCTGGAACACAGGAAATTCTAAATGATAAAAGGAAGACTAATTTTACTATGGTGGTGGTCAAACAACAGAACAGGTTGCCCAGGGAGGCTGAGGCATCTCCATCCCATCAGCCGAACTAAGTCCTAAGCAACCTGCTGTTACTGTACCAGCCTGACCTCTGGAGGCCACTTCCAAGCCAAACAGACCCAGTAATATCAAATTTTGTCTTTATTGCACTTGCAGACTGAAGCTTTCCCTACAACCTGAAAAAGTTACTTTATTTTTTAAGCATATTTTCTTAAGTTACCCGGTTAACCTAATTTTCTAGGTTTACATGGACTGAAAGGAAGTAAACTGGCGCAATATCATCTAGTGACCAAAAGAATTTCATAGTGTATGTATCCCAGACTGTTAGCAATTACGTAACAGCTGAGACCACAAAGACAAGCAACTTTGAATTTTATTGTTGATTACTTCCCTGCACATTGATCAAGATTTATAAACCACCAGCAACAAGGCAGGTTTTATTTCTATTTCTTTTTGTAAGGTAGGGCTCAACAATCTACTGAAAATTCTCAAAATTGTCTCTTTTAAGGTGTTTGTCTGATTATGTTTGCTTAAAATCTTCATTCTGGAAAACAGGAGTGATCATACCTAAACTATTCAATTATCTAGCTCCGTTTTTTAAAAAATAAAGGCCTTCAATTATAAGTGCTAACAACATGCTGTCTTCTTTTGTCTTAAACTGATCTTTCAAATTGCACTACTCATATTACATATCTCTACATAAAGCAGGTATTTAAGCACTAATGCGTATTAGTGCTTTCTTAGGTCAATTCCTGAAGTCCAATCTATCATTATAAAGTATCATACATTATACATATATAAAATTGCTAACTCTAGGGGGTAGTCACTGAATCTTTTTCATGTTCACACAACCTCTTGCATAACACAACCACAGGAGGAAGCAAAAGGAAAACGAAAAACATAATAACACTGAAGATTGTATCAGTAATACCAGATTTCAAGTAATTTTATAGAGATGCCATGGAGAGATCAATGGGGCTTTGAAGCTGATTCTAAGGGTTCTCTAGGCTTTCCCTGGGAGGAAAACGACATTTCTTTATTTTTGTTTAATTGAGCCCATGGAGATATTAAGTAGCAGAATCATGGTCTTACCTTATGGAATTATGATAATAAGGCCCCTCAGCAAATTGATTATTCCCTCACTTATCTCAGATGATGAGAATTTGTTACCCTTTTAATATTTTGTAACTGTGTATTGCAAAACTGCTGCTGTTCAATCCCATCAGTTTTAAGCATGAAACAGCAGATTTTGATTTTTTAAAATATTGTTTGTTAAGTAGGGGTGCAAGTGGATTTTTTCTGAGACTTATTTAACCAATAACAAAAGTAAGAGCCCATAAATTACCAGAAATCTAAGACATAGTGACGGTGCTTCCAGCCAGTCCCAGACAGTGCCTTTTGAGAGGCACTACATGCACATAAAGGTACAATATTCATCAGGAAACAGAAGCATTCATCTGCAAAGGCTGCAGCAAAAGACCATTATTCTGCTTGCTGTAGTCAAGAGGATATTTTAAGTTTTACTAGTGTTATCTGAAACAAGGGCCTTTAACACTAAAACCCATAATAAATGATGGAAACAACCAGGGTATGACTTAGTTCATACAAGCTAAGAAATCCTGCATCACAGTACTTTATGAAGACCAATGATACTGTAAGAAAACAGAAGCCTATGAAGATGGCATGCAGAAACCAAGAAGTATGTGACTGACTGCCTTTTTTATATCTGTCAAAGACTAAACTAACACATGTACACATGTATTTTGGCACAGAGTGAATATAACTTAACAAAGAAGTACCATCACATTCTGCACATACTGGGCAAGTGCTAAGAACCAGGAATATTGTGTAAGCACCTAATGGTCAGGAAGAGAAAGAAAAACTAAATTCAATTTAACTGCATTGACATTTAGTTAAAATGCCAGTTGTAAGAACCTGGACATCCACAATCTTTCCTAATATTGCATTCTTTGAACACTAACTCTCTGGTATCTTCTACCTTTGTTGTTGCCCTAGTTTTGGCCAAGGACAGAGTTAATTTGTTGCAGTAGCTGTGATGGGGAGGAGGATATGGTGCTATTAGATACTATCTTTGGCTTGAGGGAAAAAGCATGGGCATGGACAGTATGCCCACTGTTTTGTTCACTGTCCTGGTTGGTGAGCAATTTTTGCCTGTAAGACACTTTCTTTTTGTATCAATTTTGTATCTTTTTGTTATCAACTTTGTTGCTGTCTGTCTTCTCATCTCATTGTGGTTTCCAGTAAATTGTTCTTATCTCAAATTGGTATGTCTGCCATTTGTCTCTCAATGGAGGGGATGAGGACAGGGAAGCAGCTTGTAGTTTTTCACTTTAGTGGGAGCACTAAATTAAGGAATACCATTTCTAAACCACGACTGTCACATTTTTATCTGGTGAAAATGAGACATTTTATGGTGCATTTTTTAATCTAACAGATGATGACAAACATCTGTGTTGCATATTTGCAGGTATTTTACTTCTGCTTTAGCCTACAATTAGTCCTCCTGTGCAAGGATGTAGATTAGGTCCCTGCAGTCAGAATTTTCTACCAGTGTCACCTTTGTGAATGGTGTTTGGGTTTTGTCCTTAACATTCTTCCTTTTCAAGCACTCTGAAACATGCAGAAGACAACTGTGGGGACACTAAAATAGAAGTGGAAGTATCTCTCAAAAGCCACACGAGGTGAGAGGGATATTGTGTACTGCCCACTTCACTTGTCAACATCAAACTCGGGAACTAGGATTGAACGAGATTTTGCAGGAACAACTGCAGTAATTTAGAGAGTGCAAGGATGTAGATGCACCAAGAAAATTATGTAAATGTGACTGAAAACAATCCATAGGTAGTTTAAATTTAATCAATACACATCCATCCTTTCTTTTCTTACTGGTTTAAATTTTTCTATTTCTCAGATCCACCTTCGACATCTTTTGAAACTACAGTGCCCCAGATCTATTCTCAGGGTCTTCACATGTGAGAAGAAAATGACATTACCTTCCTTTATCAAATGCTATGATAGTAGAACCTGCCATGTTCTACTCTCTTGCACTGACATATGTCATGAATGGGAATTTGAGTTTCTTCAAAGGAAAGTGCTTTTAGTAAAAAAATGCCATATATGTCACTTCTATCATTTGAAAATCACTTAAGGTGATATGTATTTTAGGGGAAAACACTATTTTGAATCTTACAGAGAGTAAAACTAGCTTGCTGTTTCATCAACTGAAGTTGATACAGAACAGGCTGGAAACATGTTTTGATACACTTACCTGTTACTGCAAGGCTGTCACAAAACTTGGATTTTCAAAACTGCTTTTCCATTCTCATGGATGTAAAAGTGCTTTAAAAATTACTTTGGCAGTTTCTGAAATTTGCATTTCTACCTTTGTATATTTTATGGAATATGTGACTAAATTATATGCACTTTTTAGATCAGAACTCCAAATTTTCAAAAGATAAGTGGCATTTCTCAGCATGAACATACTGAGAAACAGAGATGAAAATTAATACTAAATTGTTTGAAATGTCAATCTTCTGAGTGAGAAAAGCAGATACAGTTACAGTTTAATTGCTTGCTACCTTGTGCAGGAGAACAGAATCAAACAGAAATTGTTTATCTCAAACAAAATGTAAGGTGCAGGTCAGGGCATTTTCTTATGTGTGAAATGCACATCAGTGAAGTGAAAAGGCACATCCCTTGGCTGTTTTTCAGTGGTGGTGGTGTTTTTGGCAGCCACAATGAATCTGGGCTTTCCTGGGTTACCTGTACCAGATTTTGCAACTTTCATGACTTGCACTCGGCACTTAAGTAATACTGAACGTGAATACAAACTGATAAAACCTACAATAAAGACTTTAAGGTTTGTAAACCATAAAGAATTATATGGCATCATTTAAAATTACCATCATCATCTAGAGAAGCTGTCATGGTGCAATACTGAAGATGATTATCTTGATACCAGCAGTTAAACCAGAAATTTTACAGGCATTTCCCCACAGTTTATTCTACTAGAAGGAATAGCTGACCTACGTCTGGGTTGTGGTCAGAATTTGTGAGGCATCTTGATCTTACTATGACAGAGATTAAATGATTCTTTGACTTGGCATTACAAGGAAAAACAGATCTGTGAAAGTAGCATCCCTCATTATCCTAGATTCGAGCCTGCATGCAGTTATTTCTGCTGTTTTGGGTGACAATGAAAAATTGTAGTGCTTTTTCACTAACTGCCCTTGAAAAATCTACTGACCTAATCGAAGGGGAACTGGACAGTACTTAGTCTGTATTACCAAAACAACTTTCGATGGGATACTGGTTCCCTATCTTCAGTTACACAAAAGTTGGCCATTGAGTCTCTGGCTACTTCTCCAGGTTCTCACACAGGACCCATTAAACTCTAAGATCAAACCCTTCAGGTGATAGAGATAAGTGGCATGAAGACCTAGAGGTGCCATTTTCTCTCTGTTGTCCAGAAGCCCAGCTGACTACTTGAAACTCCATTTTTTTCATATGGTTAATGGAAGAGAAAAATCCTTCCACATCCAGACAGGTGTACTTAGGCAATAGGGAAATTCAGATGTAGAAGAGTTAATCTAGTTTTGAAAGTGCTTGATCTTGACTTTGATACCAAAAATAATAATTCAGTTTTACCAATGTTGGTTTTCCTCCTAAATCTCTTCTTGTGAGAACGTTATTTAGTAAGAAATGACTAAGGTTGAAAACCTTTTCTAACCTCTGTAACGACCAGGTCTGCTTGTCAGAAATATATTTCAGGAAACATACAGCAAAACGCATTGTGCAAGTGGCTTAAGGCACGTGAAAAGTCAACACCTCCTCGGCACAAGGCTTTTACACGGCAATGGAAAAAATACTTAACATTTAAATATTTATCAGGTTCAATTCTCAGCTAAGTTATTTATACAACTAGACTTTCTATACTAGAAATCAGGGAGTCCAGATGTTCCATACAGGTGGTATAAAACATCAGAGTTGAAATTACTCTTTTACTGACTTAACTAACATCTTCCTCTTCATTGATACAGAGTAAGGAGCACCAGTTATTAGTGCATGACAATACGTTTCATTTTGTAAATCAACTTCCTCAACCTCTTGATGACAGCCTGTTCTCATTCAGGTATCTGTTTATTGTTTTGCACAGCTCAACCATCAAACACAAAAAATGAAGTGCAATAAAAACCGACACAAATTAAATAAATTGCAGGACATATTACGTATTCGCCTTCTTCTGAACAAATGCCTGATTAGAGCTTTCTGGCATCTTCTGCATTGCCAATTTATGTCAATTTAACATTCCAGTGACTAAGACACTTTATAAGTCAATTAGAAATTCAATAAAAAAATTCAGTGTCTCTCACTGTCAGCAGATGCATGTGTGAGAAATTCAGAAATGCTCACATCTAAAAATAAGAGAAAGCTGCATGTAGGCACTCTAAAGTAGGATGAAAGCTGCATATTTAATTTAATCATCTCCCAACACATCCCCATATTCCCTATCAATGTACATTGATACCAGGACTTAGCTACTGTTCTTGTAACTACAAAACTGGGAACTCTTTTCACTTGGATTTATTACTAATCCTGAAACAAAATGCGACCATGTTCAAGACAAGAGGACCCCATGTAGCTGTTTATACACCAGAAGAGCCATGTTCTGCTGTGAGAATGCAAATACTTGATTCTGATGCATTTTCAGCCTCACATCTGAAAAGTAATCTTTCCAAACATCGATATCACACTTTGAAATAACATACCTGACCTTTCTTTGAGTGCAAAACTGGGCAAGGTGACCTTATGAGGTTACTTCCAACATGAATTATTCTGCAAATCTACCAATTCATTAGAGTTGTGAACTCCTGATATATCTTTCAGTCAAACTGTCTCAAGTTTAGCAATAAAATTTTGAAACAAACACCAAGCACCCAAACAGACCCACATTACTCATGAGATCACAAGACATACACTGTCAATTTACAAGTTTCCTAGATTTTTTTCATCACTAAACAATGGTCATATGGTAACAGAGGGTAAGCTCCATTTTACCACATTTTAGATAAAATAAGTCATTTTCTGTGAGCCTCTCAGTCACCTATACGGGAGTCTAATACAGGTATCTTATATTAGACAATGAACTTTTAGACACCTAGCAAGAGTAAGCAGTTTCCAGTACCCATTTAATAATTTAATTAATATGCTATTGTTGACTTTTGTATATATAACTGCATTACCAACAGATGAATAGTGAAGAGAGGATAATTCAGTACCGACACGTAGTCCCCAGCTCAGAAACAATTATTTTAAAATGACCCCTGCTACAGGCCCTGTTTCAAGACCTAATTCAAAACCTTATGAAAGCAGAAGAAATTGTACCACTACCTTTACTTGTCTGAATCAAGCTTTTACAATGATAGCCACAAAAAGGATGTTTTAAGTTTTACAACACTTCAACTTATCCCATCAAACTCCATAGTATCTAGAGCCCTGAACAGACACCTGGATTCTCTATACATTTTAAGGGCTTAGTTATGTAAGGACTTGTTTTCTACATAGTACAAGAAGTCAAGAAAAACTTTTAGGTGGAACTGTCCCCTTTTTTCCCAAGGCTGAGTGATTAAAATACCACCAGTCTCTAAAAAAAAAACAAACCAAACTTTCATCTAACTGCAAAAATGCAGACCAAGAGGCCAAGGGAAAGAATGGTGCTCTTCAATTACTAGTACAATATTCCTCTTAATCAACACTGACCCAGAATAGCATTAGAAAGCACCGTCAGGATAAAATGAAAGTGACAGAAAGATTTGAAGCAGAAAACTGTGCATTGAAGTTTTATATATTTTACCTCCAGCTCTGCATTCTCTCCAAAGCCTACACCCTGTGGACTTACCACTAAACAGTACTAATAAAAATTCCTAATTTTCCTTCATGAGGACAAATCCTGTATAGCACATATTCTGCTTTACATGAATAGTGACAAATTTATCATATGGGGCAGCTTGAAAAATCAGCTTAACTTTTCTGAAAGACCACCTATTGCACTTTAAAATGCCACAGTAATTGCCATTTAAAATAAAAGGTAAATGCTGTGCATACACAAGAACAAGGGAAATGCAAATTTTGGGGATAGTTATCCTTTAAAAATTTCAGACAGGGATAGTCTGTACCTGCTTGTGTAGATACAATAACAAGTCACATAGTTTTCAATTAACTGTACAATGCATAATCTCTTTTGTTAAAGAGGTCGTGGATAGTAGAAGAGAAGAAAATGCTGTCTGTCTTTCAGATAAAAGAAAGATGAACCTGGCTTGTTTCCCAGGACTGAATGGGGAATCTTGATTTGGAAAGCCTTCTCACATGCAGAGTGGGTAGAGGGAATATCAAGAAGGGAGGCTGCTGCACCAGTGCTGGCTGGGAGACTCCTAAGGAAGAAAAGAGACATCTAAAGTAGGACACAAATCTACTGTGCAGACTCAGGTAACCCACAGAAAGTTCCCTTAAAGTCCAGAGGACTGTGTGGAAGGTGCTTGAATCAGAAAGCCACTGAAGGTTACTGGGGCAGACTGCAAGGAAACAATTCATCCTGCAAAGATGCTGCTTACCGGAGACCGGCTTTTCTGCCCTATCCAGCTGATCCAAGTTTCCTCTAACTAAAGAAAAGAAACTATATTAAGTCAGCAATTTCTGATACCATTCCAACAAAATGTGGCTTTAGAGAATAAAAGTCTGTAGGTTCAGCCACTGTAGGGAAGACAGTGGGACAGCTCTGGTGTGAGGCGCTGGCATGACCGACACTGCCAGAAGCAATAGGTCTGCAGGTAATCCTCAAACTAAAAACTGCACTCCCAGCAGAAAGAGAATAATGTCATATCCTCAAATTAAGGCACCAATATAGCCCTGAGGAACACAGAAGGGTGAGTTTGTTATTCTACTTTCCCTTCCTCACCTTTTTTTTTCTGAGATAATGGGACAGATGAAGAAGGAAAGAACATGGGGATGACATAACTGCACTGAGGTCATCAACATAGCTTTTAGAGGACCTGTGGGATAAAAGTGATTTTCTTCTGCCTAAGTGAACAGTCAAAAGCAAATAAAAGCGATTTTTGGTCAACTCAGTGGCATCTAGTGGGGCTGGGGGGAGAAGCTTATGGGCCCATGGAGGAGTTCACCAGAGACAGAACCTGCTTCAAGGAAGGAAAAGAAGCCTTCTGAAATGCTGAGCACATGAATAGGAGCGGAGAAATGTTGGGGTACCAGAGGGACACAGGGGTGCTGTGCAGCCTAGATCACTGAAACCAAGGAAGAACAAAACAGGCAATATCAGTAGTGGATCTTTCCCTTAGCTCGGAGAGAGAAAAGGCTGAGAAACCTTTCCCTGGGGTGCACTCTTGGGAAGCAACAGACTGTGGATTCTTTTATGCAGACAACCATCCTAAAGTCAAGTGAAAATGAATGTGGTCTAACCTGTGACCAGGAATGCACCTGGGCAGTGTGTTCAAGGAGAGAAAACTGGGTGCTGCACTACCTATTCCAGTACCAAGTAGGCCAGATTTACCATGTTTTTGTTTGAGTGCAGTTTAATTTTGGGAAGGAGAAAGATGAATATGTCCACTGTATTGGCCAAGGGACACATGGCACATTGCAAAAGCAATGAAGAAGGAGAAAAAAGAGGGTCCTTTCAAAGACATGGAGCACGCCTGAAATGAAATCCAGGAAGAAGACCTCACTATAAATTAAGAAAATGTTGCTATGGGGATGGCTCAGATAAATTATAAGAGAAGCCTCGCACCAACCTTTAGCAATATAACAACACAGTTGATAGATCTGTGTGAAAAACAAAACAGAAGTCTAGTATGAAACTTCTGGCCATTTGAGAAGGGGTCTTTTTATTTGTTTTGTAGTTCAGTACAGGTGAGGCACTGGATTTTAGCAAGCTTTCTGATATATTTTCCAGGTGCCTCAAAACTGATTTATGGGCTGCTTGGCAGTAGCAGAATTAAATATATCTTTCACTGGCACATTTCAGTAAAAAAATGTCAGCTGGGAATGGAACGACAGTACCACTGAAAAGAAAGCTTTATAAAGGCATTAAAAACCCCCGAACCAACTAAATTCTAGCTATGTAACTTTACTATATATACAGTTGGAAAATTCTCCATTAAAAAAGGTTATCTTATGGGGAAAATTCCAACTTGTAGAGTTTGTCACCACAAGAACCTAATGCACAAACAAAAATCAGAAAGAGAAAAGATAAATAGCATGTTGATTCTGCCTAGGCAGAAGGATGCTTGAGGAGCTACCATGATAAAGCAAGTGCCTTTTGAGGCTTCCTTTGCATACCAACAGCTAAGGCATCCTGCAATACATGGAAGTGCAAATCACAAAAATGGATGGACTACAACACGAGTTGAAATCCTTGACTGCTGCTGATGTTCAGCATTTCTAAAAAACAGCTCTCTGATAGGCCCTATTTGCTAAAAAATACTCAAGAACAAGAGCAGTAATGACCGCTATTACAGTTTCTTTGAAGTTCAGTGATGAAAGCCAAAGAAATGAAAATACAAAGATCACAGCTGAAATGGTTGAAGAATTATAATCATAACTCCCCTGTCATACTGGCATGTTTGGACTGTTTTTAAGATACAGCAAATTACTATTGCAATTATGAAGTACAATTTCTCGGAATAACCCTACAAATAACATAAATCAGAGCAGCACTCTACAGATGTTATTACTTGGCTACGTAAATAAATATATTAGATTATTATTTTCAACAGGCTGTTCCCACCTTTTTTAAATTTATCTTTGCTTTTGTCATGTGTTCTTTAAGAATTTAATAAAATATTAAAATGTTGAGGTTGTGCAAATTTACTATCCATGATTTGCCCAGTATTTTGAATGGCACATCAGATAAAGACAGTTCAATATTACACATATAGTCTTACTAAATTCCTAAATGAAATTTGCAGATTTGGGAACATTAGTACAATGAGACACTCCTCCCAATACAAGAGGAGTGATTGCCTTGTTTTAACAACTTGCAGAGCACTGCTGTAATGAAGCATTAACCCTAAGATCGCACTGGATACAAACAATAAACATTATGATCATAGTATCTATTTGTACAATTCTGTAATTAAAAGCAGGGAAGAAATATGCTGTAATGATAACAAATCAACAAGTTAGGAAAAAATAACAGAAAATATGCTCTTAATGTACAGATGTAGAATTAATTTTGTCATGATTATTGAAATAGTTAAAAATCAAGGAAGAGCTTATTTTTCAAAGACAGAACATGAAAATAAAAGCTCAAGGACCCACAGTGTTTGGATGAATTTCTGCTACGAGATCCCACCAAAAGCCTAAACAAAACAAAAAATGTCCATCTCCCAAGATGTGTGCTTACCATACGATCAGAATTCAGAGGCAATAATGATTTACATAAATTATTGTCCTTTTCTTGAACTGCATATTTGTTTGTGAAGCAAGAGTCTTCCAGTTCTCTTGCTGGAGCTACTAATCTGCCAAGTAAATTCCTGTAACCTTCTTAAAATTTTTATGATTTGTTACTTCCTGACTCCAAAGTTACTTGCAATAGGTAATCTGAGGATCAGGAGCGGGTGCTTTGCTTAGATCCTTGATCTGGAAGATGCAAGTGCTACTGCCAGCCTAGGAATGAAGTGCTAAAGCAGAACAAAGCCATTGCTTTTCTTACAGAGATTACAGCATGAGAGATCAAGAAACATTGCATGATGTTTAATTAATTTAACAATTCCTTGATATATACTAGCAAGCTGTCACATAAAATCTGAAAACAACACACTAGAGAAAGAATTAAAGAAATTGTTCTAGAAATGTGAGAATAATTTTCATTGTGCTCATTCTGCTGTGAACTGGAAGAAAAAAAAAGAATCCCCAAACCCACAGTATATAAAGCTTGTTGGGAAAGAACATACCTATTAACTCTTTATTTCTGACATCTAAGGCCATGTTTCGTAAAGCTGTAGCAACTGCACATACCACCCGGTCATTGTCTATCCGGAGCAGTTCCACCAATATCGGCAGTCCTTTCTCTTTGCGGACGGCAGCGCGGATGTACACCGACCACTGCAAAGACACGGGAGAGAGAGTGGGAACAAAGTGAGGAATCCACCACAGACAGCGAGGCATCTGAGCGTACAACAGAGTAAGGGGTAACAGAAGCGTCTGGATGCAAAACTCAATGGTATGGAAATAATTGCATTGATGATACTAGGCAACCACTTGATTTGGCAATCTGCACTCATTTTTTTTTATGGTGACAGAGAAATTAAATGATGAATTGACTTCACTCCCAGCACACCTGGTTACATTTTCACAGCCCAAGTCTGCAGACTACTTACTTTGCATCAGCATTTTGTATGCAAAATTTAATGATGCTTGTTTACTGCTAAACCAACAACATCTATTTTACAAAATATGTATTCCAAAGCAAGTTCAAGAGGTCTGAGTATTTCTTTATTGTTACCATAAGAATTATTCAGTCTACAAACATGAAAACACTATTATCATTTCTCCTGTGATTGTTAACTTGTTCAGAAGGAAAACTGATGACAACTATACGCCTGGTTTTGGTACCTGTAGTGATTCTAACTGGAATACTATTGTACATTGAAATGTTAGAGATTCCCTCAAGAGCTGACCTGAGGGTGGTGCAGGCCTGGGCAGTGCCTGGCTGCAGGTATCACGTGGCTGCTGCAGGATAAACCCAGCGCTGATTCTATCAGAGAAGCTCGAAGGCATCTCCCACTCGACAGCTGGTCATGACACCACTGGCACAGCCTTGTCTTTGCATCAAAGTGAGAAGTATGTTCCCATGTAAACATCCTTTTTATTTGACAGTAGAAATGATGAATAGAGTTTACTTCTAAGAAACCCTTTAGGAGCTCTAAAGATTATCATGCCAGCGAACAAGGGATCTGTGCAGTGTGCTGTGAGTAGGAGGTCCATCCAGTGCTGCACAACTTGGGGTTCCCAGCACATGAAGGGATGAAAGATCAGCTCTACTACCCTCTTTTCCATTCCGCTGTTACCTCCAGCAGTTGCAAAACATGTAAACAAGACAGCAACTGTGACCTTGTGGGTTTAAAGTATATGGGTATTGCCAAAGTTAAGATGTTTGGACACCTGCAGGATGCACAGGTCTCCTCAGCATAGCCCACTTCAAAACAAGCCCTCCCTACGCACACATTCCTTTCACTTCATGATCTCTTCTCTGGAATTTTCATAAAGTTTACATTCATGCTTCTTGGAGTGACAGCTGAAAGGAAATTATTGAAAAAGAGCGTCTCCCTCCTTTCAGTGCTATGGATGCTTATCTTGCCATTGTACCTGGAAGGTGAAGACAAGTTCTGGAAGGCCTTTGCCTTTGAAGTATTTAAAATATTTCAGAAACTAGGATGATAAGCCTTAGGATTTTCTGATCTAGATGGCCCTTCTCTTTTGACAAAGACATCCCACTGTAAAGAATAATTACATTGCAATATCATTACTCCATAGTCAAAGTAAAAACAAAAAAAGGTTAGCACATTCACTGTCAGCAGATCAAGCTCTACCCCTGCATATGGCCTCTACTTACCACAGCTGAAGGGCTCACTTTAAAAGCCTTTGTTTATAGGTTACATGCCCTGAATAGCAAAAACCAGAATATATATTTATGATAAGAACAGTAGATACGGAGATAGATAAGAACTACAATGCTGCAATGTCTGGAGTGCCAATTCATTCCAGGTGATATAATCCAGGGGAAACTGGGAAAAAGGAAAAGAAACCAGCATTTTAAGAATATTTTTTTATTAATTCTCCTCTGTAGTAACTATGCATAACAAAAGCCAGTTGGCTGGACTTTGCTGTAGATGAAAGTGATAATGGTTATGATAAGCTTTCTAGTCAGTTAAGTGGGACAAGGGGTTCTCAGCACTCCTGAGCACAATAATGTGTCTAAAACGTAAATGTGCTGTCATTTTGTGCAGCAAAGCAAACAGTTTAGGGGAGACAAGTGGTAGCAGAACTCTTGGTTGATCTTATTATACGCTCTCTTGTCCAGTCTCTTCTCCAGAGCCACTGTATAGGATGATCATCAACTCAAAAACAAAACTAGATCTTAAGGATCAGTGAGTTTAACAGGAAGTGTTTTCTGAAAAATAGTTTCTTTCCTATACCTTGATTTTAATGGGGTATTTAATATAAAGGATGCTATGAAAACAACAAATGGATATTTCTAGCCTTCCTGGTTTAATAAATATGTATTTATCTGCCAGTTAGATGCATTCTCACCTGCAGCTGGAAAATGAGCAATATCTCTTTGCACTTAAAAAACGCTGTTTTTGTACATCTCTCCCAGGGGAAGCACCTGTTATGTCTGCTGTGATTACAGGGTGACTGCCAGCGCGAGAGTTCAAGGTAGCAGTGAGAATATTTTGAGAAAGAAGTGAGCCTGTCTGGTTGAGGTAATAGTTCAAGCTAGCTGAGAGTATTCTGAAAGATGCTGTTGTTCGTTGCAGAAGTATACCACAGACGTAGCATCTCCAAAATGGACTACATGGGGAATCAGTGGGGGTGTTTGTTTTGAGAGAAAAAAGCTTATATATGTCTATTCAATACCAGAGAGAATCAAAAATGATCTTTTAGATTATTAACTATATTTTAAAAACCTCCATACTAAAACCTCAGTGAACAGTTTTCCTTTGATTTTTTTTTCAGTCAGCTACCAAGGGAAAACACAAGCACTTGTTTCATAAAGTCAGGTTTAGAACAGACTTCTTGGGATGTAGTATTTTCATCATCCATTCCAACCCGAAAGTTTAAAAGAAACAAATTAGGGAATGTTTTCCTTTTAACCCTAGGGAGGGTAGGAGACATTGTGGGAGAAACACTGAAATAACTCAGTATGAAAAAAAGGAGAAAATATTAACCTTCTTACTGAATAAATGACATGCAAGCCTTCAGGATCTGTAATGAACCAATTAATTTGATCACAACAGTAAAAAATACACTCCAAAGCTTTCACAGGGGAAAGATCCAGATATAATGTTCTACAGATGTACATATGCACACATACATATAAAACAATGGGAGGAGAACTACAGAAAAGTATGCACAAAACCTCTCCTCTCCCTTGTGTACTCCTCTCCCTCCCAAGCTGTCTTTTTCCAGAGGATGTCATCCACTTTGGGAAATGCTCACAGACTCCTCAATGTGTGATTTGCTATCATTTCATCTGCTGTTTCAAGTCACGAACCTTAGGCAGAAAGAGAGAAATGCTTTTAATTGTTTCAACAGTCTCTGGAGAACCTTCCATGTGGAAAGTGGTATGAGTTGTCTGTTTCTCTTTCCTTAAGCTGCCAATTAGGACAAGTCTCTGCAAGCAATTACGCTGCGCTGTGCGGATTTGAGGAGAGCTCAAATTGAGATGCCTCAAAAGGCGATTTCATTCTTGCAGAGAATGGAGAAATTGATTCGGTCTTGTGTACACTGATGATCTTTCCCTTTGCCTAAAGCCATCGTGGAACGCGCCTGCATTTCCACACTGGGGGTCAATTGCTAGTATGAGCTCAGTGAAGTATAAAAGCGAAGAGAAGAAAAACCATAAAAAAGAAAAGAGACAAAGGGTTTGTTGCCTATCAGTAAGTAAATGAGGCACTCTGCCAATACACTTAATCATCCTGTTACTGCACAAATCAGTGGCAGTGTCAATGATCAAATAGCTGTTCAGTTTGTAAAGCAAAAGCATTCCTGTGGGAACAGCAAACACTTTAGTGGGAACAAGCAGCTAGAAAATAAAATAAAATCATTATCATTGCATCAGATCAAGGCTAAATTATCAGAGACAAGCACAGGAGCCACAATCTGTGCATGAATACACTTTACCAATAATGGAATTCAGAGGGCATAACTACTATACATCACTTTGAAGGTACATAGTAGAGCTCTATGTTCACTTTCAGTAGTAGTCCCCTTCTTATTTTCATCACCATAATTAGGTAGAAAAATACAGTAAACCTGAAAATCAATGTTATGTTTATCATCTATTATTATAAAGGACTGTTAGCAGAGGTGAATGCCTCTAGGGATTTAGATTATATTAGGCTGAAACTCAAGAAAAGAGTAATTAATCTAGATAAAACTCACTTATATTTTTCAGAAAAGTTGAAAAGCATTTAGTCAGTTAACTCCTTTTAGTGTTTCATATGGTTTTCTTTATTCCCCTATGAAGCAGCAATACAGGAGACCAAACAGAACAATGAAGAATTTTCCATCATAAAATGAAAAAGAAAAAAACTAACAAAATAAATTCCCCCCCAAAATGCAAGAAATACCAACAACTGTATACACTTGACATTTTGAATGGACTCACTTTCCTGCCATTGACATCAGTGTTCCCAAAGTAGCTGCAAAAAATTTTGTCACATACTTCAGCTTTGACTAGAATTTGCACTGTATTGGTACAGTTCAACATTGTGACCCAAAGACTGTTGAGTTATTGAATTTTAAAGGGAACTGCTGAGATGTAAACTACAACATGAAAGCTAAATCAGGGCAGCAGGCATGACAAAGCAAACGAAATTACCAAGAGTACCAGGAAGATTAGAGAAACTCGAGGTCTGCTAGGAAAAGTTTAGAAAGAGTCCATGCTAACAGTAGTAAAAGAGCAGTCCATGAAAGAGAACTGCATGTTGAATAACCAAAGATCAATGAGTAGTCAAAGATTAATATTCCTCTCTGTCTGTTCAGACTCAATGTAATATACCTATCAGGAAAAAAAAGTATTTGTATATTCAAAAATTACAGATCTACTTTACTCAAAGAACTATTGGGATGCCTAAGAAGTCACATGACCTGACAGAGAGCAAAGCTCTGAAATCTTGGTTATCTTTCTGCAGTTTCTGAAGAGAGCAGAAAGAGAGTTCCCAAGGAGTTTCTGCCCCCTGATTGCAGTGTTCTGTTCTCAGAAATGATCCTGTCTGCTAGCCTAGCAGCAAGTTCTCTGTATCTTTGTGTCAGGACAAGAGAAAAGTATTAACTGGTTACTCTTCTCTTGCTCCACAACCTTAGTCAAGCTTAAAGACAAAGGAAAAAATCCAGTGGGTAAAGATACAAAGTTAAATAAATAAACTAGAGAAAAATAAAACAGTGTTAACAGAAGTTATCTTAAACAGGAAGGTAAAGCTTATAAGGAACTGCCCTTGCACCTCATCATTCTTGGTTCTGCAGTACAAATAGGTACTGTGTTTCCAAAATGATCTGAGAACTTCTACAATCAGTTTTCCAAACATTGTAACTAATATAATTAGAAAGAAAAGCTTTGAGACAAAATTGACACATCTCATGGGAAGCAAACTGCTTATAGTAAGGGATTACTTTGAACAGGAAGCCATCATGAGCTACTGTGCTCCCATTTCACATATGGATGTCCGTGCTGGTTTCCTCACAATGTCTGTGATACAAGTGTTTGCAGCAGCAGGTCTTGCTTCTTGAATATTGTCCTGTCCCTTCAATTCTGTCTTCTGTCTTATAGAGCCAATACATTTCCCTTTAACAATTGACGCTGCCTCATCCATGAGGTATTTCTACCCAGGTAAGAATTCCTGACAGAATAATGCAATGGTTATTTTAAAAATTTGACTTCGTTGATTACACAGTAGGTTATAAGTGATCTTCTGCATCCTATTACATAAAGATTCACACTGCTCTTTTGGAGAAAATGAAAATAAGCCTTTTCACTGTAATCCAAAAAACTTTCTCCTGGAACAGCCTGATGAAACTCCAAAGGGTTAATACATAAATAACTAGAGTCATCAGAAAAGTCTGGCAAGGAACCCACAATATGTCCTTGCCTGATAAGAGAAGATTGATAACCTAGATGTCTGCTGCTTTAGAAAATAATTACTCATTATCTTCAAGTGTCTGGATGGTAAGGAGCTTGAAACTCTTTCCCATACTACTCTTTGAAGCAGCTGCACTGACCTTGTGTCTAAATTTGTCCCTTTTATGTTTTCAGTTTCCTTATCTAATAATTTACTTAATGGAGCTCTCATTCCCATGAGAGTCAGATTTCTCTGGCATGGAATTAACAAAATAAATGCAGTTGCTTGTCTACGGAACAAAGACCAAGATAGCATCTAGCCTATCTCAAGAGATCAGGCCAATGACCCATAAAGCCCATTCACATGGGTGCTGTACCTGTGTATTAGGGATCAAAGACAGGGACATTCAGCTGTCTAACCAAAGAGCCTCCTCATTCTCTGCTGAGTGTGATCAAATATGGAACAGAAAGGAGAGGAGCTAGGAAGAACCAGCTATAGAGTGCTATTGTCTCAGGAGACTGATACTGACTTCAACAGAGCAGCACTTGTTCTTCACCTTACAGAGTCAAAGGATAAGAAAGGAGGAGGGCCAGCAGAGCTGCTACCTTGGACTTGCAGAGGCCAAACTTTAGGCTATGTACGAGACTGATTCACAGAATCCCTTTGGAAACAGTACTGAAGGGCAAAGAAGTCCAGGAAGGCTAGACATTCTTCAAGTAGGAAATCTTAAAAGCTTATTCCTGTTGTTGATAGAACAAGTCATTCCTATATGTTAAAAGATGAGCTGGTGGAGAAGACCACTAGCCTGGCTGAACAAAGATCTTTGCTGGAGCTCAGGAAAGAACGAGGAGAGTTTTCCCTTCCTCTTTGGAAGAAGGCAGGTCAGGAGGACTACATGGATGTTTTGAGGTTTCAGGGAGAAAATCAGAAGGGCCAAAGTCCAGCTAGAACTTAATCTGGCTACTGCTGTAAAAGACAACAAAAATGTTTCTATAAATACAGCAGCAACAAAAAGAAGGCATGGGAGAATCTCAGTCCTCTAACAGATGTAAGGGGGAACATAGTGACAGGGGATGAGGAAAAGGCAGAGGCACCTAATGCCTCCTGCACTTGGGTCACAACTACCCCAGGCAGAGCTACAGGCTCGGGGCAGAGTGCCTGGAAAGTGGCTCAGCAGAAAAGGACCTGCGGGTGCTGTTTGACAGTGGCCGAACATGAGCCAGCTGTGCCCAGGTGGCCAAGAAGGTCGAAGGCATCCTGGCCTGTATCAGCAATAGTGTGGAAAAGGAAGTTGGCCATCCTGTCATTACATCAGATGAGGGAAGTCCATAAAGCCTGTAAAGTAACTGAGACAGAAGACTGAGTGCACAGAAGGGACTAACCAAGGCCCAGAGCGGGTGTGCTACCTGTTCCAGTGTAAGCCATTGTCTTGCCAGAAGAAATACAGTAAACCTTGTTTCCTGGTTTTAAAAGATAGGTATTGCCTATGTCAGTTATGATAGCATTTTTTTTTAAAAAGGATCATATGAATGAAGAACTTATTTTTAAGGGTTTGACAAACCTAAGGAAATGCTACTTGTGGTGACAACACTGTGTTATCAACTGCATGTAATAGAAAAGGTAATATTGTAGGACCAGAGGCAATGGGTGATAACTGAAATAGGACTTTTGCAGAACAGCAGGAATCACTTTTTCACTTGTGAGGGGGACTGAGTACTGGCACAGGTTGCCCAGAGAGGTTGTAGAGTCTCCACCCTTGGAGACATTCAAAAAAACCATCTGGACATGGACCTAGGCAACTGCCTCTAGGTGGCCTTGCTTAAGCAGGAGGTTGGACTAGATGACCTCCAGAGGTCCCTGCCAACCTCAGCTTTTTTGTGATTCTACAAGTTCAGGGAAACAGGTCTTGCAATATTGCAGTGATGTCTGGCAGACAAACTGACATCAGCCTGAATTCAGCTGTCAGATACATACACACAGACACAGTAATACGCAGATATCCTAATATTTCCTTTCTTCTTGAGAGGGTAGTTTTATTCAGAAGGGACATAACCTTGGATGCTTGACATTGTTAACTTGAGGACATTTTGCATATAACTTTTTACAGGCTCGGGAGATTTAATGCGTTAATAGCCGGTTGACCAAGGTGAAAACTAAAAAGAACTTGCCACTTTTATTTTCGCCATCTGAGGAAAAGTACTAATGCCAGACTACATATAAAAAGATCATCTTTTACAGGATTACTCTTGCAATTTTAAACCAAGTAATTTTTTCAATCCAAGGCATTAAAATAAAAAATTATATGAGGTTGCAGAAAGAACTTCTGGTTTGAAGAGTTATAGTGAGAGAGATTTCTTAATAAGCAGGCAATTGTCTTCAGAATATATCTGAGGGAGTCAGAACGTCTCCTTTCTTCTTATTCTACATTTTTGCACAAATTCGGTCACACACAAATTAAGTGGCAAAGAAAAATAACAGAGCTCCCAGTGAAAGTCAATACCTAACGGGAAATAAAGAGTTTGCACTGCTTCCAAAGGCATGTCTCAAACCTTATTTGTTCAGGGAAAACTCTAGCTAAGATTGATGAGGAAAGTGTTTCCCTAGTTTTTTTATTTCATATTTCTAAGCAGCTTTAATATTCACGTTCATATTAAATATAATTACAAAAAGTCTATTCTTTAAAAAAAAAATCTTAGAGTGGCAATGAGAGGAAGCAAAGCCAAACCCAATGGCCATGCTTTTCATGTGTTGCTCCTTCTGTCTGCAGGATGTTTAGGATACCGTGAAATTACCATGGTTAAGATTCGATGGGATAGAATGTTTTGGGAAGCAATGACTTCTTTAAAACAGAAACCCTTCCAGTCCCAGGGAGCAGCTGAGCTCTGCAGAAGGTGGTAGGTGGGTGCAGATCCAGCGCTGACAAACTGCCCCTTTGCTGTCAGGTAGCAGCACTGTGCTTGGAGTGTGTACCAGTGGCAGCCACCAACCCTGTCAGGAGGGGCACACGCAGTGACACCCTGCTGGTGTCACAGGTCACTGTGCAAGGCAGCAGTTAGACCTTAAGCAAAGTGGTACCCTGGCAGCAATACGGAAAATGTTAATTTGTCCAGTCTTTCCAAAAGACTGACATATTTGGCTGTCTTCATAGATACTATTCTGGAAGGACCACTCCTATTTTTCATAGATGCCTCAAGTAAGCACATGAATAAAAAAAGAGATCTCTCTGAGGATATGCATGTAATTTTCCATGAAAGAGATGGTTCTTCTCCTTCAGATTCCAATACCAGTGTCCTCCTTATGTGACGACATCTTGATGCAGAACAGTGACATGAACAAATGTCCATGTTTTTCTGAAACAGCCTCTTCCAAAATGAGTTCTACTTTGTATATAAGCTGTTAATCTTTTTCAAAACCAGAATATACACCAAAGTGAAGTCATAAACTATGCCAGGTTAAACTTTCACATTGAAAATATTCTTCCTCATACCTCAAAATCAGTATCCTGTTTTATTGATAAACTTTCATTTGGATCTCCTCATGTATTTGTCACTAAGATGCTCCTTTTCTGATTTGTTACAGATTGTGCTTCGTTTAATAGTAATTGCACTGACCAAATATTGCATTAGTCATTATAAAAAACTCCCAAGTTTTACTCTGCAGATGGGTAATATATGTCAAGACTTTAGTCCAAAGTGCTTAATTTTGACAGAAAAATTGTATGCAAATGTAAGTATGTCACACTTTTTTCTTTTATGTTGGTATTTGGCTTTAAAAGGAATTCCTGCAACTGAAGCAGTGCTAAAAATGCCCTACAGATTATGTTTCACCATGTGCATGTGTTGATTTTATGTGTATGTATCACTATATTCTCTGAAATAATGAAAACTTTCAGCCTTTCTGAGCTATTAATCCTTAACGCTACATACTGCTGCTTTCTTTTTGTGCCTGAAATTTTGCAAAGTAGTCTAGGGGATTTAGACATATATTGTCTGTTAATTCTAGTTGCAGACATTTATCTAAATCCCCTACACAAGTTTTTATTTTTTAAAAATTACTCAGAGTTCCTTTTATCTGCTCACTTTCTCTCCGTAATAGCACTGGCTAAGCACTGCCTGTGTTAAAAATCTTACCTCTTGGCCACCCAAGAGGATTAGACAGCTTTGTATCAGAGGAATCAAAAGGGTGAAACAGCTAGGAAGGAATTATACAAGTGTATCAACTGCACTGTATTTTTTTCCAGAAGAGATGTATCTTCAGCAGTGTGTCAGCACGCCCGGTACGCTGGGTGCCTCATACAGTCTGTGATTCTTCTGGCATTAAAACAATGCTAATTGGAAAAACCCCACAACTGCTATTGCTATTAATTTTAATTGCAACATTACTTATCTTCATACAGTTTGCTCTTCTCTCTTTCAGTCCATCATAAAGTTCTTGAAAGAATTCAAGTAAAAAAAAAAAAATTCCATTCTTTATACAATTACCATTTGTTGGAGGAACTAAAAAAATTAAAATCTCCCTTAAGAATAACCTCTTCTTTTAAGAGTTTTCTATCTTTTATTTCAGTCATTTTGTATCTGGACTGCAGTAGTGGAAAGGAGAGGTCAAAAGGTGGAAACATCAATGCTTATGTAATCCCCAAAGAGGATTACTCCCCTCACAAAAATGGCTAGTATGACATGTGAAATTAAGGATATTCATTCTGTGTCTGCACATCCCTTGTAATAGAATTGGTGAATCTTTAGAAAAAGAGTGCAATATGAGAACAACTCAGCTTTTCCCATGGTATCAGCACAGATAGTATTAAAGTCCAAAACAGTTTTTCTAAGCCAGCACTCGTGAAAGAGCTCTGCAAAGCCTTCCTTCCTCTCCCTGTACACTTCTGCCAACTAAAGGATGACAGGTATATAGATTTATTAGAAATGGGAGAAGGGACACCACTTGGATTTTAAGCACTTCTGTTAGTCCTGGCAAACATGCATGCATTGTTTTCTCATTTGGACCAGGGCTACACCCATTCCCAGATGGACAGAACACATTTATTGCATTTCTCTGCCAGGATTACACCATCTGAAGCAGTCTACAACATGAGAGTAATAAAACCATAATGATTTTCAGGCACAGTGCTTATACAGGACAAAAATCACTGAACAGATATTTTGTTAAATCATTTTACATGCCGCTGAATGCAACAGTCAAAGACATTTTATAAGTCTGGCGGAACACAATTATAAAAAAAAAAAAAAAACATCATATGCCTTGGAAGAGCTAGTGAGTGTGTCAACTCAACTTCCACTAAAACTTTATGGGGAAAAGAAAACAATTTCTTAGTGTCAGTGGTAACATTTCAAAATGAATGCCTAATTAAATTAGTATTTACATATCACATACGAATGCCCAACTCCTTAAAACCCAACAAGATACCTTCTGAGACATAACTTTGATCAGTGCATTTCCCTGTACATGACTGTTTTCACCGTATGTGAGAAAAATTCTTGCTGAGAGTTAATTTGAAATCAGTGCATTATAGTTAAACCGTAAGATTAGACAGTTACTACTTTCACCCAATTAAACCAGTTTACCATCAGGAAAGTTGCCCAAAAAAGTAAACAAAGTTCAATGTTATCTTGAATTTTACTTATCTGTTCTAAATTTAGAAGTGTTTTCTTAAATTTTTCACTCAACTTACTGCAAATAATACATGAAAGAAAAATGGATCTTTTGAATATAATTGAAAAGTAGATTTAGCTGCAACAGAGTGCCTTGATTGCACATTTCCTCACTCATTGTATATATTTAATCATATTGTGGATGTATTTTAATGACGTCTTATTTTTAACAAAAGTAGATGCTAAGATTATTTGTGTTGGTGTCATATCATTTATATCTTGCTCTGCCGTGCCCTGGCTTCTCCTAAGGGACAGAATATCAACCAGTTTCTGCAGTGACAAAACAATACGGCTTCATTTGATTGCCACTGGTGGCATTTTTGGCTCATTTTTCATGGCTCTGTCATCCAGGTTCATAAAGAACTGCTTCTCCTCATTTGGTTGTTGGTTTTCAGTGGCAATTTTTCATACTTGACTTGACCGATGTGATCTTCGCTGCTGTATGCTGACATTTGCTGTGATATGACTACTTAGGACTTGAAATACTATCTCAAATTTGACTGCAGAGACTTCTGTGAAAACAGAAGGTTATTCCACTACCAGAAGCAATTAGATACATTTATGTCATCAACCTGCTGTCAGGTGTAGGGTTGTTTCAGAACTGAAGAGGAAATATGTATTGGGTTAATATTCCTACCTTCCAACTCCCAGCAGCCAAGTTCTGCAGTGCCCCTGCTGCCCCCTCCAGCGTGTCTGGATTTGAGCACTCAGAAAGAAGTGTGAGGTAGGGTTTGACTATTGAAGGGTGCCACAGCATCTGGATTCCTTTGGGTGGTTCTGCACAGTCTGGGAGAGGTCCTACGCCATCCCACTGTTGGAAAGCACAAATGAGATTGTCAGCAAGGAACAGTGAAATACACTTGAGAATTGCCTCAGTTGAAACTATAACATCTATGAAGGTATCTGCCCATAAACAGATGTTCTCAATTTTTGCACATCATTTGATTCTTTGTAGAGGAACCAAATTTCCTACTCAACATTCCTTATAGACGAGCTGTAAGATTGGAAGAAATCCCAATGTTTTAGCTAGCTAACATAACAAGAACACTTTTCACTGCATGTATTTTTTCCTATGGGAACAGAAGCCCAATCTTAAAAGGCAAATCTAGAACTTGCATGGGGAGAAGAGATTTTCTTTTTATATCCTGCTCAGTTCTCCACATTCTCTCTCTTCTCACGAGAGGAAAAACAACACAGAATGCTACTATGGAAAACTAAATCATTCAAGGCCATAAGCCCTCTATCCCATGAACGGCACAAGTGTGACAAGTCTTCCTCAATTGCACAGCTTCTGGCTTCTCACAATGAGAGTGCAGGAGGTATTCAGCCAGCCAGCCAGCTGTGTAGTCTGTGACTCCCGTGCCATTGCTAGAACCGGCTCTCACAAAACACACTGTTCCGCTCATTACACACAAAGTTTTGCCATGAAAAACAACCCAAGTCTGATATCCAAAATGTGCAATATTTAAACCTGGACAAGGGGTAGATTATTGTACAAAGCCCACTCAAACCAGAAACAAATACTTTTTTCCAGGAGGACAGGGATTCTCCTCTCCAGTGGAGCACACAACACTTGCACCTATGTATGAAATATCTCAAAGGAAAATAACACAGACTTTCTTTTTGCCTTTCAAACAAAAGTAAGATGTGGAATGCACTTTCAATAAAATTTTAAATGGAAATCTACTTATATATTTATTGTATATTTTGTTTTGTTTTGTACAGATAAAGAGATTTAAACAATCCATGGCATTAGTGCCACAGTTAGGAACAAGGCTTGACTTTTTTATAAAATATCTTTTCTAACACCTCTGACATGTCCACATTGCGTACTACAATAAAAAGTAAAACTTATAGTGCCTTGGGTTAGAGATTACTGTGTCTATATAAATAAAAAAAATCTGTACCAAATGTTAAATATCTACTAGACATATAAACACAGCATAAGTCAAATTGACTCCTGGTTTAAATCTGCAACAGTTAATTTAACTAGTTACAAGTGCACAATAATACTTGCACTGGGAAAGACCTAGAATCCCTTGTTTTCAGGAAGTATCAATCATAATTTTATTTACACTAACCTTAAAAATAAAATACATATATTTTAAGGGACAATCAATCAATTGACAATCAATCAATAATTACAACTAACCCAACTTCAACAAGGTTTTGTATGATTACTACCTTTGAGAATGAAAACCACTATTTTTTTCTAAATTAAAGCAGAACAAACACCTAAGTGGAAAACTAAAGGGACCATTTAATACACATGAGCAGCTACCGAAAACCAGAAAGCTTCTCAGACATGAAACTCACTATGCTGGACAAATGTTATCATAGTTTAAAAGAACTGGCATAGCAATACCCAGTGATAGCTGAGAAACTAGAGGACAAATGCCTTCTGGAGAAACAATGCCTTCAAATGACACTATTATAGGGCTGTGCCTTTGAAATTTTTAATACATTTCTGCCTTTAAACCAATAGATTGTTTTCACTGCATGTGACTCAGTTCTCCTTTTTCCTCCTTATAAATCACCAGCCTTGCCAGAAATGAGTTCTTTTCAGCTCATAAAAAATACATTAAAGCCTTCTTCTTATTTTAACTCTCAGAATTCAATCATTCACACTGTCAGAATTTTTTTGAAAACAAATGAAAGACATATCTTCCAGGTCAAATCTGACCTCACAACAGGTTTAGGCTTTGTGCCTTAGTAAGTCCACTAATGAATGACTTGTGATGTCCAAGGGCACCAATTCAAGTCTTCACTGGTCTCATTCCAACTTGCACAAATTATGCATTATGCAACTGAAGAGTATTTGCACAGAGTATTTATTACATTATTTCAAGGACAAAGTACATGAAATGCATCAAATGTATCAGATCTATCCATATGAGGGGGTATATGCCTATGTGGGGGGTATAATTTTTTTTTTATGCTCAGCTATTTAAACTCTTATGATCCCAAGGGCTACTAAAAATCAGCTGATATAAATAGTGCCCTATATACATGCTCATGCTGTGCTGGTACATATAAAGAACTAGAAATGATCTAGCAGATGAATTAATATTTAATGTTGTTTTGCCGTTCTGCCCAGTAATGAGAAAACATTAAAAAAAAAAAAGGAGACAAATTACTGCATTTCCCTGCCCTTCTTGCAACTCACTTTTAGCATGATTGCATTAATTTATCACCAACTGTGAGGGAAGACTTTTTTCTCAAGACACTGTGATGCCTCAGAGTCTGTGTAACAATGACAAAAATCTTTTGTACCACACATGCATGTGCAGTGAAGGCACAGGAAATTCAGTGACGTGGAAAATGTCCTGCACTGCTCTTCAGATGCGGTGTGTGTGCCCAGAGCAGCGGACTGGCTGCACAGAGAGGGTGTCACTGTCCACCACACCGTGCTGGTTTTGGCTGGCGTAGAGTTAATTACCTTCCCAGTAGCTGGTATGGGGCCACGTTTTGGATTTGTGCTGGAAACAGTGTTGATAACTCAGGGATGTTTTAGTCACTGCTGAGTAGTACTGACAACAGTCTTTTCTGCTCCTCACCCACCCCACCAGCGAGGAGAATGGGGATGCATGGAGCTGGGAGGGAATACAGTCAGGACAGCTGACTCCAACTGACCAAGGGGACATTCCATACCACATGGCGTCATGCTCAGAATATAAAGCTGGGGGAAGAAGAAGGAAGGGAGAACATTTGGAGCGATGGGGTTTGTTTACCCAAATCACTGTTATGCATGATGGAGCCCTACTTTCCTGGGGATGGTGGAACACAGGAACTGTTCATGCCTGCCCATGGGAAGTGGTGAATGAATTCCTTTCTTTGCTTTGCCTGCATGTGGGGCTTTTGCTTTCCCCATTAAACTGTTTTTATCTCTACCCATGCATTTTCTCACTTTCACTCTTCTTCGCCCTTGCCTCACTGAGCGAGCGGCTGTGTGGGTTTAGTTGCTGACTGGGGTTAAACCACAACACCTGCTGTGCCTGTGGCAGCCTCTTCACCGCAGGGCTTAGTAGCTTCTGGTGTCTTTTGTGTAGCTGAGACCAGTGCCTGAAGCTGTACAGCCCAACTGTTGCAGGGCATGTAGAACTGACACAGATAAGCAAAGAAGCTATTGCAAAGGAGATTTGCCCAATCTTCATTCGTTCATTTTGTAATTCATAAACATCAACTGCCTGAGCAAAAAAAGTACTTTTCCCCAAGTGGTATTAGAGTCCATATCTAAAATAGTGGTTAAGGCATGGCAGAAGTTGCTTTGCAGTTCGCATTGCGAAGTATTAATGAGCTGAGGCAGCATCCTCACCCAGGAAACACCTCCACCCAGTAAACTACTGCAAGAGTTACTGTACTGTTGTAGCACACCAGGAATGATCAGGAAGGTCTATTTGAGATAGACTGCGGCTGCAGTAGAAGCCTCTGAAAAAGAGGACAACATGCAATTACTCTTCCTAGCTTATACTAAGGAGGAAACAAAAAGTCATAAACAAATATTCCTTCCAGGCTTCCCTCCTTCAGCTGAAATTGCCCACATATATTGTGGTTGAAGCTGACAAACTGCTTGTTATGTGGGTGAGATACAAATCTCTCATTTCCTGAGACTGAGACTGGTGCAAAGAAAGGGTGAAAGTCAAGAAAAATAAAAAGCCAAATACCAAGATCTTTTAAGAACAACAGACTTTTGATAGTAAGAGTAAGACTACTCTAATAAAATTTCTGAATTTTCATATTAGTAAGGAACTTTGGGAGGAGAAAAAGATCACTCATCGAGATGCTTTCCTGTGCCACACAACAGATTATCTATCACCACCTTTCTCATTTTAATGAAAGTAAGTGCATATTTATAGTGCAATTGTACTGAATACCTGGGAAGGCTTCAACTCAGTAAGAGAAGTACACTCTGCAAATTTTGGGGTTTGTACTAACAACCTCAAATTGGTGGGGTTTGCTTTTAAATAGGTATCACACGACAATAGGTTTTCCTGTGATAACAATACAACAGTATTTTATTTTAATTTATTACATATGAATACTTCCTTTCCCCCAGTCTGTACAAAATACCACTACTAAAAAAAGAAAATCTAGGAAAAAATTAAAATAAACCCCAGCAATGTCTAAACCCATCTAGACCTCTCCCCAATGATTCTAGACATTCAAGATAGTTTGACAACACTGCAGCTATGCTCCTTGAAGCAGCAGTGACAAAATTCATATGAGCAATTACCCACTGCTCACTAAAGTCATTTCTAGAATGCCAAAGACTTTTAAACTAACAGGCCCGCTAAGAAGACACTGGTATCTCATCCTGCATGTGTTAGTGGCTGTGACAGTCTCTGCCAGTTGTCCCAAGACGTGTCAGTCCAATAACCTCTTTTGGACACCTTTGTCCAAGAGGTGCATTGGCCAATGCTGTCAAGAGCAGAAATTGAAAATTCAGCAACAAAAATTCACCAAAGTCACAGAGCTTGATTTCGGGGATGATGAGAATCCATGCAGCCGACAGAAAGGAGGAAGGAATACTACTGTTTACATCAAGTCAAACTTCAGTTTAGACATGCAGGCCTAAATAAAGGTGGCAAATATAAATGCAGGTGTCAACTGACACAGGGACTACAGGAGCATGGTGGGAGAGAGCAGAGCTCATTGCATAAATAATGGTACTTTTCCCAGTTTGATGCAACAACATTTACAATTATAGGAAAGGTGTCTGAAATGCTTTTAAAACATTTCAATGTATTGAATCATTATAATTAATCTCAGACATTAATAAATCTAAATTGTACTTTAGATTATACGTTATGCTTTTAAAATAATTGTCAATGCCTTTATTAATCTTTTTAATATTATGCTTACCTAAGAAAAAAATATTAATTCAGTTTGTGCATTTTGTCTTTGCTTAAAAGCACACCCCTCCCAAATGAAGAGGGATGGAGTTAAACCCAGGGAAAACAGTCCTTGGCACATCACTACATGCCCTTCTCTCCACAGAAAGCTGAAGCTAACTGGCTTTGCAGTATATTCCACAAATTGACAAATACAAATGGTATTTAATAACTCTGCAGTTTTGACTTTGAAAACAAATTTGCCATACATGACACTGAGTGGCTCACAGAGTATCTGGGAAGAGGCTGCATATGCAACCTATAAAGGAGAAATGGTTTTTAAAAAGCTCTGTAAGGAATTGCTCAAGAGAGTTGATTCTTGCTGTTCAACATTTGGCATAACCACCTTGTGCAAGACAAGGAAGCAACAAGTGGAAATAATATTCTTTCTGAGCAAGGACGTATTGGCAATACAGCCTTTCATCCCTAATCTCAGTTCAAATTACTGGTAAAACCCAGGAGCTGCCAGCATTTCTCTGTTTCTGTGCTTATTAGCTTGGTATGGCTTAGGAGAGTATTGAAGAATACTTGGTGAAGTAGTGGTCTTACCACATGAAAAGATGTATCTGGCAGGTTTATTTTTTATGCTTTTTGAAATATTATGGCCTTAAACCTGCTACTTCACCTAGATAGGAGAATTTATAGGCCATTTAGCAAGCATGCTAAAGAGGTGTGCCAGTCAATTCTTAATGATATATAACTTGAAATGTTGCTGTTATACCTTAAGGCTCCTGACAGAAGGTGAAAAAGAAGGTCAGGCTCATTTCAGAAGTGTCACTTCCAATCAAAAAACAGACTTTGGGCTAGATTCTGGTTTGACAAGAATGATCACAGATGGGGAACTCGAGAGGAGCATGAAGCCAAGAAGTCAACCTGTTTTTCTTAGGGAAGAAAGGAAAAGAAATGAAATAGCGCCACATGTATACACAATGGGCTGCATAACAAGAAATAAAATAAGGATTAATGACAACTCCCTGGTGTTTTTTTACTGAAGTTGGACCATACACCTGATTTGCCCTAACTGCTTTCTGTCACAATCCTCGTTTCTTGTACAGCTCAAAGAATAAACCTGTTGGTAGCAGTGAGCATGCCAGCAGCATGAACAACAAACAACATTTTCAGCAGTGATCAGATCAGTTTCCATCTGAAGAGTTTCAATCTGACACAATACAAGGCAGAGAGGTTGAAGTCTGCAAAGTCCTAGTCGGAGATGAAGGGCTCTGTGGCTGGAGAGCTTATTGGGGTGAGGGTTCAGTACCAGCTGATCACAGGTAAGCAGCAGGGAAAAACTAACAAACACCGCTGACAGCAGAGAATTACAGTCCTAGAGGTTTGAGACTGAAGTAAGGTGAGTCTCATCTATCTTTACTGAGGCCTTAACAGAGGCCTTATCATTTTCCATAGATAAAACCAGTGCTATACCTAGATTTTATCACAAACCTTTAGAAGGTTTGAGCCTCTTCTAACATTCAATTTGTGTGACAAAGCAGATGCCTCAGGAACCTCTCTCAGCTCTGGTGAAATGATTGTGGGCTCTTTTTAACACCACCCACCTTTATTCAGAAATGAGGAGAACACTTGTTTCCTGTGATCCTAAGGGAAATCCTTAAGTAAAGTAATTTGAAAGGTGTCATTTGACCTGTGATCTGAACAAAGACACATCTCTTACTTGATTTCCAGATGTACAGAAGTTGCCATTGGTATAGACCATTGATGTCATTAATAAAAAACAAATTCCAGTTTGTTCTTGAAAGGTCTTTGAAAGAAGCTACATTTTATACTACCACTCAATTCTGTTCTTCCCTTCAAGTAACTACATGTGACTACAACTGAAACATAACTTAGAAAAACTGGGATACTTGCTTCCTAAATCATAAAACAAAGAAATTAACTTTTACTTTCATTATAGAGAAAACCCATGAGAAAGCAACTTTAATATCAAGTTTCTCCTGTTTTATGGTTTAAGAAACAAACTCCCCAGCTCTGTAAGGGATTTTTTTAAAGTATGGAAAACCGCAGCTTCATCCATATCCTTTGTCTAAAATGATACATCTGTTTTTCTTTTGCAACTACAATAGCTTTGCTACTATTTTTTTTACTAACACTTTTATCCAAAAATTAAAGACTTCATCATAAATGCATAAATGGAGTTCAAGAAAATACACACAATAATTAAGAAACTGAGTTAAGTGATAGTGTAATAGGAAAATGTCAAAATTGCATTCACTAAAATATGAGCATTTTTTCCTCCACACCATTTTGTAAATCTTATCCTCTGAGGAAGACTGAAACAGCAATTTCGTTATTCAAAAACCCCATGCACTGCCAATAAAGGGAAAAATATCTATACCCTCAACATATATTTTCTGGGGATGTGAAATGAAACAACCACAGACTGAATACCACTCCCCTGTACTGAGGTGTCGCAACTGACAGAGATGTGCCTGTGCCTTGCGCTTTGCCTGAAAAGATAAAACCCTCAAGTACTAAAGGAACCACAGAGACAAAGAAGCAGAAAGAAAATATCTTTTTACACAATTGGACAACTGTGTCCACACTGGACAAGCGCCTCTGAACATACTTCTGCACTTATTTTTGCAAAATAAATGGACAAAAAAGTTACATTTACCCCTATCACAGTTTGAATTATTTTATGCTATTAATATAAATGTGGTTACATGAAAAATAGTGTTTTTCTTTTCCATTTTTGAGGGTAACTTGGGAGACCTGTTTCTGGCTTGGTGATCTTGCTGCTATTGTTTTTAGTGGCACTCTAGTTAACTTGATAATATATTAATTTGATAATATACTTCAAATCATTTGGTATGTTCAACAGTCGAGGATTATGAGGTGAAAATAACCTGCAGAAGGCTCACAAGGCTCCCTTAAAATTCCTGAACGGAATAATATCCCCATGTGAGAACTTTAATATGGCAGATGAAGTAGGATGTCTGGATTTAAAGCAAAGTAGATGAAAGAAGGAAACATCATTAGAAAAACGTTTCTAATACTTGTCATGCAAAGCAGTCCTGTGCACAGCAGAATCTGTTCTGAAAAGAGTAAATTTATGTCCTTGCCACAGAAAAGCCTAGTGGTCATAAACCTGAAAGTACGTGTGTAGTTTTATTATTCTTTGGATTTAAAAAATTATATAAAACTCTTCCATTAGGCAAACACAAACTGCTCTGAGGAGACCTTTACCACACAACATGCTGATAATGAGCACTCATAGAAACAGACAAAAAATATCTAAGAGCAGGCAAAGTATGTACACTGTAAAGGTAATCGACCAAAAGAGCTCAGTTATTTGTCCTGGAGGAGCAAAAAAATGTTTTTTAGGGAACCATTAAAGTACAGAGAAGCCCTATGGGAATATTTAAATAGTCAACAGTACAGACTTAAAAGTATGAATCTGAGATCCAAAAGTCACAGAAAAAATGTAAGAGGAAGACTTAAAAAAGACTTTAGATAGTGAGTGTGTGTGCATGTGTTAGTAAACAGAGCATCAAAGAGCAAGCCAAGTTGCAGTGTGACGCATTCATATCCAGACATGCTATTTTTTGCTCCTGCACTTTGAATAACTGCAATCACAGTGTGTGAGAACTGTTAATTCAGTAACAGAGATGGCGACTACTTTATGGGGTAAAATTAGTTTGCTTTGACACTTTTAATCTCACTGTAGCCTAATACAGGAATCCCAACAAAAGGCCATAATAAATTCAAGTTATCTGATGATGGGGGGTTTTAACCACAAGAGTATGGGCAATTAAAGTTTTACCAGTCATGAGTGCTGCATTTTTCAGTATCCAACTTTTAGCTTAGTAATGTTGCTGTAACTTTTCCACATTAACACAATTCGACTTTATCAACTCAGGAATATTTTCAGTACTGGTTTACATACTTTATTCAAATACCCTGTGCACTTAATTGGTTACTCAAATAAAATATTTTCTTTGAGCAAACTGAAACAGAAATAAACTACAATGCAAAAAAGTGACTAAGTGTAGGAAGAGGTGGAAAACTGTGCTGCCAGCACAGGCTATCTAAAAAAGCCCAAAAATCAGTAGCCATTCTTATTGCTCTTTACTGTGTGTACTGACACAACAGCGTATTTCTCCACAATATAGTTGTCAGTATTCTCCAAATTGTAAGTTCTTAATGGGATTAAAAAGAGATAAATACACTTTAAAAATCAACCCACCCAAAATTATAACCTGACAAACAACTTGAGGAAGCAATCAAGACTTTGCTTTTCAACTTTTCTTTGGTAACAACATTAAATATATCAAAATATGAATGCTTTTTAACATTGACTCATATTGCTTGATTCAGTCCTGTACAGTTTTCTCTTAACACGTAGATGCATGGTATAAGACTAACTCTGATGCAAGTACATGTATATATATATAAGCCTGATGTTTGTTTGCATCAAAGCCTTTTAACACACACGTGGCTCTGTGGAAGTACAGTGTAAAGTATATGCAGATCACACTTTTCATTAGAAATGGCTTCCTTTCAAAGAGCGTTTTTACGGTATTTACGGCATTCACAGTGTACCCATGGCTACACTTTCCAGGTGCACCCCATAATGAACAACTTTCTCAAGCAAACATTTCATTACTCCAGAACCATATTCTGCTTTAATCTCTCAGCTAATTAACAAGGGCAACAGTTTTGTATATTCTGCGTCATGCATTTAATTTCTAATACAGTGCGTTAATTACTTATATTTTAAATGATGGGCACTTCAACTACTCACAATGCAGCTGCAAATAACTTTCATTACCTGATCTTGTGATTTCTTTTTCTTCTTCTTCTTCCCCCAGCACCCTGAACTCTCTGAATCTTTTCCATTGGCATCACCACAGAGTAATCCATCAAGTTCATCTGTTCCCATCTGCTGTCCCTGAGATGTTTCTGCAGCTAGCCTGTATGAGAGGTTCCTCAAAATGCACACACAGTTTTCAACGGTCTGAAAAGTATGACATAAAGAAAAATACAGAAAACAAAACCAGAAAAAGATTAAAATACTCCCCTTGCTCACTCTGAATACAAAGCAGAAGGAATTTCATTTATCTTTGCACATGCATTTTCCAAGCACAATTCTTATGTGCATATTTCTGAGTGCTCCCCAGGTAATCACAGCTTAAGAGATTCAGAAATTCTTATGGTAACAAATCAATAGTCTGGACAATACTTTTCTGGGAGGTTTTTACTGTCATTCTGAATTTCACACTGGAGCCCCATTTGAAACGGATGTCGAGGTAAAAAGTGATCAAGAGAACCTGAACACTCCAAATGTCAGCAAACTCCCACCTCAGTGAATAGAAAATGCTACAAACAGAAAATGGCAATAGATTCTGGGTTTTGTCCTTTTAAAACCAGAAATAACCTTTTTTCTGGCAAAAATTCTATGTAAATTACCATAAAATTGGGATCTGAGTTCCATTTCACAAGTACTTGTAGCATGAACAGATGACGTTTCTCCAGGCTCAGAAGTAGGACTAGAAATCTGTCTTGCTGCTTTTACTGCTTCTAGCCAGGCTGCAGACAGATACCTTGTGTGCAGCCTTTCCCTTTCATCCATTTATCCCCCCTAATAGGTTGTGCCTTCTGCAGAAGATGCAAGCAGGAATCTATAAAGGGATGAGATCCAGTGGAGGGAAATTCACTTGTAATTCAACCTAATTTCTGCAAGTCTAAAAGAAGTTCAGTTTAGATGTGAAACCTACTCATTTAGTTGGTTTAATTTGGTTTGATTATCCCTAATAAGAAGGATACGAGCTTAATTTCCTGCACACAAGGAAAGCATGGTTAAAAAAGCCATTCTCTATCTATTTATATTTATTTCAACTGTTCCTAATGCTCCATGGAGATAAAAAGCAATAGCCACTACATCCCAGCTCTTTTGCTCCATTAACCCAGAATGGAATGATTGTGAGGCTTTAGGCTCTATCTTATTCTGCCATATTCACCAGTGAGGCAAACAGATGGGGCTTCGTTTACTTTCATGTACTGCATGAGCTTCTGCCAGGTATACATTCAGCACACGTTTTTTTGTGGTCACACAAAGTTCCAGAGGCGGTATCGAATTCAGATTAATCTACATGGGAATATTTATTTATCTATTTTTTAACATAGATGAAATGCCACAATTTTGCAATACACTTGTACTAATTTGAAATTTCTGCCAATTATATAAACACATGTAGAAATACATATGCATGTGTGTCTGTGTCTAGAAAGTGCTCTTAGTGCACTTATGGGTGGGTGTCCTCCGAGCATCCCTCTACTAAACTTCTATTAATGGAAAATTGATTACAGGCTAATGGGCTGTGGGATTTTTTGGGTCTTTTGAGGGTTTATTGTTTTTTTCTTTTTTGGTTTCTTTTTGAAAAAAACAAAGCCATGCTGTTAGCCCAGCACCTCATGCTATGAACCTAATTTAATTCCTCTCTCCATTCCCTGAATTCACAGGCAAATTTCACCTATTTGATTCAGGTAGTGACCAGAGACTCCTGGAGGTTGTTCCTCTCAAATCTATAAATCCATGCGGGTCCACGGACAACTCTGTGAAGTATTATTTGGAAATACAAACCCAGTGGGCTTTAAAGCCTTGCTGCATAAAAGGCTGCTCTCCTGCAACTCCTAGGGGTTTGCAAATGGACCAAGGTTGCCCTAGAGCAGCAACTGTAATTAATTTAGCACCGCACACTGAAAGCAAAAGAAACTGGCCTTTTTCTTCTCCTCTGGTATACTTTAATGCATTACAAATCTTCAATTTGTAAATGCTTGGAGTCTTTTTAATTAGGGAGTGCCTTTCACCCCTGGAGAAGCTTGTTCATATCCTAGCATTTTAAGAGAAGTTGACATAATGAGGCATCTTAACACAGTTGTTATTGGAATCATTCATTGATCCTCTTCAAAGAAGAAGTAATGCTGGTTTTACTACAAAACTGCCTATTAATCGCCCAATTTTTTTTCGCTTGTTTGCCTTCTAAGCCTACCTCACTCTTATTAGCTCTCCTTCTGGGTACTGAAAATCAATTTTAAGGTAAAACTGGCAGAGCAATGTAAGGAACTTTACATGGAATATGATATATTTGCTCTTCTTAAACCAGTATCATATTTTCTACTTCAATAATTCAATTGAGAGGATGACATGCTTACCTGTGCACACTACACAGGTAGACACAAATACAATGCTTAGCACACTGAAATAAACAGCTCAGCAGAAAAAAAAAGGAAAAAGATGGGCTAAATTATGCTTTGCTAAGACATTCCTCACAATGCATTTAAAAAAAAAAAAATCATGAAAAAACTGTCTCTTTATAGTTCTCATGTACCCTGAACACCTGGATTTGCTGCTGAAAAGACAAAGATGACAAACCTTACTATCAATTTCACTGCTCCCCAGAGCAGACTGGATCACGTACAGCAATGCATCTGTCAGGCCATCACACTCCCTCATTCTTCTGCGGGCCTCCTCTCCAGCAGAGCTGACATTCCTGCAAGGCAACAGCAAGGGTCACTATCTCCACAGCTCCCTGCCCACTGCCCCACCTGAAACCTTCTCACAGTTCACATACAAATAAAACACGTTTTCTTTCTTCCTTTCATCAGTTCAGAGCTGTGAATAATGGAGACAGCTGCGAATGAGCTCAGGAAATGTAACGCAGAGGGGAATAAATGGAAGATATCAGGTCCTCCACAGGATGGGGCTGAGTGGTCAAGCAGCATGCGCCCACCTGCATGGGGAAACTCATGGCCCACTAAAATTTGGAGAAGGGCTGATAATCTTTATTTCTTTTCCTTTCTTTCTTTCTCTTTCTTTCTTTCTACTGAGAAAGCATTATTAAAATGTGCATATGTACATACAAATCAGGATTTAAAAAGTCTGGAGGTTTTGCCAAATATATCTCTTAGGAATTGAAGAGCCCAGTAGTTAGGGCTCTTAACTCGAGAGAAAAATATTATCAAAGCATAATATAAAACAACTGCTGTTGCTTGCTTCTCATTTTACATGAGTGTTTCCTTTTCTCTTTCATTTCGAAAAAACATTAATGCCTCAATCTTCTCTTTACATAGTTAAAAGCTGTTTTACATTGCAAAACTTAAGGCCTCGGATTATTCTAATACTATTGTAATACTTGTGTTCCTTAGATAGGGCCAGAGGGCCTTCTGAACAGATTTATATAAATCCAATTAAAACAAAATTTACTGCATAACATAACGTGTCATAAAGTTCAGATTATTGATAAACAAAGAAACAAATATATATGAATGAGCATATACAAACACAATCTATATTTGCTAACATCAAGTCTCCCAGGGAAAAGCTGCTTTCAAATTTGCATGGCAGGTTTGATTTGGAAATGGGTGAATTAGCAATCTCAAGAACGGGATAAAACTTTTCACATAGTCTCCTTCAGTAGGGGAAGACAACCCTTTGCTGAGGTGGCTCATCTGTAGCTCTTCTCTCCCCACTACTGAAGTTTATACAAAGAAAGAACATAAAAGAACACAAACACCAGACCTACGTATTTAATGCCAACGTGTGGAAATGGAAGGGAGGACACTGGCCCTTGAATTTTGGAAGAAGGCAAGGCACTTTCTATCTTTTATGCCATTTTCAATAACCTTTGCACTAAAGATGGAAAAAGAACAGGAATGGGGGGGGGGGAGAGGGGAGGGGAAGAATTTCAGATGGAGGAAGATGAGAGGGATAGGTTTCCTTTTAATTCTTTCTCTGCTCTACCTACTTCATCCTTTCCTGACTCCTTATTATCTAAAAAAAAAAGCATTTCCATTCCCCAAAAGCAAAGAAGAGTCTTATAACTGGACATTCCCCCAGTCCTTCCAATGCAGGTCCCTAATTGACTCTACCCCCTAAACATACGTGATTTGCCATCTATACTTGCATCCCCACACAGTCCTAATTAGTGCTGCTCTCTCACACACAAACTGGCCCAAATAATTCAATACTGTTCCCTTCACCTCAGCAGACAGCTTGACAGAAAACATACAGCCCTGGAGCACTGGAATGAATTCTTGTATCTCTCTAGCAAACAAATTCACTCTCCTTGAGACCCTTCACTTTTTGCCACATTACACATCAGAAGTCTGCCCTTCATAACAACTTGCAAGCTTTGTGTTGTCCGGTTCCTCTGGTCCGTGAACTCCATGCTTCTTCCCCTATCTCTCTGCTGCTCTGGGATCAGCAGGTGAGGGGTCTTCCTCCAGTTCATGGGGAAACCTTCTTCTGTCATCTAGGAAGTATGGTCTGGAGAATATCAAGTGGAAAAACTCTTTCCCTTTGAAGTGATGGAAACTTCTGACTTACCTTTGTCTGACAGAAATAAGAAGGTAAAAATACAGAGCATGGTTTTCCCCAAACAGTGCACATGCCCTATATTTGCAGGGCTGGGGACTCCACTTAAAGTAGACTAGACTATCCGCGTTTGAAGGCAACAGCTCCCCTGAAATTCTGAAAGGGCGGAACATAGAGGAAAAGCAGAATCACGGACTGGAAAAGTTCATTGTGGGGTATACAGTGAGGACAAGAAGGATTATTTGACTTCTATCTGAAATTTTATTCTCTTACCCTCTAGGAAGATAAAGACAGAGGTAGGCAGATAAATACAGTTATAGAAAGGTGTTGAGGCACTGGAACAGGTTACCCAAAGAAGTTGTGGCTGTCCCATTCCCTGTAGTGTTCAAGGCCAGGTTGGGGGGACTTTGAGCAACCTGGTCTAGTGAAAGGTGTCGCTTTCCATTCTAGGGTGTTAAAATTCAATAGTCTTTAAGATGCCTTCCAACCCAAACCATTTTATGATCCTATGACTCTTGTGATGAAGAAACAGAGTTGTAGGCAGCCCTACAAGAGTAACTGCACAAATTACACTAGAAGGATGCTGAGGAAGAGTTCTCGGCACAGCTTTGCACCTTTCTTTGCACCACTATGAAAAAAAAAAGCTGAAACATTCCTGAATTCTTTTAAATAGAGACAGATCTTACAGTCTGTACTAAAATAATGTGTCCAGGCTTCTTTATTTTCTGCACTTACATATACTGAGCGCAAGCTTTCAAAATAGACTGATTTAGACACCAGTAGAAACAGAGAGATATATTCTCCCTGATCTTCTCATTGAGGTGATTTTTCCTTCTCTCTATCATGGCCAAATGCACATCACCTTGACTGTCCAGAGCCTGCAGAGACTGTCAGCCTCTCAGTTCTTCTCCAAGTTCATCAAAAACTCCTCCTCACCAAGACAGCAATGTAGACAACCTTATAGTCCCTGAGCTGTGAGCTGTCTGCCTCGTTCACTTCCAGCAAACAAAGAATATGAGGCCTTTACACAAAGCAATACAGACACACCAGGGGCACATCCTGCACAGACAATGCATTTCCTTGCTCTGTGTGGAGGAGCTGTCGAGTTGGGTTCTTGTGTTTATCATCCTTCCCCATTATGCTCCAGTTGCTCCTGTAATCAAGAGGTGGATATTCTGAATTCCCACGACTGCCTTTCCTTTTCTTACAAAAGTCACTGTTTACTTTCTGCACTTACTTGTAGCTACTACAGCCCTCCTCAAAACATGGTGCAATTATTTACATGGGAAATAGCTTAAAAACCAAGACAAATCCAAACCTTGCATCAACTTTTTGGCAGAAATAATCAGTTGATTATTTAAAAAGAAATAAATCCCATTATCTAGAAGTCTCATGTCACCTCTCCTGAAGTAATCACTGTTAACTGAGATCATTCACAGAGGGTCTCTATTATCACCATGTTCAGGCTATGTAGTTCTGCAAAAGAGAAGCATGAGCTGCCAAAGAAAACACACTGCCATGCTAATTTTATTTCTCACTGTTAACTTGAACATGCTGTATCTGTCAGTGTGACAGGGAGTAAGACATGATTTGTCATTTGTGAATTCATAGGTCACTGTGCAGATGTTAAATTGGAGCATTAGTAATATCTACTGTTGGCAAGATGTCCCACTAAGTCAGTGCATATTTCTCTGGTGTCATTTTTCAAACAGGTGAAACCACGTTTTCTGGATGTTTTAAAGGATGTGGACATAAGATGCACAAGTTTTCAGGGAAAAAATACTTTTCCATTGTAAATGCAGCCCAGCTTGATCACCCTACTTTCATTCTTTGGGTAAACTCTGTTCATGGTATATGTGAACCATAAGCTGCCATTTTGAATCTAAATAGGGCAAGGAGTCCTTCAGCCTGCCATAAACCAGTAAAATGAATTTCAAACAGAATCCAGTCATGCAGGAATACTAAGAATGCAGAGTGCTGAAGAATAACTCTCAGTTTAGTCAGAAGGTGCCACTTAGACCTCTAAACCCCAGCTAATGTAAACAGCTTTTTCTCAAGAGAGGAACACTAGTCACAGCAAGACCTCAGACCCATGGCTCATCAAACTCTTTTTCTGAACAAATGGCAGACTGATTTTGCTAATTACCTAGGAATACGAAGAGAACTGAAATAATCCAGCTTCAGTTTCATGGGAAAATGTGCCAACTATCATATCATCACCTGATAATTAACAGCAGGCATGATACTCCACACCTAGGACGTGTCAATCCAAGGCTCTAGGGATATGAAGGGTGTGGTATAAAGGAGTCCACTGTGCAACACATACCTGACTCTCATCAACCCTGGCACTCGCATTAGTTATTCAATGCAATTGCTAAGCTTTGAGGTAGGGGAAGATAGGTGGTGCCAAGTAATTTCTTTCTGCTTTAGGTTCATTTTCCATACACTCATATAAACTGTGGGAGGTTCAGAGCAATGTCCTTATGATTCCAGGACAGCTAAATTCATCTGCCTTATACAGGGGAGGGACATTGATTTCTACAGAAAGATCATCCAGAAAGCCAGTGTGCTGAGACATGAGCTCTGGATATGGGAATATTTAGCAAGCTGTTGACATTACTCCCAGTGGCAGTTTTGCCCATCTCAAAGACAGAATTAAAGCATCTGCAGCTGCCCTCCCTAAGCATGCTCAGGTCACACCAAGTAGTAGGACCTTTCCTGTAGCAGGTACAGGTCTGCAGATTGTAGATCGCATTGCAGTCATGCAGGATAACGATGGAGAATGAATAATATGCATTTAGCAAAGGTGAAATTGAGACAGGTATTCCTCAAAGCCCCATGATAAAAAGAGAAAGTATGTTTAATATCTAGTATATGTAATATTTTTCCTATTGCATGATATAAGAGAGGATAGACACAGGAAAAATAATATCCTAAATTAGGTGGAAAGCACAAGTTATCTTCAGTATGAAACTTCAGAGGCCTTCCAAGTATATTGTTATTCCAAGAAGTTTTGTGTAAGAGGGACTAATCAGAACACCCCCAATCTTTTTCATTCTTCTACATGTTACAATAGCCACCAAAAAGAGATTTTTCACAGCAAAGGGGAAACATTTACATAAATCAAGAAGCACATCAACCCCATTAATGTTATAGCAACTGTGGTTATGTTTCCCTGAGGATACCTAGCAAGGGAAAAGCCCTCAGAATACTGAGTAACTGACTTACAACTGGCACACTAAATACTCTTCTTTAAAACATACAGATTAAAAACCCAAACAAACAAAACCCCACCCTGACACTGGCCTCCTCTAGACGTGCTCTTTTATATGCTATTTCTAATTCCATCTGATTGGCTTCAGGGACCGAGCCTTGTCTTGGGGGCAAGCCGGTATCCCCAGTCCCATCAGAGAGTGCCATGGTGATGATCCTCTGAGCTGGTCTGCAATGTAACAGATGATCCCCTAAGAGGTACTGCTTTTTCTGTGCACTCCCAGCTGATTTTGTCAGCATTCAGGCTCTTTGCTGCAAGGGTCTAATGCAGTGACACAGAGAGCAAAATGAAGCAACCAGCACCGTGCATGTATCCCTCAAGGATGCTCAGTGTTGTCAGCAGTCCCTATACAACCATACAATTGGTTGGGGCTTTTTATAGTGGAGTAGTCACATTGGCTTATCTGCAAGTACTCAGTGCAGCCTTTGACATGGAATAAATAGGTTAGCTGTAGTAGTTCTGGTTACTACTGTGACTTCTAGACAAATTCTGATTTTTTGTCATTATATGTACATTAAGACTTTTTTAAATCATCTCTTCCTGCTGAAAACTAAACTAGCTGATAAGACTAGGTATTTCTCAGACAAAACAGAAATTTAAATAAGGCAGTGAGACAAAACCTAAGAAAACACAAGATGGTTCATTCTTCATTATTAAGAGTTTCTAAGTCTTCGGTTTTCAGTGACTACAAAATCAACTTATTGTTTGAAGTAAAAATAAAATAAAATAGATTTTTCAGCCACTGCCACAGATCTCCCTTTAACTTTTACTGATCTGAATGACAGTTCAGTGCAGCATCACCAAAATCAGCAAGATTTCTTCTTGCTAAATATTCTTAGCACCAATTATAGCCTTCTTTATCTCTAAGTTGGTTGTCAGAATTTAGCAATCCTGCATGTGGATTAAGAATAACATAGGTTTGGGGGAAGATTATCTCTTATTAATTAGAATAGCTCAATTGTAGTTAAAGAAGCAAGACATTTTATATCAACAAAGAATTTGGCCTAAGAGAGATCTTTCTCTATTAGGTATTACTTTCACTTTAAAAGAATACTTTGCAATTAGAAAAACATCTGACACTCTAATGTGGATTAACCTTTCTATCAAACGCTATGACAATGTGATTTAGCTTTGATTATTCAGCGGTACCTTTTGTTTTCAAAACATCAGAGCAATTAGCCTACCAAGTCAAGCACTCAACAGGTGCCTTTTACTGCTGTGCTTCTGCATGTCCAATCCTAAGGCTAAATGCATTGTTTTTAGTGACTGCTCTGTGTGACTTTGTGAAACAATTGACTCCTAACATCGTTTTTTGCTATATAGATACTTTCGAGAGATACATGATGGGAAAGCACGTGAACTGCAACAAAGATCTTAAAAGAAACTGTCTCCCTAAAAAAGCCCCAAACCCACCCCAAATTTTCTGGCACAAACAATTTCGGTACGGGTTCATGGTATAATCAACCATAGCCTCATCTGAAAGCAACAAAAAGTTTTTCTAAGTACTCCTCTCCCCTTTTGATGTGTTTTCATTTGAAGTACAATTCTATTTAACTACAATACACAGAATTACACATAGTGTATTCAGGAAATGTTTTAAATTATGGTATTAAAAAAATCTCACCTGCATAAATTTTCTGTTTTGATATTTAATTTCTCTGACACATAGTATTTGCTTCATAAATATCACTGCACTCATTAATGCTCAGCCGTTTATACAGCTTTTAATGCACTACCTGTTCATTCAATAAGAGCTGAAACACTGTGTCACTTATTGCCCTTGGGACAACCTGCTGCTGTACAGACTCTGAAGGTCATAACGGGAATACTTTAAATATGTCAACATCAAGACACTTTTCTCCATTTACAATTGTAATGTTGCTAAATGGAGCTCTGTATATGTCAAAGACTGCAAGAATGTAATTAAAGCATTAGCTTTTGATGATCCAGCATTAAATACCAGCATTAGCTCAGGCACTTCTGTCCTACAGAACTGCTGTCCAGAGGACTTTGCAGCTCTTACTCCTTGCATGGACTGAAGAGCAACAGGACAAATTTGTGAAGAAGGATGGCACTGAGGCTGCCAAATGCAGGGATCGCTCCCCAACGCCAGCACCCAGTGAAACACCTACGTGGCCAGGAGGAGCATGGCCTGAGGAAGTATTACTGGTCTCACTCCATCTTCCCTGGTTATCTACTGTGGTCACTAGGAGAACTCAAAATTACTGTGTCAGATGCTTCAGTATTGGAAAGTAGCCCCTCTTTCTCCATTTTTCTGTTCAGCTTGTTATTTTATTCAGAACAAAACTGATCAGACATAAACGGTTTTCAATTAACCTCATTCTACCTAGTATTTATCAGGTTGTTTTCTTCAAATGCTTATAAATTGGTCTGTTTTGATGTTCTTAATTGCCTTCCTCTACATTAACCATTCAAGCAATATCTAAAGTATTAAAATTCGGGTTATTTGTACATCATTTCTATGTCTACTTTTCTTCTCCACTAAAAGATGAAGCCTGTATTTGTCCTGTTTAGGTCTGTGGGAAAGCCTTTGATTTGCATGAGCTGCCATAGCAAAAATACTTCCACAAGAATAAAAATATCCCCTCTTTTATTTTTTGTAGGCTATAGTCTCAGGAAAATCTTGGCATTACAACTGCATTCTTAAGAACAATTGAAAAGAAGCAGACAAAATGCTTTAGAGTTTGGAGTAAGCACCAAAGAAATATACTATCTGTAAAAGGCAGTAATTTACTGTGTCTAAAATATTATTCTGAGTGTACCAGCATGTCTTACACTGCTGGGATCCCTTTATAAAATTGTTTGAATGCTATTTCTTTAATATAATTTTAGCTGTAAAGAAAAATCCCTCTCCTTCAGTCAAAATTGTAACATACACAACAGCTGGGGAAAAGGATTTTCATTTGCACCTGAAACTCGGAAAAGGAATTTAGCCAATTTCTCATAGTGTGCGAAAAGTCTTGCCATCCTTTGATGTATTTGACCTTTTTTTTTTTAATCTTAAGAACAACTAGTACTAACAAACGAAAACTAAAAGTCTTAGTTTTGACAGTTCTTTCCCCTTGACATAATCCCAGTGTAGCTCATGTGCTTTTCAGGAATACACGCAAGCCTCTTTTCTACACACTCAGAAATATTTCAACTCCTGAGTTGGTCATGATAAAAGTGCAACTTCAGAATCTAACATGGGGCCAAAATATATTCTTGACCTGCTTCCAGGTTTTACCTGAAATTGCTTAGTACTAGCAGGTGTGTTCTGGCTACAGAAGGCATATTTTTCTATAGTAATAGGAAAGGACCAGACCACCACATAAAATTAACAGTTAATTAAAAATATAAGCATGATGCTTTTCCTAACAGACCAGTTTGCTTATTTAATAAAACTCCTAAACAAATAAACAAAAATCTATGAAAAAGTTTCACAAGTATAGTTTCTGGAATCAGAAAAAAAACCCCCAAACCTAAGAGCAGAACCTACAAAAACCAGACTTTGGGTTATGCCTTTTCAAAGTTTATTTGTTAAATATCTTGCCTTCTTAAAGGACTAGTTTGTGCATCCTTTCTCCCCTCTCTCAAGTAATTATGAACTCAAGAAGTCCTGAGAGTTGGTACCCTCTGAAGCCATCTTCTGCTCCATTTTAATAAGGCACATAGTTTTGGGTCTCCAGCATGCTCAGAAGTCTTTGTGCAAAGAATGTCATTGTGCTACCCCATAGAAGCAAAAAAGGAAGTGATTTGAAGCCCAATATCTGCATTAAAACTTTCTCAGTCATTTGAGTGTCTTGCATTCCAGTGAGTCCTGTTGTCCCTAAATTCTCTTAACTGACAATTATAAAAGAAAAAAGTGCTTTAATGAGTAAATTGTAGGTCGTATCTTGGTCTCCTTTGTGGCTCATACACACAAATGGAATAGTAGGAAGTTAGTTAATTTCCCAGAAAAAAAAGCCATTTAAATATCCAATACCCTGTTACATGGAAAAAAGTCCATATGCCAAATAGACCCATTTGCCACACAAATCCAGTTTAAGAGCAACAAAACCCATGTAGTAAAAAGCCAAGTGCCACAACTGTCAAACTCCTGAAACATGATGCAAGTAGACAAATCTGTGATTCAGGTATCAAGCCAGTAATTTTACATTTCCAAATAAAGAGACACTTTGAAAGGGTGGGAAGCTGAAATGAGCTCTCCCAGTTCGATGATATAGGGATGTGAATGGCAAACGTTTCTAGGCAAACACAAAAGCTACCTCTTGAAGAAAAAAAAAAACAAAAAGAAAAAGAGAAATAGAGCTTATTTCAGACATATTAACACGGGAGAGGATCTGTAGGAGGAAAAACTAGTTGAAACCTTGGGATGCGATATCATGGCTGTCATTTTGGCTTCTCACTCTGTTCAATAAGAATTCTACTTGAGCTAGATGATAGTTCAGATGTGACTTTCTAGTTGTATAAATACGAGAATAAATAATGGCATTAGAGATAAATTTTGGATTCCATTTTTACATAAGATTCTACTTTTTATGCTCTGATTTTCACTTTTCCATTTGATATGCTGATTTTTAAGTTGACATTGTTGTTACTAAACCAAAACTAAAAGCTTTGGATGAGGGATTACAACATATTGCATATTCCTTTCATATACTTTGGTGGACACTTAAGCTCAATAAGTCTGCTTGCCTGTGCCCTTAAGTTTGAAACATTTAAAAGCATTATTAGTAATGCACTTCTTCTTGGATCTTACAATTCAAAGTATTGAAAAGTTATACTCTTCTCTTGCTTTGGTTTTAGAACTCAGTGAAAAAGATAATCACAAAAATCAGACCACAAACAATGTAAATAGCTATATTTAGCAAAGTTACCAGTCTAAAAATCCTATGAATAAAGATTAGGTTCCAGAAAAAACATAAGCAATAAGCAATCCTATCAACCTGGAGGAACAAACAAATAGGATTGTGATTGCTCAAGTAAGATGATTCCCTTAACCTACAAAGCAATCTCCCTGCCACATCTGAGTTTCAAGTGCCTTTCTGCATCTATTTTGCAGTCTTGAAAAACCATTATCAGTGCAGTGCCTTGAGAAGAAAGGAGGGTAAATCAGCTTTGGTTGTTGACTAATCAGACGAGCACAATTAATTACAACACCAATCAGTTCATTAGATTATTAGCTTCATCTCTTTTTGATCAGCTACTTAGAAATTTTAATACAGAGGATAAGAAGTCACAAAGCAGAACACTCATTAGAGTATGAGAAGTATGAAACACTGCTCTGACTGAAACAAATTAAGTCACAGCACAGCACAGCGAAGTGGAAGTCAAATGCTTTTCAGCTGTGTGAGTGCCCATGTTCTCAGTGAATTGACTGCTATGGACTTTTCTCCAGGTGGAGTCTCTCCCCAAATCTGAGAGATGTCTTTCTCCCCTACCAAACTAAAAATCTTTAGAATTGCTGCTTATTTGTCATTTCTCCCTGCTCCTTGTATAAACTAGTTATGTATGTAAGTTTCTTTTACTGTCATAATCCGCATGCTCTGTTACCAGCTCCTCCTTCCCAATTTTCAGTTAGGCATCTCAAAATTAATTTATTATTTGCTCATATTATTTCTTTCTAGTCACATAATTCATTAAACAATACTGTTCCTGTGAAATTGCATTTTATTATTTCTAGAACAATCTCTACCCTCAATTTTCTTTTTTTTATGCTTTAACTTCATTAAAAACATCAAGGTATCTATGCTGCTTCCCAGTAATAGCATCTCATGGTGTTATGATTTTTTGAGCTAAATACCTGTAAAAAAATCTCATTATCATAAATTGCCTAATTGTAAAAAACCAAAAAAAGTGATGCATAATAAATTACAATTCTTATGCTTTGTCCAAATGTGCCTTCAGCATAAGAAATAAATATGTATGTTCGTGTCCTATTTTCATGACGGTTAACCTGAAATTGCCAGTGAGCATCCTACCTCAGATTATGTCACACCATCCTATCTCCGAAGGGCTTTATGTGCACACTGAGGGATGATGAAAGAACTGACCCTCTAGCGTGCCCTTCAGCCTAATGAGTCATTGTGCATCACTGCTGCTTGAAATAACCTATAAAAAAGGAAGGGAATCACTCTACCACAACCCTACTGATCCCCACCTAGTCCATGCCGTAGAGAACGATGAACAAACACCCTCTGCTATGAGCACTGATGTCAATGCTATCTACTCCTTTGGCTTATACCGCAGGGATGGCATTTAACAACTTGGATATTCTGCCAGAACAAACTTCTTACAAAACCCTACACTGCCCTGTTTTGATGCCTGGCTCTCTTGTATGTCACTGTAATTGCTCAGGAGGCAGATATTACTCATTGTCAGCGATTTAATTTTTCCCTTTTCATTTTAACACATACCCTTCGAACCAATTCACTCATTCCTGTTAAACTAAATGCCAAATTCAAACTTTCCATTGGTGTCTTAAAATGCTTGTGAAACTCCTGCATGAGTAGCAGACTGTTATTTGCTTGGCCATGAAATGTGCTATTATGCTTCAGATATTTCACCCTCCCATCTGCAAAGATATGCATTTAACACATTACTGTATTTGCCTCATCCTGATTCTTCCTATAAATTGCGCCACAACACTTGTATGCTGTGAAAGAAGAGGACACCTCACCCTCAATCCTTCCTCTCCCCAAAAAATATAGTTTGCAGGTGCTGGGTGTATCTGATTGAGTAAAGTTTTCTGCAGATCATTGTCTTCTTTATCTCATGATCACCTTCGTGCATCCTATTTCCATCAAGTCTCACCTTACATAGGAGCTTTAGTACATATTTCTTGGGCCAAGAGAGTGAGTGTATTGGTTCTAGAAACCCACAATTCACCAACAACAAAAAAAGAGTGGGGGAAAAATTATGCAAACTGAACAACCAGAAAAAGTTGAGAGCTGGTTTCACGTACAAAGTTGCTGATGCTGTGGCAAACTTCAGCCTTGGTCTACAGTTATTTATTCCTACACTGGGGAATTTCTGCAGTTGTTTCTACTCTTCAGTTGACAGGTAAGAATTCCCTGAGCAAGAGATACTCAGCACCATCAGTACTTGCTGCCATGTGACCTGCTTTTACAACAAACCTCACCTCTAACAGTGCTTTGACTGCAGTAGTGCTATGCCAGGGAAAAGAATCATCCTTTGTATGCTTTGTTTGCCAGTCACACCAAATTAGCAAAAAGATAATTACAGCTTATAAAGGTGTCTGTTCTTTTATGAATAAACACTCATTCTAATTTTGTAATTATTATTTTACCATTCTCAGTTAATTGTCAGTTACTCAAAAACATAGCTTCCTCTGAAACAGTGCAAATACAATTTGCTGAATTACAGTAAAATTTCCTATATTACGTATAAAGACTGCAAATTATTTAATACAACTTCAGGAAGCTCAGTGCTTATTTCCCAGCCCAAAGAAGATTTCCACTGCCAAACCTTGCTGAAATAAATATGCTAATAACAAACACTAGAGCATTTTTTTCCTTTCTTAGCAGGTGGCTCTGGTAATGTGACACTCCATCAAGATAGTAAGTGTATAAATCGAGTATTGCAATGTTCCAGTTCCTTGTGCTTGAGTTATCTTTCTGCCCAGAGCAGACTGTCTCCATGACCCTCCTCTGGACCCGCTCCAGCAGGTCCATGACCTTCTGATGTTGGGGGCCCCAGAGCTGGATGCAGCACTCCAGTTGTTGTCTCAGGAGAGTAGAGTAGTGAGGGAGAGCCACCTCCTGGCCACGCTGCTTTTGATGCAGCCCAAGATACCACTGATCTTCTGGGCTGTAAGCACACACTGTTGGCTCATGTCCAGCATTTCATCCACCAGAACTCCCACGTGTTTCTTGGCAGGGCTGCTCTCAATGAATTGTCCCAGTCTGCACTCATGTCTGGGATTGCCCTGACCCAGGTGTGGCACCTTGCACTTTGACTTGTTGAACTTCATGAGGTTCTCATGGGCCCACTCCTCAAGTTTGTCCGTGTCTTCCTGGATGACATCTCTTTCTTCTGTTGTGTCCACTGCACTGCTCAGCATCATGTTATCTGCAAAGTTACTGAGAGTGCACTTGAACACTGATATTAAAGAGCACCGGACTCAAGACAGAGCCTTGAGGGGCACCACTCACCATCACCCTCCCCTGGAGATAGAGCCATGGATCACAACTCCCTGTCTGCGTCCATCCAGCCAATTACTTATCCACCATATGAGGCACAGATATGGGAGGGGCCTCAGCTGGGGCTCACCCTCTCTTCCCTACTGCCATCAGAATCAGACAATGATTGGGCTTTGCTGGGCACAAGCATCACTCCTCCTATCCTTGTACTCTGGCAGCAGGTAAGTGTGTCTCTGAACATAGCTCTGGGAAATTCTTAGCTGTATAAAACCACACCAGGGTTTAAAGGAAGGGAAGAACTGCACAACTGCACTCCAGAAACACCCACTAGCACCAATGGGTGCCACCAAACACTCCAGGAGCATTCAGGCACTATGTGGACTCTTCTACTGAAGGAAGCTTTGGAAAAGTTTTTTGTATTTCATATGCAGTATTTATCCTGCACTAACTTCCTCTGGACATACAGGATCTACCCCTGAGAGTATTCACTGGGAGAATTACTGAGAAACAACTATTCTGCAGTTCTTCGCTTTCTGCTATTCCACAGGGTAGACAAGTCCCTAAGACAAAACTCTTGTTTACAACAGACAAGTAGTAATCCATACCCAGCTTCAATTTAATCTGCTTAATCTGCCTGCTTCTCACCAAAGATACCCTCACTCTTGCCTCACCATTTTACCTAAAATGGTGCCTTCAGCATCACGGTATTAAGCAACACACTACCACTGTCATCCATGGCATTTGTTCTCTTGAGAATCTCCATGGAAAGCAGCACCCTGGCAGATGGATAACGTGAACTTCGGTGTTTTCCCATATTTTTTGTGGATGTGCTGGGCTGCTCCAAATACTGTGTCTGCTGGGCAGTGGTACTGCTGTGATGGCTGCAGCCAAAGCCACTCACATGCATGTAGGTAAATGTCTGAAATTCAATCCACACCATGAAAGCTTTTCTCAAAACATGCCTAATTAAACTGAGCTGTTAAATATTTATAATTGAGGCAGCAAAACCTCATACACCTGTCTTTGCTATCTGTTATAGCCTCTTACAGGAATTATGTCATGACTATCAATATGCCTCCTGCCCTCTTTCCCCAAATAGAAGTTATACCTCTTAGGTCTTCAATTCACACATTTATAACCCAAACTCCACTTGAAAAGTGGCACTATAACCTGCCCCAGAAGATTCAAGCAGTCTGCTAGGCTGTAAACTTGATTTACAAATCTGCCCTGTTAACTGAACCAAACATGACAGCCAAAAAAACCTGCAGTGCCAGAGAAGTTGATCCCTACTATAATACCAGAAAAGAACAGCAGTAACAAGCATAAGCTCTCAAACTACTTTAAAGATTAGGTGCAACCATCTTTATTTATTTAGACCAGTTGTGAAGTCACTCTGAATAAACAGCAGAGAGTTCTGGAAATACTTCAGTATACAAGTTCAGAGAACTCCAGAAAAATATGGAGGTATTGATGAGATTGAAAAACAAGACCTAAGTGTCCCAAAGTTGTATTAGTTAGGTAAACCAATTAACAAAATATCTACTGGGTTTCCTCTATGTCCAGTTCTTCAAAAATTGTAGTATTAATATTTTGCATAGAATTTAAAGTTTGACTGCAATTTCAAGGGGATTTAACTGAATTTAGAGACTTACAGATGGCAAGACACTGTGCATGTAATGGTCAATACTTTTCCCCTGACTCCAATTTCATCTTGATGTAAAGAATAACGAAAAGCAGCTTGCAATTGCAATTCTATTGTCTATTTAACAGATTAAATATATTGTCTATTTAAATAAACATCTAATTACAAACGTCCAATATTGTAACTACATATTTCAATTTAAAGTACCTTCAAAATACCACTTATTTACTTATTAAGAGAACCCAAATTAACACTTATTAGCCTACATGACCGTAATTGAAAAAAGATTTTCAAATACGTATCTTTCTTGAGCTGTTTGGCTGACATTTGAAAGCAACCATACTTCGAATTGCTAATCAGTTCATTGTTGTAACACGCTTTACAGAACAGCACAGTTAGAAAGTCAGGCACTGAAAACTCATGTAATACCTAAATTAAGTTGGCCTCTGTATCTGTAATTCAACCCCCTGTCACAGAATGGTTGTGATATGTTGTCTACTCTGTCACTTTTCACCCCTGTAGGACCTACTGTGTGTGCAGGAATCCACCACACACAATGGATTTATTTGATGTGAATGACAGTTTCGCTTAGAACGGGTTGTTTTCCATTAGCCTGCTCACCTCTGTCAGCAAGTGCTCCATGACCAATGCAAGGGAAGAGGAATAATGGCCCTGACATGAGAAAGGAGTTAAGGGAATTTTGTTCTGTTCCAGATTTTGTCTCAGAGCTTGTAATTTCTGTATTCCCAGTTTTCCAGGGGCTTGACTTGAAATTCTGGAGTCACTCACATAATCTCAGAAATGTTAGTTGAAAGAACCATTGGGAAGTCATCCGAGTCCAGCATGCTGCCCATGTAAGGATTATCAACATCAGACAAGGTCAGTGGAGAGCCCTGAAGTCATCAAAGGATGGACATTCCACCACCGCTCTGTTCCAGTGTTGCAGTGCCTACCTGGTAAAGTGTAATGTCCAATTTGAATTTCCCAAGCTTAAACTTGTAACCTCTTCCCTGCACTCTCTCCAGTTTCTGAGAATTCTTATTAAACTGTGTGGGCCCAAAGCTGGAAATGGTGTTGCCCAGGTGTCCACAGCAGTACCAAGAAAAGTAAGATAATCTTCCATGCATCTGCTGGTCACAGATGTATCCTAGTCTGCCACATACATGATGAGAACACATTGTTGGCTCATATTTGGGTTGGTGTCCTCTATAAACCCCAGTTCCTTTTCAAAAGTGTGCTGCTCAGTCAGGATTTTCAGCCTGTATTAATAAAACAATAAAGGAATAGCATATTCCATCAGTTCTCTCCCTTCATCCATGTGGAAAAACACTTCATCACAGAAGGCAATCACACTCATTAAACATGATTTGCCAGTGGTAAATCCATGCTGACTGTTCCTCCTTCATATGTTTTGAAATGGATTCTCAAAAGGCATACTCCATGTTTTTTCCAGGGTTTGAGATAAAGGTGATCTCCAGACTATTCTTTTTGTTCTCCTCAAAACCAGATGCATTTTTAGCCTTTTTTTAAGTTCTCAGTCATCTCCCTAAAACACCAGTGTGATAGATGCCTCACTACTGTATCAATCAGCTTTTCTTGCAGTACCCTTGTGTAAATTCCATCTAGTGTCATGGATCCAAATACATATATATGTATATGTTCTTCAAATAGTCCTTATCCTGTTGATGCCCATGGCTTCTTCTCCTTGTTCTTCTTAAAACACATTCTGAAATGTACAGGAGTCCAGGGACAGGATTTGCCTGATAAAACTATAGCATAACAGTGTTGAGTTCTTCAGTATTTTCCCTTTTATCCATCACTAGGTTGTCTTCCCCATGCATTAATGGATTTACATTCTCCTCAACTGCTTTCTCCTTTTAGGATACATATGCCTGTAAAATCCCCTGCTGTGACCCTTTATACTCCAAGTTACCTCCCACTGGTCTTTGATCTTACTCATTTTATCTCCAAATGCAGCTTTTCATATTCGTTTGTTGTTCTGGTTTCCACTCGGGTTTATTCTTGTGCTTCAGGAGACTTCCTGTTTACCTAGTGTTTACCCAAGAGAGTGGTTCTGCCGTAATTTCCAGTCTTCTTGCACAGCAGTGTGATTTGTTCCCAAGTTCCCAGCAAGCTAATTGCTTTTTGTTTGGTGTTTTTTTTTTGTTTTTTTTTTTTTTTTGGTTATGTGGTGGTGTTTTTTGTTTGGTTTGCTTGTTTGTTTGTTTTTAAATTCGTGCTCACCTTTCTGCTCTGAAATGAATTCACAAAGAATTCAAAATCCACTGAATGTGTGACTGCCATGGATACCTTGATGCTGCTGTGGATGTTAGCATCCTAGGAGGATGATCAGCCTAGGCAAACCAAACTAGCCTTAGTTAACCAAACTTAAACTGGAAAGTATGCCACTATAGTTGAGAGTAACAACCTAAATGTACAGTCCAGGCCCCCAGGAGGCTGATAGCAAATGAAATAGCCTGTGCTGCTGGCTGAATGTGCTGATGTGAACCTGCTGCAGGGCATATGTACCACTGCTGCAAGTTACCTTCCACTTCTACTGCCAACATCATTCCTATTTCCTGCCTAGGTGTCAAGGACTGCCAACAGCAGTACTGCTTTGAGTGAGACAGTAGCCGGAGTTGTGCTGAGGCCACTAAATTCATTTCACACTAACTACGAAAAAAGCAGAGCAAACTCCAAACCGGCATCTGCTGCAAACCATTCTGTTTCTCAATGCAGATTTTGAGCATGAACAAATATTTATTATTGATAAAAGAGATTAATAATTTGTTTCTTACTGAACACATGAACTTGAAAAAATGAACAGCGCAAGGACAGACCTCCAACAGAGAGGAGTAAATGTGTAATGATTAAATAGGAAAGGAATGAATAAGCTTAGATGCCTGCCAAGAATGCCATTCCCAATACTGCTGCACGTCTCCACCAGTAAAAACTCCAGGTATTCAGATGTCACTGTAAACATGATCAATCTCCTTTCCTTCCTTCCTTATCTAAGAATAAGGAATAAGGAAAGAAAGAGTGAAATGTTATTATTAGTACTATTCAAAACCAAGAAGAAAACTGGTGGATAGTTTCACTGTTATCCTTTGTAACACATTCCTGCACTTGATATAAAAATCGGAGCTATTAGGTTAGTTTAGATTATAAGGAGCAATGGAAATCAATTACTTTTATTGTATGGCAGCTACCTCAAAAGTTTTTTTAGATGAAGGCCAGTACATGATAGTTACCAAAGTATTAAATAAACTCCAGTTCCTGCATATTAATTTTTATCTATTACATCTGATACAAGATGTGGTTTGCATTAGAATCCCCCAAACTGTACGAACTGGAAAATACCTGAAGTACCCTCATACAAAGTAAAATATATTTACTTTGCTAAAGCAAAGTAATTGATCAATTGAAGCTCTGATGTATTTGTAGGGGAGGAAATGAAAATAGTATCTAAGGATTATGATACTTTCACTTTGTAAACTCCAATTTTTTTAGTTTATAGTATAATTTCCTATAATGATCAACCCAAACCCTTGAATACTGGCTGGCCACATAACACATTCACTAGCAATAAAACATAATGATAGGGCTCCTGCTATGAAAAACTAACATTTGTTTACATAAATTAGCCCCTATTTAGTAATTACACTGTATGTCTGCCATAAGGTCAGGCAAAATGCAACCCTGGCAGAAGCGATACTGCAAGCATTATAATCTAGACAGAGATATGTCAGAGAATTATGGGGGATAATTAATCAGTTAATGCTTTCCATGTGTTTCATGATATCTGGAGCCACGATTCTAGAATAAAATGTTTGTGCTAATGCAATCACTTCCCATTTCCTTAAAAGAAATTCTACCAACCGCTACTATTCAGGCCAAAGAGTACCAAAAAAAGAAAAATATGTAAGTACATACAACCCCCCCTAGTGATGCACATGTGTCTTTCTGTTTTATTAGCAAGTAATTATGTGTTTTCATTAGAGATAATAATACTAGCAAAGTGCTTAAAGTACCTACATATTCGGGGGAAAAATGGTAAAACAAACTGATTATTTACAGATCATCTTTGTATACACAAATGTGACATACATACAGCAGCAGTATGCCTCCAAACAGCCAGTGATTCTTTCAGGTGTCTAGTCAAAAAAGACACCTAAACAAGTAATAAATTCCTTTTATAATCAAAGGAAGAAGATTTTTCCCCTGAACTCCTTCAACGTGGAACTCCCTATTTAACTTTAGGTACTCCAGTTTTTTTGATTAAAGTCCATACAAAAAAATACTCAATTAGAAAAACCCCAAAAAACAAAAAACCTTGGAAATCTGTGATTGATTCCGTGCCCAAGGACTCTTTTAGCTGACTATTCTATAACCCAGTTAAAGGCAAAACCAAAACTTCCAGTCCTCTAAAAGATAAAGGAAACAAAAAAGGCAAACATATTGTTCTTGCAAAAACAATTAGAAATTCCCATGTCATTTCAGCAAATGGTATAAAATTTCAGTTCGGAAAATTGTATAATTCATGTGAATTTCCCTCTTCCCTATTTCAGTACTGGTGATTCCAGTGGCAGCCACACTCCTGTAGATTTTGCTGGTGGATCCTATGACTTATGTGTGGACCAGGTGTCCTCAGTAACCTCTGCAACCAAGTGACAGGGAAGGGTGATGTGATTCCACCTGTTTGGTGAGTAAGGAGGAGTACGGAGGAGTACACTGTTTCCAATACACACTGATATGCAGCACAGAAGATATCACCCTAGTCACATCACTGTCCTTGATGTTAAATTAATAAAGCTGCACCCTCCTTCTTGAACTTGTCTCAGTTGATTCTCCTCTTAAATTTGTCCCAGTTAATCTTTCTCTTGTGCAAATATTCATACAAACTCACAAATGTTTGTTCCTGGTCCTGCTGTCAGTGAACGCAAACAGAGGCATTACTCTTTGCTCTGCTCCCTTTATCACATAGGCTATAAAAAGGATGACCTCCCACTGTGTTTGTTAACTAAAAATGAGATCTCCCATATTTCCGTGGGTTTATGAAATTTAAGTACCTCTGAGGTCATAAGGTGTGCCCAACCAAGGCCAGGCAGCTTTAGATCTCTCTAAACTGCAAGTTTAGATCTCTCTTGACTGCAAGTGCCCACCTGTGCAACCAGATGGCGAGCACAGGCAGCTGACTCTAACACCTAAGTAACTACCAAAAGTGCAAACAATATTGTGCATTTTCTCATATTTGCATTGTTTAGAAGACACTCCTTCCTAACATGAAGTCTGGCAACCAAACACAGCAGGTATCAAAATCAATCAAAGTCAATCAATTTGACTAGGTGACTAAAAAACTTCCGCAGCACAAATCAATTATATAAAGTGAACACAGGGAATTAAATCATTTTTCGGTAAATAAATATTTTTATTATCTATTCTTCTGCATATTTTTACTATATTAGGGGATTAAAAAAACCCCTAAACTCACATTTGTATATGCACAATACTTACATTGTGCCCTCTCGTGACCATCTCTTTTGAAACACTTTCCAAATATTGTTCTTTTGTACACAGTAAATCTGATATAAAGATGGATGAATGACAGCATGGGGAGAGGAGGAGGTGTTTCACAATACTACTGTCCTTCAAGAGAAAATGCTGAAGCTGTAACCAACTAACTGTAATAAATGACTACCTGACAAAAAGAAATGAGCTGTGAATGTAAAAAAGCTACATTAAGACAAATACTTCAGAAGTACTTTATCACAGAAATTGTCTGCATGTAGTGTGCAATCCTACCTAAAAATACTATTACAGAATCATAAAACGGTCTGGGTTGGAAGGGGCCTTAAAGACCATCCAGCTGCAACCTCCCTGCCATGGGCAGAGACACTTTCCACTAGATCAGGTTGCTCAAAGCCCCATCCAGCATGGCCTTGAACAATTCTAGGGATGGGACATCCACTACTTCTCTGGACAACCAGTTCCAGTGCCTCACCACCCTTACAGTAATGAATTTCCTTGTAACATCTAACCTAAACCTACTCTTTTTCAGTTTGAAGCCATTCCCCCTTGTCACAATATGCTCTTGTAAAAGGACATCTATCAGGCAGATGTTAAATGTTTTCATAGTACATGTTTATGCAGTTAAAGTACTGGATTTTTAATTTTTTTACTGAATGTATTCTTTCTTTCCCAAGAAAACCTTCCCACCAGTAATAAAGACCTTGAGAATACAGCATATGAAGCTAATTTAGGGAAGACAGTAGGAAAAAACCACCTGAAATCTACCCTCCAGTATCTCTAACTGATTTTTGAAGAGGGCAGTGGTCCACCTTGCTTTCTGTACTAGACAGAAACTTAGCACAGACTTTGCTGGCAGAAGACAAAAAAATTCTCTCGTTTTGAGCTGTTGTTGCCTTTCTGAGGCACTGTTTGCAAGGCTGTGTGTGTATGAGCGAGCTGTAGCTGGAAATCAGCACCACCTTGCCCAAGCTCTAAATCCTCTCATTTCACTTGTGTGAGTGTTAGTTTGTATTCTGACCACAGAAATATTCAAATTGGATAAAACCAATGAAATTGAACTGAATTACTGAAAAGCATCACTTGCTTTTTACTTTAGTCTTTACAGAAGCCTCGACTTACCCTCAAATTAGCTGTCCTCTTTACTAATCCTCTCAGAAAGGGGGGAATCTATTTTATTGCAAGTAGTGGTCTTCATTTCTCAATGTGTTCTTACTAGACTGCCCTCTCTGATTAACGAAAAATCTTACAAAGTGCTAGAACTCCTCTATGGAGATTTGCAATGATGATAATAAGAACACAATCTCAACACTCACTGGCCAAAGTTTCACAAAATATGACATTTGGAAATGATCTTCTGCTTTCTGGCCTTCAGCTCAGACATTCTGAGTGGAGTGCAAACTAAGCAGGCCTGGCAGTCTGCAGCCTTTTTTATCACATCCCCCAGGGACTGTATTTTTATTTTTTACTTACTTCATCAGGAGAGTTCTTGGGAAAATATTTCCAAAACAGTTAAAAGTAGCAAAGTTTGTGAGTGTGATTAGTAGGGACTGCAGCTCGTGGGGCTTCAGTGCTACACTTTTTGCTGGAGAGCATTTCTCACCACCTCTCAGTAGCTCACCAACTTGCAGACATGTGGAATGCCATCAAAGCCTTCTCTCAGGAAAAGATTTGAGCACTGGCTCAACTTGAGTTGCTGGCATTAATTACTCCTGTGCCTGAAGTCAAACAGTTCACACGCCCACAACATTCTGAAAGGAGGTGATAAAATGTTTACTCTGTGATGTTGGCTGGCTTATCCAGAAGTCTGAAGCAAGCTCAGCTTCGGTTCAAATACAACTCTCTACCGCAAATCCTCAGACTGAGCAAAGAGACCATATGATTTTCCTGTTCCTAGGCAAAGTTTCTTCAGATTTGAAGCCATTTACCATGAGACAAAGAGGGAAAGTTGCAGAAGTATGCTGTGCCTTTCATTCACTACGCAGAGCTGTTTTCACACGTTCCTTTTTCATATTGCCTTGTAATGCATATAGCTTTAAGCAGAGAAAATCTAGCCAATATAGAAATCACATGATGACCACCAAAGAACCCCAAATTTACCTAGTATTATTTTATTCTCTCTGGTGAAATTGAGTGGGCATACAAACTCTGAATGACTGTGTTTCTCATCTTTCTTGGGTAAATAAAACATCATCCTGTATCATCAATCACCATGTCCATGAGTGGTGCTGCAGAATTGTCACAATCAGCTTTTCTCTCATGCTGAGACAAATAATATTTTCTGTGGAGCCAGACTACAGGAGTTTTTTGAAGTACCCATTCAAAAAGGACTATTCAGGATTTCTGATAGTCAGCAAAGCCTCAACAGAGTTACACCTTGATTCCCACTGACACTTGCGGTGATTCTTCTCAGTGGGCCCAGACAGCCAAGAAAATTTGGCTCCATCTCCTTATCTTCCCACACACTGAACGCATGGATCCACTCTAAAATACACGTGGTACCACACAGCCTTAGGGGGCTCTTCCCCAAAAGAAAACATCTGTGGCACTGTGATACTCAGCTCTGCAGCTGGCCAGTGAGGAGACCTGTTATTGTCAGCTGTGCTTAGAGTCAGCTCAAATCAAGCCAGTAGGACACCAAGACTTAGATCATACTTTATTACAGTGTCTGCCAAGCTAACACTTGTTACTGCATAAATGAAAACTGTTCTGAAATGACAAAAAACCCAAACCACAAAGTCAAAGCCATTTCACAAAACAAACAATTTCACTTTCTTCAGAGCATTCACATCCACAAGGCTTAAACCTCTGGCAGAAGGAAATGTAAATTAACACTACCTAACTATGCAAGTAAGAGTGGACATTTAATTTCCACATTAGGCACTAGTTAACAGCAGGCATTCAACCTGAAAGGAATTAAAATCATCAAAAGCTGGAAAAATAGTCAGTCATTCAAAATATACTTGAGATATTCAACATCCCCTGTATTCAAGGCTAGGGTACATCATAAGTCATTCAGCCTTAGAAGCAACACTTCATAATTTTGTCATCATTGCTGAGCCTAAGAGTATCATAAGATGCAAGAAAAGGCATATTCATTCTTTTCATATGTGTGTGTATAATTTCCAGAAACAGTAAATTAGTTCAATACAGGAAGAACACACACCTGCCATAGCAATAAGTAAAAAATTTTAATTGTATGACACCCAGGTAAGTTGTGGACTTTCTTTTCCTTAAAAAATCCACATACATTCATGTTAAAGAGAATAAAATACGTCAGTTGGAGAATAGGAACTAAAATTCAGCTAGGTCCTCAGTTAGCAGACTCTCAACATATAGGTCCAGAATTTCTATCTGGCATCCAAACACGAAGCCCCACTGAAACATGAGTGAGTTTCCTTGTTTGCCCAGGAACCACTTACATAGTATTTCAAAGATGTATGTTGACAGATCACTTTTTGGCTAACTCTGTGCAAAATCAATACATTGGGAATTGTTCTGCATTTGAAGGCAGATTTTTGCAGAGCAGCCCAGCATCTCTTATCAGATAAAATGATGCAGGAAGGAGGTACGACACCAAAGCTTGTATGTTTTCAAGTACAGGAAAGTGAAAAGTATCTGGAATTACATTGTCTTATTTTTCAGACCAAAAAATAATACAAAGGGCATTCCATAACATCAGTTTAAAAACAAAATTTCTGTTTAAGATTTTCATCAGCTTGAGCCCAGAATGAACTTCAAGAGCTATACAGAATTAGTAGCACCAATTTGATATGTCGAAATAATGCTTTTACCAGGAATGCTGAAGAAGCATTAAAAGCACTACACTTCACAGTACTATTTGAATGCCACTGCTATAATTAATACAGTATGACCTTATATAAACCTTATAAATTAGTTCATGAATATGCAAATTAGGAATAACTACATTGTGAAGAAAAAGTGGGGTGCTTAAATATCTGACACAACTACACATTTAATTCTGTTGGTACTTTTTCCTTAAGTATCTTCTGAGTAAAAATATTACAGCAGTAATCAGAGGACACTGATCTATTCCTACTAAAATCTCTCTCCTCCTGAGTCTTAACATTAGATTTTTATTTCAGCTACATTTCTGAACAATTGCAGCATTCAGGAAGGAACAGTCTCTTTAATATCTTCCAGAAATTCACCTTCAAAACTTTAGGCTTAACTGGGATGCAATCATTGTGGCCTCTTAAACTGGTTTGTGACTTTTTTCTAGACTCGAAACTAGCTTCTTGAAAATGTGAAATACACATTTCCCTGCAGACTGACTCTTATTTATTCCCTATGCTTTTTCCCATTTTGGTTTGTGGTTGGAAGACAAGGAACATGGCCATGAACATTTACACATGAGTTAGTGAAAGTTTTAGGCCTTTTTAACCATATATCTTGCTGAGTTCATGCCCATGAAAGCAGCCTGTCTGAAATCTGACAGTGGAGGCCTGAAATTTGACACTTTGTTAAATCAGTGATAGTCTAGAAATACTCCAGAGCCTCTGAAAACCAGCATCTTGTACTGACACACATTCAGAGGGCTGGAGACTCTCCAATGAGGACAGGCTGAGAGAGTTTGGTCTGTTCAGCCTGAAGAAGAAAAGGCCCTGGGGAGGCCTCATTGCAGCCTTGCAGTAATTAAACGAGTCTTCATAAAAAATACGGTGATTGACTTTTTACATGGCCTGACAGCAATAGGACAAGGGGGAATAATTTTAGAACAAGAAAGGGGAGTTACAGACTAGATGTTAGGAGGAAATTCTTTACTGTGAGGGCACTGATGCTCTGGCACAGGCTGCCCAGAGAAAGGGCAGACTGTAAGTGTTCAAGGCTAGGTCATACGGGGTTTTGAGCAACCTGGTCTAGTGAAAGGTGTCATGCCCATGGCAGGGCAGTTGGAACCAGATCATCTTTAGGGTCCTTTACAACCCAAACCATTCTATGAATCTATGATGCACCGATTAAAATGCTTGCCATTAGGCAAATGCAACTTAAGAGTTTACTTCTTTCTATATAATTTTAAAAGACAAGAAACAGAAGTTCAGGTCATTTTCCCTCCTGTGAACTATGCTCCTGTATAGTACTTGTGGAGGCAGTAGTAAACTTATTAAAGAATTTTTTAAAAAATTCATCATGTACAAGTAATACAGAACTTATGAGTGAATATATTTAAAAGTAAGCAATATGGCAATCAGCTTTAACCTGGCAAGATAAGATGCAGAAGTTATGATCAAGATATCTTTATATTAAATTGTAAATTATTTGTTAGTTATTTGCACAGTACGAACCCTCCTCAGTTTCTTCAAAATAACGGAGAGTTGTCATTAGCCCCTCCATGTTCTCCACAGCTTGTTATTTCTGGGACGCAGGAGCAAAAATGATGTAATTTTAATAAGAATTTCAGTTTTAGTGAAAAGGGATTGTAATTCATAAAAATTGGACATTAAAGCTAAGCTTTTCCTTAGCTTCCTGACAAAGCTTTCCTCTGCGCTTGCTTCCAACTCCAGGTCCCGGAGATATTCCTAAGCTGAGGAGAACTCTCAGGAGAGCATGTATTTCCTTCACAATGAACACACCAATATCACCAGTATAACCCTGGACTTTAGGAACTCTCTAATTTGATTCAACATTGTAGAGATGGCAAAATGATGTTAAATTTAATAATGCACATTTAACAGTGCACCATTTAATAATGGTGGGTAACTTGGTAGCAATGTGTTTCATCACAATACATTCCCATAAAGAACCTGGATACTTGGCATCAAATCCGCTGGTCTGATGGTCCTTGGATGTTAAGTACACCAGCTTTGTAATTTTAATAGCTCAAAACATATTACAAAGACAAGAACAGTGGTGATTAACACCTTCTGCAGGATAAGATTGGATGTTAAGACATGAAGAAGAAAAATTGCAAGTTTTGATTTGGAAATCTTCCTCTCTACAAGTAAATAAAGCTGTGTCAGTATCCCTCTACATAGTTTTCTCTCTCCCATACCTCTTGCTTGCTGGAACTGCTCGTAGTAAAAGTCCCTCCCTTGAGTAGCCTGTCTGTGGAAATACACAATTCATTTGAATTTTGTCCTAATTTCGCATTCTGACAGGCTTCTTTCTGACAGAAAACGCGGGCTTTCCGTTATCTGATGGGCAAAATTGCAAGGTCAGAGCCTGAGAAGAGCTACTGGGTCTAAAACAGCACGGGACGTACTGAGATGGGTTATTAAATCCAGAATCTCTACATCCACCATAGCATCAAGAGGAATGGACAAAACGTGACTGCTTTGTTAACAGGAGGAGAATCACAAAATCAGCAGCAACGGTCCTGGTCCTACTGTAAGAAGTCAGCTCCATTTATACTCAACAGCAGATATTCTGAGCTTGCACCACTCAGTAAAGACAGAAAGGTATTATAGCTTCCATAATCAGCCCTCCTATATCTGAACATACACAACACCAACACACCTACACATAGGCACATATATACATGTATCAGTTTAGTCTCAAACATGTTTCACATACATGTGTTTACATATATGTTTCTTTAGAAACTAAACAGATGATGAATAATACAGCTTGTGCCATTTATTTGATGCTGTTCCCACATCTTATTTTGTCAGTATGCAGCAGAATGTTCTATTGAAAACAGAGTACAGAAGTTCCTAAGAATAGGAGTCAATAGACTTTGGATGCTTAGAAGAGAACTGGAGGAGAAATAAGACAGTGAGATAAATGCATTAGCTGTAAATGTCTGTGAAAGACATCACTCACCTGCAAACCAGCTGAAAAGATTTGATATTCAGGCTTCACAGACAACATAAATTCTTTTAACAAGACAATTTGTTCCTTCTAAAAGTTGATCTATCCAGAAAATACTACTGGGTCAGTTATTCAATTCATGTTTTAAAAACACTTTTCCCCTTTGCTCTTCTACTTTGAGAGCTTGTTACATATCAATTCAGTTGAAAAATAATTAAAGGTATTTTTTTAAACATTTCACAAGTAAGAAAGTATGAAGTATGAATACTGGAAAGATATGGGGCTTTCTAAATAAATAACTACTTGAATGATACTCCCATACAATTTCTAATCAACTACTGGGGTGAGGATAAATATTTTAACAGGTCTTCGATTTTCAAAATTGCCCCTGTACTTTCAGTGTATGATGAAAGATCAAATAGAACATGGAAGAAAGAAAAAGCATTTTATAATTTTGCATGTAAACCCACACTAGAATTTTGAAACAGCATAGTCTTAAAATTGTTTTAAGTCCTCAGATGATATTCTATTAACTTAAATTCATTTTAAATTAATAGAAAAACAAGGTTCCAGATTGTACGAGGCAAAAATTCTTGAAAATTTTTTTGTCTCTTATTTTTTTCAAATAAATTTCTGGACAGGGATCTATAGTTTTATAACAAGTAAGCTTGAAGTTTCATGTTAAGATAACATTATGCAGTGTCTCTCCTGTTGATTTTTAAATTTCAGATTGGGGATTGCAAACCCCTTCCCATAAACAACTGGGATTACAAATTCAGTTTTCACCTGACTATCCCTAATAAGTTTAAGTGAATCAGAAACTATAAATCGAAGATACAGTATTTCCCTAACACAAGTAAAAGAGTCACAGCTTAAATATAAAAGGAAAAAAAGAAGTCAAACTTTACCAAAGCTTAATGAGGTAAGGCACTAGTATCTCAGTGGGGAGGCAGCTAAATTAGGTGATTACTCCAAAATGTCACACTGAAGTCTGGCAATTTATGAAAGATGAATATTTAGATTAAATTCGTAAGTGATAGCTATAATGCTATATTTAGATCTTTGAATTATCGAAACAATTTCAAAGTGTTCAAGTTATGTAAAATTAATTAGTACAATATTGTATTAAAACTACTTTATTTTTTCAAATCAGAAAAGTATGCAAAATGCAGTTTGTAAATAACATCTTTAAGGAAAAGAGAAAATAATAGGAGAAGAAGGTCTGATATTGCTGCTGTTTTTTATGTGTTTTCAGCTGCATTACTGGGTGACTGGAGTTACAGACTTAAGAACGTGGTTAAGAAAGATAACGAATAAGTAGATATGAGTACTAAAAATTGTAGTTAATAACTAACTTTTTAATTGAAACATACTATGAAATTCTCATTAAGGAGCGGAGAAAAGCAAACATCAGCAGAAAGAACAATAATTCATATACTGTCGTGATAAAAACACGAAACAAAGATCTGACTATTCCTGTATAATGGCCATTGCAAACTACTTATTAGCATTGTATATGGGATGGATTATATTACATCACCTCTCAGATATTATTTAAAGTTTTCAGCAGTGAATACACCAGACAACCAAAGTCACAGAAGACTGAAAAAAACCCCAAACCCAAATCCTCCTTGCATATTTGTTAGCATTAAACCTATGTAATTCAACCTAATGTCTTTAAATCTGCCAACACTAGTTATTCAGAATTTGTCAAGTATCCTGAAAACCACTACTCTTCCTCTGATACTGAGCATTGTCACTGATAATCCCAATGCAAGTGAATTTTAACTGTGTCCCCTCAAAATGAGCTCTAGCAAAAGCAGAAAGAAAACAGCAGAGGACAACCAAACCAGAGTCTTAGAAGAAATTCTCCCACGGAATATGACAATGGACTTTCCATTTAGCAGCTAAGCACAGCACTACCTCAGCCAGCAACCACATTACATCTTCTTGATTTACCTCTCTCGTCCAGTGAGGTCTTGAAATGGAAATACAAGGCTTGTAACTAGACCCAAGTGGAAAGTGTGAAAGCTGTTCAGTTTATTGAGGGTGGCGGTATTTCAGGAATGCCAGATAAACCACTACCTGAACAGAGCATGCAAGACTCCAATCATCTTCACGGGATTTTCTAAACTTTTCTTTCTGACACCTGCTGTTTCCTCCAGCCCACAGTCCCATTATACTACATGAATTCAACAGAAGAAACCAGTTACCATCTGTCTTGGTTTGAGACACCCCAGGACACCATCTCAGAGGTGAGTTTACACTTTTCTCTCTTGCACCATCTCAAATTTGACATTTTGCATAGAGAGAGATATTTTCAACAGTGAGTGGGGAAAAGTAAGCAAGAAAGTTACCGCTGGTGTAATGCAGAAGTAAGTTTCAACCCAAATGTTCTCGCTCTGCTGAAGAACATCCACACAGACTCAGTGGGATGAAACTATCTAAAGAATATGGATGGAGGCCAAAAAAAATCTGAAGCCATTAGAGAGGACAGAAAGATGCATGTGGGAAATAGTGAGGGTTTGATATCAGAAAGATATTAAAAAGCTGTACTATGATTGAAGGGCCTGTGTTTAGAAGGAAGACCAACCTGCCCAGGACAGCAGTTTGAGCTGCTGCTACAGCTACCTGGGAAGGATTCAAGAGTTATAATATGCACAGTCTTTTGCAGGCAGATATGAGCTTATTTTGCACGAGCTGACCAGAAGCCATTCTGCTATGACAGCATCCCATCAAGCACTTGATAGTAAGCCTTGCTGCAAAGCAGTGTATATTAGATCAGGCAACATACCATTCTCACGCGGCCCCCAATCCTCAGGCTGACCCAGAATGCAGGCTACAGTAAGCTCACATCAGTTTGCAAATGGGCGTGCACATACACTCACAAGAAAAAAAAAGAAAGAAGAAAGATTTCAAGACCAGTGTGCACTGAATCCATCAACTAAGAGGTAGGAAAAACCGAAGTTTGCAGGATCAGGGATAAGCATCAGTCCCTGAGCAGCAGTCGAGAAAAATTAACAGGAAGATGGAGCTTATGGTGAGGGGAGATCAACACCGGACATGCTCATTCAGAGAGGGGACACTGTGAAGCCCCAAATTTATAACAGATGCTTCTTTCAGAGGCAGCTCTTTAACTGAGACACATTAAATATTAGAAATGTGACACTTTTAACGCAGTAAAGGTCTTCATGTAACACCTTCTGTCACCTCCTGGTGATTATGGCAACTTTTTTCTTTGTAGTGATTTGAATGCAATGCAACACAGTTATACCATTAACTATTTTCAAAGTCAAAACTACTCAGGTACAAATATCTGGCTTCGGTCACGTACCCCGAGACAGCAGGTATTCCCATAATCACACCTGTATTGAAGTCCAATACTGCAATACTGCATTTAAGTCCATATTTGCAATATGGAAGTTATTACTTTCTATCTTTCATTCTCTTCTGATTGCATATAAACTGTAAATAGTATTTATTGCTTTTTCCCTTAAACTTTTCAAACATAACTTTGGAAAGGGAGACATTTCGTTTCATGAAACAGCACAAAGACAAAAAGGTGCTTGCTACAGACACATAAAAAATACTGGTATTTTACCTTGCCTCCTATCAATTTTCTTTTTTATTTACCTCTTTCATGTATTTCTGCTTTGGATGCAGCTGACAACATAGATTGCATTACTGATGCATACTATTCACTGTGTTATTTTCTGTGATGTATGTAAAAATATTAACTAATCTATTTTCATGTCTCTGGGATAGATTAGAGATTATTTTTCCAATATACCTGGAGAAAAAAAATCTACGCTTAAAAGAACTTGCCTATTATCTTAAAATATTTCAAGAAAATAATATGCATTGGAATTCAGAAATTGCTGTGACTCAGTCCTTTAGTAAGATTTTGTCAGAACTGAAACTCTTCTTTCTCATTTTCTTTCATTCTCACATCTACAGCGACTTTTAGGAATGGACAGATCAAATTGCACATATTTATATTAATGCATCTTTGCATTGCATATACAAGTTTGGCATAGAAACATAACCATAAATAGTTATCATAATTGTTAAGGATCTATTTAAGTCTTTTGGTTGAAAAAATGTTAAATTGGTTGGTCTCTTATTGGAATTAATTTCTCATCTTCTCAGACCATAAAAAAATCTACTTTATATATTTATCGTAACTCCAACAATGGCATCTGAAACCTTTAAGACATTTTACTTTTTGTGAACATCTTCATTATTTTTTATACTGATTAAATTGGACGTAATTGTGAGAACATATCATCTTCATTTAAGCAATTGGGGAAACAGGACAAATCTATAAGGGAGAAAATATATGTAATATACAAACTTGGATGAAAGCAGCTAAGAAAAGAAAAACAGAAAACCCCCAAGAGCTCTTCTAAAGGTTGTTTTTTAATGATCTGAAGCTTGTTTTCTAATTAAGTTCCAACTTTAAGTTTACATCACTGAAAGTAACCGTCTTTGCTGACAGACAAACCAATTATTTAGTTTACACATGCCTAAAAATGAGAAATACCAATTCAAACAAAAGCAAGATGATTAAGGTAAAGCAGAGGTTTTGAAGAACTCACCTTAGGCACCCAGTGGCATTGCGCAGCACCTGTGATGAATGGAGCTGTATTTTATGATCGTCCTGGAGCGGAGAGTTTTCCCATCCAGAGTGAGGGATGATCACGGCATTGGTCAACACTGCAAGGGCATCCTGGATGATTGGCATTTTCAGTGCATCACAGGAGGATAGATTCCAGAGAACTCCTACAAAAAGTAAAATGACTAATAATTAACACTTCTCCAAGTTTCAATGGTTTTTTGTTTAAAAAAAACCAATCCAAACCATCATATTTCACAGCATTGGTGTGCTTAATTTAGCTGTTTCTGTCAAGAATAAATGAGACTACATTGTAGATGCGGCTGAATGATTCCTGCACACTTTTGCAGTGGGAATACAGCTTTAAATACAAAACATGTAGTCACAGCAACACTGGAAGTTTCTCAGAGCTCTGCCTAAAAGCTGAGCAGCTGGTTATGATCTAGGTGTATGTAGGCTGTGAAGTACACATGGAATGAAGGAGTATTACAAGGAATTTTTTAGAGCTTGGTCTTCAGATATCTTCCTTCTAAGTAAAATTAATAAAAACCAGAAAACAGGTTCCGATTTGCACTAAAACTGTCACTGTTGATAGATACACATTGAGAAAACAAAACCTCAGCCCTATGATCTTCACTGTAAGGGAAGTAACTGTCTAGGCTAGTTGGTACTACAAGGAAAAAGACTTCCTCTCCACAACCTGATACACTAGTATTATGCCAGACTTGAGCAAGTAATTTTATATTTTGTATATATTTAACCATATAAAGTTACAGAAAACCGTAATTTTTACATGGAAACAGCAAGCTTAATGGTGCAGCTAACAAGGAGATTTACTGGAGTTTAAAGAAACCAAAATCCCTTCTGTTGCAATTCGTAATGTGCCAAAGAAATGGAAGAGAAATCAAGAGCCAAAGTTTTCTAAGCACAGTGGCAAACATCAAGGTCACTGCAAATGTGTCACACAGAAAGCAGGAGAGATATTGTTAGGAGCAAAAGACACCCTGCTTCCCATTTCCATACTTATATATTTGTGTATTTGCTGGAAAAGCACATGTGACTTCTGTGCTACACCGAGAGCCTGCTGCTGCTGGGCAGCTCTTAGTGCTGGGGGAAGCTGGAGGACAATTTGCTGTTCTGAAGAACCAGTGGTCTTTATTTTAGCCCAGCACCCTCGCAGGAGCAGCTGGAAGAGCATGCCTGCGTCATCATGCCCCTCCCCTTGCCAATACACATCCTCTTCTCTAGAATCCAGTCCTACCCCTTCCTACTCTCCTTCCCAAAGGACAAGAGCCTGGCCCCACGTCTGACCTTGAGCAGCAAAATTGAGTTTTGATTTTACGTCTATCAAAGTTTTCAACCAAAAGAGAAAAATTATCACCACCATCATCATTGTATATAGGAGGTTACAAATATGAACACTACGAAAAATCCAAGTGAGGGGTGTGGGAGGAAAATGCTGAAGGAAGGCCTTAGGAACACAGACTCAGACATTTATAAATATAAGCAGCAAGAACACTACTTGCTCAAGGCTTTCCTTAGCATTCTGTGCTCTGACAGAGCAGTGTAATTAACAGGAATCAACCTACATTTTGGGTTTCCCTTTAAAATTAATTACATCTATGGGGAGACTGTTTCAGTTATGCAATTTCGTGTTTAAATTATTTTATATGGAACTGTCTGCAAAAGCAGTTACACAGTTTAATATAAAATTTAGATCAGCATACTAGCAAAAAAACCCATTAAAATAATCTGCATGAGGCAGGCAGACTTGAGCTACAGACAAAAAAAAAAGGCAGAAATAGGAGTAATGTTCATTTCAATAATATTCATTTTTTTCATTTAAGAATTGCCACTTTAAAGGGAAAAGAGTCTTTGTTTGAATTCTGTTCTGAATGTCCTTATGAAAAGGAATTCCATATTTAAAGGAATAAAGACCTTCATACGGATATTTATACTTGCTTTTCTATGACCTGTTCTTGGCAAGCTTTAATGGCACGTCTAGTATTCTTGAAATACCTAGCATTTTGCTGGGTTTTGTCAGTAAAAACAACAATGTGGTTGCCTTTTTTTTTTTTTTTTTTCATTTATCTAGACAGGTGTAAATGATGTGCATGGTATAAAAGCAGAGAATCAGAATGCAAATCTTTCCCCCTTTAAGGTTCAATTTAGTTCTTATGCAAGACAATGTGTTGTAACTTTGTGAAGAAGCCCTATTTTGAAAGTGAAGCACAAGAGAGCGTTTTGATGGCAACAAAACAGTACTTTGGGCTTCAAGAACTAGTCATGAACTAGAAAAGCAGAAAAGAATACAAAAGAAGCAAACATAAGAGCCCTGTCTAGCGAAATGCTTAAGAATGTGTATGTCGTCAATATTTTCTATTCACTTCAGGTTCTTGCTAATTTAAAGTAAACTCACATAAACATCATAGTATTCAGCAATAGTTGAGCCTAGACATATTCTTTAAGTCCACTTTCTCTCTGATGTCTCTAACTGGAAAATTAAACCTTCAGAGTAAGAGGATGATGGGAACACTAGGCTAAAACAGCTATTACACCTTCTCCTAAATAGATTTTAAGTAAAGGCAGAAGCAAACAAAATTTAAGTCAAGGCAGAAGCGCTGCCCAGTAAGCCTGATGCTTTCTTCAGAGTTTTTGCTCCTTACAGTTTTAAGGAGTGAGGTAATCTTCTTCCACCTCAGAACAATGAGTGTTATCTACCAACAATATGAATGAAAAATTTTCTACTGACAAGTTCAAATTTATTCTCACAAGCAGTGCAGTCTGCTTGCTACGTGCTGAGGTTGGCATTCTACACACCTCCTTGTAACCTTCTTAATTAAGGCTATGCAATTATGAAAGGCACTGGCAATTCACTTCTTATTGTTTTTGCTGAGGATGACCTGGAGCTAGATTTACGTGGGGTCTGAGAAGATGATTCATTGCCTTGACTTTGCAAGGGAGAATGGCAATAAAAGAAATCCTTTACCTGACACACCTCCATTACGGAGCTACCTTTTCACCACATGATCCTGGAAGTATTTTCCAAGCATGTATGCATGACATACCCTTTAGGGCTCCTGTAAGAAGCTGGTTATTGAGGCCACGTGATACCTTACTCTGAAAGCCCTGACTGAACTGAGTTTCTGAGAACAAAAAAGTCTGCAATAGCCTCAAAAGTGCCTTGACTGACCCCTGAAGAATTTGCATTGTCACCAGCTGCCCACAGGAAGGTAAGGAACTGGACTCACCAGTGACTGATGACAAAAAAGGGGACCCACCCAACAACGCAACAGTCGAACTCAACAGTTTACCATCCGTAGAATAAGTCTTGAGAGAAGTATGAAATAAAGAACTAATCAGTGCTGAATATCTCTTAATCGCTTTCATTCATATCTTAGCTCCTTCTTGCTTTTTAAGCTGTGAGGCATTCAGATTAAGCATTTTGTGTCCCATTTTCAGATCACTTTTGGTTGTATTGAAAGACTTGTAGAAAGACAAAAATTAGCCACACTAGACTGAAAAGTAATTTTGCAGGTTGAGGTTTTTCACCCTTACATATAATAAATGGAAATACAGGAAGAAAGTATCTTGCAAACTCATTTTAAGTTTAAAACTGAGGAGAAACTGGTAATGAAAATATTCAGTTGATTCCAGTTAGAAGATGGATTTTGGGTCTGAGTATCAGTCTAGCAGACATCAGATGAAGGATTCTTAGAGGAGTCTGCAGGATTGCTCGCTCTGGAGATCTTACTGCATCAAATTGCATCTTCTGGAGCAGCTTATCAGAGGACATGCTACTGCTATGGTCAACTGGTTACTCAAGTTAATGGAGCAGTCTGAGCCAAAACCCCGTAATCTCTGAATCAGGCTGGAGCTCAAACTCATGCTGATTGAACACTTCAATGCCTTTTTGTGCTGGTGTTTTAGTTAGAACTGGTATATGTATATTTGTAGTCAGATATAACTCAAGACCTGATAAGCCACATGCTTCTCGTATTCCATTCAAAGTTAAGAAAACAGAGATCATTTACATCTATGCAAAAAATACCATCATAGCAAGAGAACATGTGCAAAACCACGAAGTCTAACCAACTATTTAGTTCATGGTTCAATACTACCTCAAATTATGACTTTTATTTATATATATATAAACAAAGCTCTTAGAACAACTTAGACTGCAAATATAAATGGAAACCAAGAAACTGGAAAAGTCATCTTTCCCAAAAAGCATTGCCCCTGCCACACTGCCACTATGTTTTGGGGGTTTTTTGTGGTGCAAAAGATGTACTTTCCCAAATAAATTATATAGTAAAAAGATCGTAAGTAAAAATATACTATTAGGACAACGAAGACTTCGATTCTTCTCAGTACAGGCTGTTTAAGTCAACTTTCAATTACATTAGATTTTGCTTATTTCATATTCTCTGTAAAAATAAAAATCCCCAAGTATTCCAATGCATCCAGGTTTTCCTTTTCGACCATAATTTAATAGTTTGGTCATGGAACGATGCAGAAAACCATTTGATGGTGCTGAGAGACTGCATCCCAGAAAGAGAGACCAAAGCATTGGCAGGCATTTTTGTTTATACGCTGAAGACACAGAAATACTACAGGGAGTTTCCCTCATGAACTTGACAATTAAGATTGAAATCGGAGTGCTAAATACCCTGCACAGAAGCCAAGCACAAGGGATCTTTTGCTGGAATCCTTAGGAAAAGCATCTTCTACCCCAATCTCCCAAGTGCTAGAAAAGTCATTTGCTGGCTGCCGCTCGGAGCCCCCGCTGTAATTGCAAGGCTGCTCTGCAGAGCTGGATCTGCTCCCTGGCAGCAGATGTGGGTTCCCGATAGACTACAGCAGTTCTGCTGTAGAGATGCTGAATACCAACCACAACATTTTTTAATACAAAGTCCAATAAGACTTCACAACCAACTCAATCATCAAGGTGAGAAACTGGCTCGGTAACAGACTTTCTGTAGGGAAGAAAAAGTGGCTGATTTGAATTCTGGCACCTGAGCAACACACAGCTCAGAAGGAATCTCCTGAAAAGCACACTGTGAAATTAAGTTTAAAATTGGTGTAACTGACGAGAAACTTTCACCAGTTTTCTTGAAATATTTTTTTTATCTGGTTCGTGAATGAATACCTATGCGTACCTCGCTGTAATTCACTTATTTACTTGCACAGAGGTGGTTTGCTATCTGTGTATAAGCTGACGTAGGAAAAGTCCACATTGAGAAAGACTGAGCTTCAGTAAAAGCCGTAAGAAGGCAAGAGCTTAAAGAATGCTAAGCAAAGCTGTAGCAAATTTATTTTTCCCTTTGCAGCCACTCATAGCCTTACAAAGGAAAAGCTTCCACAAAGGAGAAAGATTATTACGGTGTGGGTTTTTTGTTTTATTACAAAAAATACAGCTTGATCTTGACTACATAAAAGTACAAGACTACATATAGTATATAAAATATAAACATTCCTCATGTCCTAACAGTTATTAACTTTCATGTTAAACAGTAGAGGAATTTCAACTAAGGTTACTGTGGAAAGATCAGTGGTTCCTGCTTAACTTGCTTTCCTAGCTGATGAAATTAAATGGGTCCTGTAAAATACAGAAGCCAAGCCAAAAGCAATTCATTCTAAGTTACAAAAACACAGAAATAAACAAATCAACTGCTTCCAAAAAAAGTTTTATCCTAACACATGACTAACGGCAATGCCATTCCAAATTAGGTATTTTATTAGAAAACATGGGAATCTAAGAAGGATGGATATATATGAATGGCAAGATTTTTTTTCAGTGCTTACACATGTATTATTACACTGAATAATTTTTCTACCACCCAAAATCAAAACGTATGTTTGATAACAGACCCCAATATAGAGAATAAAAATGTTATAACTAAAGCTGAACTTTAAGTTACAGGTCTAAATACAAAACTCCTTTCTAAAAAGAACCAGTTAGAAAGTTAGTTCTATCTATAAAATTGCATCTATGTGCAAAATGAAAGGCTTAGTGTTTACTTGCTAAAAAAGAAAAAAAAAAAAGGGAACATTTACTAGCCACATTTTTACCTACAAAAAAGACAGCACTGTAAATAACATTATTTGGGACAGAAGAAGGGAAGTTGGCCTTTTAACCTAAAAATAATAAATAAATTAAAAAAAAATTAGTGGGCATAGTGAAAACAGTAATTTGATCATAGAATGAACACGTTTCACCATACCCTCAAACTTTCATTTTTTAAACAAAAAAGTGGCATATTTAGATCTGTTTCTAAACAAAAAACCATTTTCAAAGTAAAATTTAAGTCTTTTGTGCAGCAAATCTGAAACATTTCAAACTACAAAGTGGTTTTAAACTGCAAGTGTTTTAATACTCCACCATTCAGGCAGGCCCATCAAAATTATATATCCAGCTGAATTTTTCCAAAGGATTACTACTTGCTGAAAAAGTTCAGCGCAGATCTTATGTCAAGCCATATGCCGCAACAGATGTCCTCTATTTATCACTCCTTATTTATCAGATTACCTTGTTTGATATTTCCTCTTAAACTTAAAATTTGACCAAATTAAAAAAAGAAAAAAAGAAAATAATTCATGCAATATATTAACAAGCAAATTATGAAATCAGTTTCACTGCTCCATGAATAAAAACATGGGCAAAACGTGAATGAATTTTCCATAGAAGATGCATCTCACTAACTGTACCAGGAAAAAACAGTTACTTCCCATTTAGAGAGAAAAGGAGAGCAACAAGGGACCACCTTGTGTTTTGTGCTGGTACTGAGGGTGGTCAGTGCAGGTCAAATGAATGTGAATTTGCTTGGGAAATAGGGAGAAGAACGCAGGCTGTGATGGGAAAACTGATGAAACCACCCCCAAGCAGACCCGTAAGAGAGAGGAGAGGGACTCCCCTAGCAGGGGCATTGCACTGTTGCCAGCCGACACCTCGGCACCCAGTGACTTGTTCTGCCTCTCCCACATTCAGCTCCAAGGAAACAGGCACTGCAAACCTGAGGAAGGTTTTGTATTGCTGTTTAATGGTACATTCCCTTTTACCTATAAAAATTCTTTGGATGTAACACCTTACACAATAAATCAGTACCCCAGCCTGTTGCTAAGAAAGCAGGGCATAAGATTTGAGAAAATATCTATTTTAACAGATCTCCTTATTTAACTGGGAGCAGCGGGGAGTGAAGAAGTTAATCTGATGATTCAGAAAAAGTTGAGAATGACTCTTCATGAAGACAACAGATTCTATCAGTGGGTTTTCCCATTCTCAGAGCCAAGACAGTGACAGCATATTGAGAAAGGGGACAAAGATTGTTTTATAATTAGACAGTAAATTGTAACAGATATGGTATAAAACAATCCAGTTGAACTGTCAACATTGTTTGCCTAAGCATTATTTGATAAGACAGCATTATTTCTGAAAAAAAATTACACAATTTATTAAATTACTTTTATATTTGCTGGCACATATGAACTATAAATAGGATGTGTTTTGAACGACTCTGGAATTTCTTGAAGATGTCAGAGCCTATAGATTGGAAATCAGTTTCCCAACACCATATGAGTGTAAGCTGTACAACCTTTTACCTTCCTGTTTTGCAAGAAAAATGACTACAAAGATTTGGTGTAAGTGGTTCCACTCTGGGTTCATAAGAAGACTTTATAAAATACCAACTAATTCCTGCTCTGAATTTGTTTGAAAATCACTTCCATATTTCTAGAAATGATGGCAATATTTTCTGTAGGTGATGCTAAAATCTAAAATTTAAATTCTGCCACACAGTATAATCATACTGTAAGGTACAACACACAGCTGTGCCTTGCCATAGCATATCCACTGACTATGAAATGTCAGCTTATTAGTCTGGAGAAGTACAAATAGTAAAAAAATACGAATTTGAAGTATTTTATGAAAATTATGATGATGCAATAGTGATTTTTGGAGATGCTCTGTAAAACCTTAAAGTAGCTGATGACTGGGCTGGAAAAACAGAGTAGGCATGCAGCCCACTAACTCTGCCACAGGGTTTGTGCTACCTTGGTGGAGCTGTTTGAAGTTGTATTGAAGCACTCGGACCTTCAGCGAGATTAACTCGAGCAGCTGCTTCTGCAGACCAGGTGCCTTCATTTGCTTTTGCTTAGCTTTGATAATGGTCAGGATTAAGCCCAATTTTATCAAGGTAGCAGTAACAAGTAGTTTTTCTGAGTTAAACAAACCCTTGGTTTCCTTTTGCCCCCCCGCCCCCGCCGCCCCC